>CM024241.1:95505832-95545844 GCA_013421045.1 Propylea japonica
TTTTTCGTGTAATTAATTAATTAATTAGGATCTTTCGGTACAACTATCGCCGTATTGAACGACCAGCAGGGCATATTGCATTACTCGTTTCTTTTGCATTCAGTGCCTTTGCACCTAATTATTTAATTGAGATTTTACTGAAGAGTACGAAAAGGGTGAAGTATCGTTAAAAGATGAGCATATTTCCCAAAATAGTGATCTTTGAAATCTCATAATCCTTAAAGTAGAACAGAGCAGTATGTTCTGTGGCAGATGCTCTGTAACCGTCGTTTATTCCCAGATATTACAGATCAATCTGTCCGATCTTTGATCACGTGACTAAAAAATCAGTCTGCTCGCGGAGGTCAATGCCTAACGGCCTTTATGACAAAGGTCCTATATATAATGGGTATCTTACGCATGTTCTGAGATACAGGGTGTTGAAATTTGAAGAAAAAATTGGTTTTTTTGTAAATATTTTCGACGCCGTACCCGATTTTCTTTTACTTTTTGGTAGGTTATGAGTACGCATCAAAACACATGGAAAATAATTTCCAATTTTCAACAGTGGTGTCCGTAAGACTTCTGTATGAATAAATTTAGTGAAAAAAATGTCACGCCAATGCTTTTTTTCCAAATTCAAAATACAATGGCACTTTCCTATAACGAAAGCGCTAAATCCGCAAAAAATTCGTTATAAAGAAATTTCGACATACAGAAAATTTGTTTCTATAGTCGGCAATGTCGCGGTCGAATTCACTGATAAATTTAAGTTATCATTCAAACTTAAGCACTTCCTTTTAGACATTTTCGCACAACTTTTCACACTAGCGTAATGGTTAGATTGAAACCAAACAGCCAGGGGTGTATTTGAAACGTTTCAGAAGGATCTCTCTGCCCGCCGTAATGATTTAGTTTAAGGCCGGGATTTATTACGTACGTCCAGAAAATTTTCGAAAAAACCCACCTTTATACCTTTTTACCAATGCCCATTCAAAGAATGATGTTCTTTGAATATTTCGTTATAGAGGGAATTTAATTCGTTTTAGAGGATACTAGCTACCTACCTGCCAACCCTATAATTTTCGATCTAAGTAAAACTATTGAATAAAGACAGTTGTATCAAATTTTTTCATAAATTCCCTAAATTATGGCGCCTACCGACCCTCTAAGTTAGAAAGTGATCAAATACTAACTTGAAGTCTTGTAACACTCAGTTAAAAAGAACATCAAAATCATTTCAGTAGCTATGGCGTCATGCGCTTCTGGACACGATCACGCTAGTTTCCGCGGGAATGAGGTATTTTCCCGCCGTAAAAAGTAGCCTGTGTCGGTGCCTAGGATCCTATATCTTTATATTAACCAGTCTTCTAAAAATTCGTTCAGACGTTAAGGGCGTGAATGAGGTAAACTTTTAAAACAAACGATTAAAAATCACTAACTTAATTAGTTTTCTGCCTACTGCCCTCTTAATTACGATAGCATAAATATTAATAGCCCATATCCTTTTCTAGGTTACTATCTATTACCTAACTAAATTCATCAAATCCGTTCAGCCGTTTAGGCATGATAGAGCAAAACTCCCAGCAAAAACCATAAAAAAACACTAACTCAATTCAGTTTTCTGCCTACTTCCTACCCCCTAAGTACGATGACGTAATCATTTTGATCTTATATCCGTTTTTAGGTAACCATCATTACCTTACTGAATTTCATCAAAATCCGTTCAGCCGTTTAGGGCGTGAAAGAGTAACAGACAGACAGACAGACAGATTTACTTTCGCATTTATAATATTAGTATGGATTTTTAACATGGAATTTGGATTCAGGGTGCAATGTCTTGTACGAAATTTGTTATACAGAGAAGTTATAGGGAAGTTCCACTGTAATTTTTTTGTAATCACTGCATAATTTCCAAGTGAGAAAGGTATCTTGAATTTTTTCATCTGCGTCGAATACTTTAAGAGATAAAAATAAATGCTATTTTATAAAAGAGTTGTGAAAATTTTTTGATTACTTCCAAAATCATCCAGACACAGATTGATGTAGCTCAGTCCCTTCATTCAGAAAAAAGTTGTGCATAAACCACATTACGTTTCTTTTCACAATGGATACATCTTCCGATGAAATGGGTGAACATTCATCTGAAAAGCGGTGATATGACTCTTAGTCCATGAGCTAGCGCCTATTTTTACCTATGATTACTTACAATCTGAATATTTGTGAGTAGCTTCATTTGACGAGACGCCCAACTTTTTCCTCTACGAAATTCTCGATAGTGGGGCTACTACAGTATGGAGGCGTCAAAAGTGTTGAATGGGTGAATGTTCCCAATTTTTTACTAACAGCTACTTTATAAATTAAATCTTGAAACGATTTTATTACAATTGAAAACAATAATTGTCCTACAAAAATGATGATTCTATCAAAGTGTCCCCCCACTCCCCCAACATGTATCAACAACTAGGTCTAAAAAAATTATTACTAACCGGCTGATTTTTTCACTGTTGCTTAGCAAATATTTCCTTTATGAACTGTTCACATTGTCCTATAAATTGAGTGGTACTTTTTTCCAGTCCTACGCTCGGAAATTGTCAATTGTTTGTATCATTTTAATTGTGGGTTTTGTGGTAACCATTTCTGAGGTAGAACTGGAAAAACGTACCACTCAATTTGTAGGACAATGTGACCAATACATTAAGGAAATATTTGCTAAGCAACAGTGAAAAAATCAGCCAGTTAGTAATAATTTTTTTAGACCTATTGTTTTAATATATTTGGACTGGGGGACACTTTGATAGAATCATCATTTTAGTAGGACAATTATTGTTTTCAATTTGTAATGAAATTGTTTCAAGATTTAATTTATAAAGTAGCTGTTAGTAATAAAATTTGAACATTCGTCCATTCAACACTTTTGACGCCTCCATACTGTATTAGCCCTCCTATCGAGAATTTTCGTAGAGGAAAAAGTTGGGCGTCTCGTCAAAATGAAGGCTACTCACAATATTCAGATTGTCCGTATCATTATGAAAAACAGGCGCTGGCCCATGGACTATCTCCATTCAATCTATTGAGTAGAAAGAAGGTCTAATCAAATAATCACCAATTATTCCAATCCATTACCATTAACAGAAAATCGTTCCTAGTAATGAGTTTTTTTAACTTTCGTGGATTATCCTCTGCCGAAAAAATGAAAATAAAGCGACTAACATGCGTCAATCTACGTCTAGACAATTTTTTTAATACTTCTCTGATTCTTAATGCTCTAATTATCAAATGTTTACCTTTATTATTGTCTTCCAGTTCATATTTACGAGATCTTCCTTTCACCGTTGCTCTCGGTTTTTCTTGGCATAAACTCGTCATCGGAACCTGATAGTTCTATTTCGTTTTTATTCAACTGCACTGAAACTGAAATTTGTCGATATTATACAGGGTGTTCCTAAATTGAACGTACAAACGAAAAGGGGAGATTCCTTAAGTGAGTTTAAGAAAAAAAAGTCCCATAAACATGGGGTCGCTAACGTTTCGTTTTCGAGATACAGTGTTGAAGTTTGAATTTTTTTCAAGTTTTTTTTTCTTAGTATCTACACTTTCACAAGATATTCAACTGAAATTTGGCATAGATATTACATTGAGAGTTCTCACCACGTGTCATGGCAATTTCGATAGAAGATCTACAGGTGATATTTTTTCTGAACACTGCCACCTGTTCTTATGCAGAACTTTTTTTTACGAGCAACTGTTAATTTTGAAAAAATGTAAAAAGAAGCTTTGTTCTTATACTAAACTTTTCGGTCTCTTGTAGTTTTGTCGTATCTACAAACGATTTCGAGAAAAATTTTTGAACGATTCTCTCGAAATCCTCGTGAAAATCCAATTATGATGGGAAGGTCCTTTTTAAGCTGTGGTGAATGAATTCAGTGTCAGTTTTTATGGAAATTTTCCTGATCTGTAGCGATGATTCATAAAGATTCGATAAACTCGTATAATCAATACATGTTTTTTGATTAAAACTTTAACACCCTGTATCTCGAAAACGAAACGTTTGCGACCACATGTTTATGGGACTTTTTTTTCTTAAAGGAATCTCCCCTTTTCGTTTGTACGTTCAATTCAGGAAGACCCTGTAATTGAGCATAATAACGGCAATGAAGTTACACACCTTTTTTGATACTGAATTGTGCGTCACCAGCCCGCAGTCCTAGCAGGAGAAACTCGACTCGGAGATTTTGGTCTTCCAGGCTTTTAGTTCTAGCAGGTCTTGTAGGAGTTTTATCTTTTGTAATTTTTCGCTGAAGTCTTATCTTTTCCTGGCCTTGAAGGGCTTTTTGGTCTTTCTGGGGGTTTCCTACCTAAACTCCTTCTCTCTGTTTTTTTCACTGTTTCTTTAGGCTTTGATTCTGGGCTTTTATTCATAGGCCCCCTTCTCGAGGGGCTTCTTGGTCTTCCTGGTGATTTTTTTCCTAGTCGGGTAACACTGGAGGTACCAGAACTATTTTCCTCTTTCACCATTATGATGATACTCCTTCAAAATAAATAAATATATAAACATGGAAACCATTCAATCAATGGATTTGTTACTCTCTACAATCTAATCAACATTTCCAATAGATTCCGCAGGGGTTATTTTAGGAATTAGAATAATGTGGAAAAAATTATATAACGCTAAAAATTCAAAATACCACATTGGCGTACAAGCTAATATACTCACGTGGAATAAACTGATTAGTTGTTTGTATTACCAATTTTTTTATCGAAGAAATTTGATATTTATATACACCAAACTTCAAAATTTTCGTAAGACAACCAAACAAAACAACAGAAGTCCGTTAATGGGAAGCGATGAGCCTCTATAAAAAAGCGAAGCCAAGCCTCAAAAGGACGCTTATCAATTTTTGGTAATTAACGGTTGGAACCCCCGAACAGAATCTCTCCTACTAATTATAGAAGAACTCCCCTGGAACTCAGACCGATATTTTGGTTTGTTTTCGATCTTTTCTATTTATATTTTGAATTTGCAGAGAATTTGCAACTTTAAATAGAAAAACTTGCCAATTTCACAGAGTCATAGAATTTTCTGAATGGTTGCTTATGGCCTCGTAATTGAAGTAACCAAAACCAATAAATATAATTTTGAACTGAACGGTACTGAATTATTTGAATAACAAAGCAAAACATAAACATAAATACAGTACATTACACAATGATTATAAAAGAATAATCAGCATATATTCATAATATGCGATACAGCGCTATCTATTTTTGCATGGAGAAAACTGCGTAGAATATCACAGAATACTGTGATAATGATGATGATATCCATAGAAGATATTTTCTCGAATTCGAATTTATGAATAAATTTTATCAATAGTATTAATATCTTCAATTAATATCGTTATTTTATTATAATTAGCTTTTTATTACTCTTTCGAGTCCACATAAACTCAGATGACTCTTACTAGAGCCTTACTCTTACTTGTGGTTCGCGACCATTAAAAATGTTTCCATGGAACCCGTGGAAAACATGTTTAATATTTTGTTTTAGATTAATGATTTTTTTTCCTAGACAGAATTATTGTAAAAACATGGGAGAAAAGGAAGCAGTAGGCCAGTGATGCTATTTCGGCAGAGGGTACCGATCTTACCAAAGGAAACGGACCTGAGGAATAGAAATATTCAAGGAACAAAGTTACGAATCAATTCCAGCTCTTCATTCCTATCAAATTAAACCAAGCCTTCTGGAAAAAATTCAAAGCGGCTCCTGTCAAGAAATAATAAGAAATGTCCAAGCTGAAGTTTTAACAGGAAAAACGTATTCTCCGGAAAATGCGAAAAATTGGAGCATCAAGATAGCCAATGAAGTGAATAAGAGATGTAAAGATTGAAAATGAGACGGTACAAACATATTGCTCAGGTTTACTTTAGGCGAACAGAAAGTTGCCGGTGTAAAGTCCGTAGGTAGATGTGTGTGGGACGCCGAACTGATGGAATACTAGTGAATATTATGAACGATACAATAGTATGTGTGACAGTTGTGTTCGCAATTTTTCTCTATTAACAGCACTAACAAATCTTAATTTGTTATTGATTTTAAAAAAACTTGCTCTAGATGCGCTTTTTCATTTTTACGTAGTACGGCGTTTTGATGTGATTCTTTTATTTCCTAATCAAACTGGAGATTTCATGCAAATTAAACCCACGGAACGGAACACAAAAACACGGCTAAATGGGACGATTCAAAGTACATACCTTGCTTTTAAAGTTTTAACCCCTTCAGACCTGATTTTTCAAAAACAATCGAAAAATTTTTTTCTGTGAATAAACTCTTTTGAAGGGCTCTTCTAGGTTCATTGCTATAATTTCATGCAAATTTTTTGATATTTTATAGAAAAAAAAACTTGTGCATAATACACAATTATGCACGATATTCGCAACTCTTGGAGCGAAATGTGTGCATACCTAATTATGCACATCATTTCGAGGCGATTTTCGCGATAGAAATAATCGGATGATTACTAATTTTTTTCCTATTTACAAAGTTATACATTCATGATAATAATGCATTCAATATAAAAATGTAATTCGAATTGTTTTCCTACAGAAAATTTGAATTGAGTGCGTACTCACCTGCGCAGCCATGTTTCTTGTGAATACACCATAATCCATATGGATTAATTCAGACATCTGATAACAGATGGTTCTGAATGAGCACATTCAAGAATTCTGAAGAGCTAAAGGAATGCTATTATGATCGTCATTACAGATTCCTATCGTCCGATTAGCTAATATACGCAATAAAATGGATGTGCACACTGGGTCTGAAGGGGTTAAACATCTCACGCAGAGCGTTTTGAGATATTTCGTGCTCCTGAACTGTACCAGTGCTTGTGCGCAGCCAATGGCACGAAATTATCAAAACGAATAGATATTATTAGCAAAGATAGAGATCGGAAACGACACGACTACAGTTTATGAGCGCCATCTCTGGTCAAATGTGAACTAATGTCACTATAGAAGGGTTAAAATTCTGGTTCTATGCTAGATTATAGAGTATAGAAAGATCATGGACATAGAAAAGAATGGACAGGGCGTCACTTGACTTTTTACTCTACGTTTCGTGATTCCAACATAAGAGAGAGAGATACTGTGAAGGATGGAGTATATTAGTTGTGGTGCATAGACTAAAATAAACTAATATTACTCCATCCTTCAGAGTATCTCTCTGTCATAATGTTGAAAAACTGACAGAACATAAAAATATCTAATGCGATTCAATGTTTTTATTATATGTTCTGTGCTTTGCACTAATATTACTCTATCTTATTCTGAAGTCAATGTTCTCTCTCACACGTCCTGTCCATTCTTTTCTATGTCTATGAGAAAGATAGGAAAACGGCCCTACAATCCTAGTACTAAAAAACGACTAAATTTTTAGTTCACATTTGACCCAGAGATGGCACTGAAGATCAATTTTATATAAAATCTGTAATTTGGATTAGAAATCATATAAAGAAAACTGTAATAAGACTGATGCGAAATTCGTATTCCCTTCAGGATGTTTCATTTTTATATTTTAAATCCATAATTTTCAGTAAAATTCAGTATTTCATGTGTAATATTTTTATTATGCATTTATAAGATATTACAGAAATATTAGGGTATTATTGTAAGATTTATACATGGATTGAATATGAATATACTTAGTGTGTCTGTGGATTTCCAGTTTCTGGCTCAGTTCATTGCAGCTTCGTTGTCCACCATCACTGTTTGAATTGACGGAAAACTTTTCCTGAATTGTCACTTCAACCAGTTCAACTATTTCATTTTCCGTGCAGCTTCACATCAGCCACTATTATCTGCCTGTATCGTGGAAATAGCAACAGATGTTTGACGTTGATCAAGCCAAGATATAGCTTTACCTGCATACATCCATAAAACACCAGTTGATCATCCAGTTTCACTATCTCGTTCGTAATCTGCATTACTGAAGAGTACAAACTAATCTTTTTCCACTTTTTCGAGACGACACTAACGGCAAAAGCCGTTCGAATGAAATAATATTTGTGCAAACGAATTGATTGGCACTTTTTTATATCAATGACATTTCCCATGTATATTGATTTCGCACTTATAATCATAGAACCAGAATTTTAACCCTTCTATAGTGACATTATTTCACATTTGACCCAGAGATGGCGCTCATAAACTGTAGTCGTGTCGTTTCCGATCTTTATACTATATAATCTTTGTTATTATTATTATATTGACGCTTCAAAATTTTACAGTCTACTTGACGACGAATTATTTTGAACTTGGAACGCTTGTTTAACTGTTAGTGAGGCGTGAGGCCACCAAAAAATTGATTGGTGTTTTGGTGAGTTCTGTGATATATTTGTTCAGTGAATCATAGAAAAAATAATTGTTATTATTTTTTCTGTGAAGAAAATATTTCAATTTCCGTAAAAATATCAGTAAAGGAAAAAATTATACTTTTTGAATTAAATAGTATATCTAATTTCTCGAGCATTTAGAACGTTTTCTGATATCCCATTATCAAGAAGAATGGATCACAAAAATGATATAAATAATAAAGAATTATTTCGAAATGAAAACAAAACTAGCGGATTCAGTTCCAAACAGGAACCAATGAATAATTGGGGTAAGGTATCCCCTAGTAAAAGTTATTGTTCATCAAGTTCTACGTCTACAGAAAATGTGGTCTCCACTTTGGAACGAGATAAGCAACCACCTCTAATGTGACTGTACTAAATAGACCCGATGAACCTCAATTATTGCCTGGTGAAAAAATAATTGGTCAGTCTAGAGATGTAACTTATCTTTGCCCCTATTATGGACCTGCTAGAGGTATTTTAACAGTAACAAATTATAAACTAACGTTCTGCTCGGTTGATAAATCGCCTAGTGTTGATGTTCCATTAGGTGTCGTCTCTAGAATAGAGAAAGTAGGTGGAGCCTCTTCTAGGGAGAAAACGCATATGGTATTGAGATATTCTGTAAAGATATGAGAAACCTACGGTTTGCACACAAGCAAGAAAATCATTCCCGAAGAGATATTTTTGAAAAATTACAACAATACGCATTTCCAATTTCACATAAATTAAAGCTGTTTGCATTCGAATATAACGAAAAATTCAGTGAAAATGGTTGGAGTGTTTATGAACCAATAGCAGAATTAAAAAGAATGGGTGTGAATAATGATATGTGGAAAATAACAAAAATCAACGAACATTTCGAGATTTGTGATAGTTACCCTTCTGTTTGGGCAGTACCTACACAAGCAACTGACGACGATCTGAAAGCTTCAGCTTGTTTTCGGAGCCGTGGGAGAGTTCCTGTATTGAGTTGGATTCATCCCGAATCCCAAGCAACTATTACGAGGTGTTCCCAGCCTCTTGTTGGTAATATTTTTCAACTAATACGATTTGTACCGGGTTTTTCACTATAATTTAACCCCCCTTTAACTTTGTTTCTAAGAGAGATACAGAAAAAATGTTTCATACAAAAATTTCACGAAATCGACTGAGGTTTTACAATATGAATTCACATAATGGAATATACAGGGTGGCCGGACGATTGACGTCAATAAAAAAAAAACAGGTTGCTGATGTCATGGGGTATTCGAATCACCCCCATGTATGTTATCCGATTTTTCACGGTTTCCGAGTTACGATTTTTTTATGAAATCTGAGAATTTTCAACATGAACATCTTCGAAAATTTTTTTTAAAGAAAAGTAAAAGGCTCTTCTGATATTTTTTTGTTGTAAATAGATCGCCATGAATTGTACTTTCATACATAAAATAACCAGCATCGTAACTTTGATAAAAATTATGGAAATGTTGGTCTCAAGTGAGAAAGTTACGTATTTTGGATCATGATCTAAATTTTCAAATTTGAATCATAAATGTAAACAGGTTACTTCATGGGTTCTTAGTAGGCTTAAAAACTGCGCTCAACACTCAGCTTTCAGAATCATTAATAAAAAATGGTACTCAACAGTTTACTTTTGCTAGAATTAGCCTTCAAAGTCAGCGAGGTGGAAAAAATCAAAGAACTAGACATTTACTCAAGAATTATTTTTTGCCATTTTAATTCTTTATATCCAAACAATCTACTTAAAAGTATTATTTCAGAATGAATACTTAACAATTACTTAACCAATGAAAAATTATAAACTATGGTAGTATGGTAAGAACAACATCAACTAAAGAATTGCTAGAAATGTACACCTTCATTCAATCCTATCATTGTCTCAAGTTGTTCAAACTATTTTTGATAGCATTATTATGGCTCTGATAGAAATTGAAGCTTCAAAAATTTGTTTCTAATCATTACAATATTATCGAATAATGGGTTTAATATTGGTCGATTTTATATCATTAATATTATTCTCCTTCTGTCATTGATTGTCATTATTGCTGAAGTAATTTTTTCCTTCAGGAACGGATATAAAAACGTGTCCAACGGTGTTAAATCGGGACTATTTGGTGGCCATAAAATGGGTGCGCCATTACCAATCCAAAGATCAAATTGGCCACTTAAATATTCACGAACTTCCAAAACGCTAATGCCTGATGGTTCTTGAAATTTAAAATTCTGTGATGCTCAGAATAAGAAAGATAGACCAACGTATGTTACATATTCGAAATCAGGGGAAAAAGAGCTAAACTAATGTGAAAAAAATATACAGGGTGTTGCATTTGAAAAAATAAGTTGCCATCAATATGTTGGTTACCCTGTATATATTTCAGTTTGTGGAGTCATATCAAAAAACCTCAGTTGATTTGGTGAAACTTTTATACGAAACATTTTTTAGTATCTCCTTCAGTAACAAAGTTAAAGGGGGGGTCAAATTATAATGAAAAACCTGGTACAAATTTCCTGGTTTTTTCAGGTGTAAGCGGTAAAAGATGTAGAGAAGATGAAAATATATTCAGCTAATAATGGATGCTAACGCTCAATCGCATAAAAATTTATAATGGATGCCAGACCCAGTGCAAATGCAATAGCTAATAAGGCCAAAGGAGGTGGCTACGAATCTGAAGATGCTACCAAGTACGTATCCTCTAAGTGAAATACTTTGAAGAAAACGTAGAGCAAACATGATATGTTAAAGCACAGAATAATATCTATTGTTTAAAAATGTATTGAAAATATCGGTAAATATACTGATGGACAAAATTAGCGCACCACCTAAAATTTCGTTAAATTTTAACAATTAATATCTTCCCAATCTTTAATCGGATTTCAACGTTTTTTTCTTTCAATAGTAGCTCTGTTATTGTCGAATTCCCTCCATTAAACAGAAGTCCAAAAAATAAAATTTTCATGTTGTACAGGGCGTTTAAATAATGTCATGTTTTAGTGTAAATTTTAACGTCTTCTGTGGGCAATGCCAGGTTGCTGAGGTATATAAAAACAATAAAGCGTTGTAGCCTAGTGTCTCTTGAGTATTTTGTTTTTTTAAAAACCAATTTATCTTGAAGTCGTCAAAGATATTCAACTTTTATCAACTCTTGTATTTTATGCATTAGCCATGAATATCTTCGCAACCATTTGTCCGATTTGAATGTTTTTTTTTAGTTGTAGCTCTTTTATTGGCGAATATCATACTACAATGAGATGTTCAAAAAAATAAATGCATCATGCTGTACAGGGCGTTTAAATTTTCGGGTTTTTTTCATTACAGTTTAACGCCTTCTGTGGGCAATACCAGATATATGAGGCTTCTAAAAACTATACAGTGATGTAGCCTGATGTTTCCTGAGTATTTTGCTTTTTTAAAAAGCAATTTAACTTGTACCATTCCAGAGATATTCACATTTTTATAACATCTTGCATTTTTCTGTTTTTCTTAATTTCTTTTCGTTTATTTTTGTGTTTTTATTGTATGAAATGCAAGATGTTATAACAATGTGAATATCTCTGGAAGGGTACAAGTTAAATTGCATTTTAAAAAAGCAAAATACTCAGGAAACATCAGGCTACATCACTGTATAGTTAGTATAGTATAGTAGAGAGCTTCAGGTATCTGGTATTGCCCACAAAGGCGTTAAACTGTAATGAAAAAAAAACCCGAAAATTTAAACGCCCTGTACAGCATGATGCATTTCTTTTTGAACATCTCATTGTAGTATGATATTCGCCAATAAAAGAGCTACAACTAAAAACAAACATTCAAATCCGACAAATGGTTGCGAAGATATTCAAGGCTAATGCATAAAATACAAAGTTGATAAAATGTTGAATATCTCTGGACCATTTCAAGATAAATTGGTTTAAAAAAAAACAAAATACTCAAGAGACACTAGGCTACAACGCTTTATTGTTTTTATATACCTCAGCAATCTGGCATTGCCCACAGAAGAAGTTAAAATTTAACTATAAAACATGACATTATTTAAACGGCCTGTACAACATGAAGATTTTATTTTTGAACTTCTGTTTAATGGAGGAAATTCGACAATAACAGAGCTACTATTGAAAGAAAAAAACGTTAAAATCCGACTAAAGATTGGGAAGATATCAATTGTTAAAATTTAACGAAATTTTAGGTGGTGCGCTAATTTTGTCCATCAGTATATTTGAATTTCGGTGACCAGCAAATATCGACCAGATTTTGGTGTCATTGTATTCATTGAGTCTTCCTGAACATATTAGTGAAACCAACAGGTGGCGGACTGTCTTAGTTCAGAAAATATGGAACTCCAAAGTTCCAAAAATGTTCCATCATCACGTCACTTTTTTCACTATAAAAAATACAAATTCACTGCTCCAATTTAGTCCATAAATCACCTTCGAACATTCAGATAACTATTCGGATAGTTTCATTTCAGGTATATTCAATAATAATTAATGCAGAAACCTCGAAATTTTGGAGGTATAACATATCCACAAATTCTGAGGAAAGCCCGCCGTTTTTAATGGTAGATTTGGCACTGCCGCAGATTCATTCGCGCAAATATGATACGATGCCTTCCCGTAAATACCGCCATCATTTGATATGTCACTCGCCGAAGGACGGAGCAGTGGTGCCAAACTTACCATGAAGAACGGCGGGATTTCCTTAGAATTTGTGGATATGTGATACCTCTACAATTTCGATGTTTCTGCATTAATTATTGAATATACCTGAAATGAAACTAATCGAATAGTTATTTGAATGTTCGAAGGTGATTTATAGACTAAATTGGAGCAGTGAATTTGTGTTTTTATAGTGAAAAAAGCGACGTGAAGATGGAACATTTTTGGAACTTCGAGGGCCAATATTTTCTAAACTAAGAGTACTAAGACAGACCGCCACCTGTTGGTTTCACTAATGTTGTTCAGGAAAACACAATGACACAAAAATCTGGTCGATATCTGCTGGTCACCGAAATTTTATTTACCAAAATATCTCCTATTTCAGAATGCAGAGTTGGTTTTCCTAGATATCCATAACATTCACGTTATGAGAGAATCGTTACGTAAGCTGAAAGAACTTTGTTATCCAAACATAGACGAATCAAAATGGTTATCTGGCATTGAATCTACTTTTTGGTTGAAACATATCAAGTGCATATTGGCAGGTGCTGTTCGTATTGCCGATAAAGTAGAAAACCTAAAGACTTCTGTATTGGTTCATTGTTCAGACGGTTGGGACAGGACAGCACAACTTACAGCTTTGGCGATGCTAATGCTTGATCCTTATTATAGGTAAGTAACGAAAAACTGCTAGACTATTATTATTGAAATTTTTGGATATACGTTTCATGTATAGTCCGTTCACGAAAGGTTGAGCTGTCGGTTGGCCATGACAATTTGGCATATTCGACTGTGTATATTAAAATTTTAGTAATAAAAACAATTTATTCAGGAATTTGGACTTTAATGTTTTTGGTTAAATTTTCTTAAATCTTCACCAACGTTTCGGATCCAATTGATCCTTTATCAAGGCTAAAAAATGTGACAAATTACAGTTTAAAATTGCAGAGTTCGCCCTGGCGAGCCAGAACAGGTACCCACCTCAAATTTATCTCAATCTAACAAACATTTCTTAAGATCTATCATTTTTAAGGTGTTCATTCTATTTGTAATGTTTTATCTTTCTTTATGTTTTTAATTTTAAATTGTGTGATCAACTTTTCAACGTTATAAGGAAATTTATTTTTTGTTTAGAAGTACGTGTATTGTTGAATTAAGAATTTTTAGGTTGGAGTATCGAATAATGTTTGTTATTTTATCTTTTCTCACGTTTCGTGATCTGAGTAGGCATCTGAACCCCCCCGTCCAGGCGACATCTGCATCACATGAACTAGAACATACAGAACACAAACAAATTTAAAATCAATCCACAAATCTAGATTATAGATACACTAAACAACTAATTTGGCGTTTCAAACGCAATAAAATAATATTTGTTAAATTTGATTACATTTACCCCAACTCACCAACCCATTAATTATATTGATATTGATTCTAAAAATGTATTTTTGATGGAAGATATAGTCAAAAATCCTATCTATCAGCCCTAACTCAAAGTTCCCACATTATTGTCCATTAAGCCATCATAAATCCTACTTAGGTGTTGAGTATCCTCTCTGAAGTTGACAGTATTAAAGGTTCTGATGTGAATCATTTCGCTTATTAGTCTTTTGTTGTAATGCTGTTCAATGTCCAATTTGTAACCCCTCAAAATCAAACTTATGCCCCTCTGTGTGAGTGTGTGCCGTCAGTGCCGTTTTTTGTGCATTGTCAAATTTCTTCGAGTCATTAGTGTGTTGTCTGATCCGTTCTTGAAGAAGTTGCTTTGTCTGGCCTATGTAGCATTTTTGGCAATTAAAACATTCAATCTTATAGACCAGTTCTGATTGTTTCAAAATAGGTGTTTTGTCCTTTAATTTGGTGTAAAACAATTTTTTATTATCTATTTTGTTATAAAACGCAGCTGTGCAATTGTGTTCTCTGAAAGCACAGCTGCGTTTTATAACAAAATAGATAATAAAAAATTGTTTTACACCAAATTAAAGGACAAAACACCTATTTTGAAACAATCAGAACTGGTCTATAAGATTGAATGTTTTAATTGCCAAAAATGCTACATAGGCCAGACAAAGCAACTTCTTCAAGAACAACTTCTAAACAAAAAAGAAATTTCCTTATAACGTTGAAAAGTTGATCACACAATTTAAAATTAAAAACATAAAGAAAGATAAAACATTACAAATAGAAAAGAACACCTTAAAAATGATAGATCTTAAGAAATGTTTGTTAGATTGAGATAAATTCGAGGTGGGTACCTGTTCCGGCTCGCCAGGGCGAACTCTGCAATTTTAAACTGTAACTTGTCAATTTTTTAGCCTTGATGAAGGATCAATTGGATCCCAAACGTTGGTGGAGATTTAAGAAAATTTAACCAAAAAAGTCCAAATTCCTGAACAAATTGTTTTTATTATTAATAACATGGACGAAAATCCTGATACTTAAAATTTTAGGTTATGTTGTTTACTTTCTTGTCATATTGATACGCAATGTTGTCAATATTGCATAGAGTTCTCTGATAACTCGCAAGCTCGTCGGACGAGGCCGGTACATTCGGCAACGTTGACTTTATTTTACGTTATGACAGCAAATACTGCCAACTTCAGATAATAAACAAACGCCTACTATGCGCTTAAACTTTCGTGAACGGACTATAGTTTGCGCATGTTCTTATCATGCAGTAAATTTAAAAAATGGGAAAGAAAAAATGTCTCGTTCCTGATAAGATAATTCATAATTTATGTTTATTATTATTAATGTATTTAAGGAATATTATACTTACTGCTTTGTTTGGGTGATGCAATAGAATTCACATTTATTCTTGGTAAAAATTGCTTTTGGGGATTTATCAAATTTAAAGTAAGCTGCTTCTTCAGTCTGAACATTTTTGAAAACTGGACATCCGGCATTTCAAAAGATTCCATTATTTAATCACGCAATCTTTTCCTTTCAATTCTCATAAAGTTCCTATTATAAATAATGATTCTTAGGTCATATTATTGTACAAAATTGCAGCCCAATAAACAAAGCCATATTATTGTTATTGAACGTGAATTTCTTATTTTAAAACGTTGTTGTTCATCCAAAATAAACAAACCATTCAACGTAACCTCACAATATATCATCTGATAATGCTTCCGATCACCTGTTGAGTACTCGTAAATATTTAAAGATCTCTGTAAGCTACAGATCACTTTTAGTCCGTTTACGAAAGTTTGAGCGCATAGTAGGTGTTTGTTTATTTATCTGAAGTTGGCAGTATTTGCTATCCTAACGTAAAATAAAGTCAACGTTGCCAAATGTACCCTGCCTTGTCAGACGAGCTTGCGAGTTATCAGGGAACTCTATGCAATATTGACAACATTGCGTATCAATCTGACAAGAAAATAAACAACATAACCTAAAATTTTGATATACACAGTGGAATATGCCAAATTTCCATGGCCAACCGACGGCTCAAACTTTCGTGAACGGACTATACATAGGTCCAGAATAGCAATTTTCCTGTAAGCTTATGAAAAGTTACAGATGAAAGCAGAATACCACCATAAGTTTCCCAAAAAGTCAGTTGACTTGTTTCTATTGTCAAAATTAATTAAGTTCATCCTTGGCGTCTATTTCAGGACTCTGAAAGGCTTCGAAGTTCTGATTGAAAAAGAATGGCTGTCTTTCGGGCACAAATGTCAACAAAGGATTGGACATGGAGACGACCACCACTCAGATGCCGATCGTTCACCAGTTTTTCTCCAGTTCATCGACTGCGTTTGGCAAATCACTCAACAATTCCCTAACGCTTTTCAGTTCAACGATTATTTCCTTATCACTATTTTAGATCATCTTTATTCTTGTAGATTCGGAACTTTCTTATGTAACAGTGAACGAGAAAGGATTCAGGAACGATTGAAAGAACAAACGGTATCGTTATGGTCCTATATAAACAGTCAGTTAGATTTGTATAAGAATCCTTTATACTGGGCCAACAACCACCAGAATATTCTGATTCCAATTGCTAGCATTCGGCACATCAAATTATGGAAAGCTTATTATTGCAGATGGAACCCGAGTATGAGAACTCAGGATCCTGTATATCATAGAATACGAGAATTGCTGTCGTATAAAGAACAATTAGAAAATGGAGTTATTGGTTATCAGAAAGAACAACAGTGTAGAGTCATGAGAACTTCAGTTTCTCCCGCTTAAAAGTTGACGAAAGATCTATGAAACTAAGCCAAATGATTTAGAACAGTCCAATTAGGATAATTTTTTTTGTAAATATTTGAATTTCGGGGTCCCGTAAATATCGACCAGATTTTAGTGTCATTGTATCATTCAAGCTTTTTGACATTAGTAACCAACAGGTGGCGGTCTGTCTTAATTTAGAAAATATGGACCCCCAAAGTTCCAAAAATGTTCCATCTTCACGTCGCTTTTTTCACTATAAAATCACAAATTAACTGCTCCAATTTAGTCTATAAATCACCTTCGAACATTCAAATAACTATTTGATTAGTTTCATTTCAGGTATATTCAATAATTAATGCAGGAACATCGAAATTCTAGATGCAGCCATATCCACAAATTCTAAGGAGAGCCCGCCGTTTTTAATGGTAGATTTGGCAATGCCGCAGATTCATTCGCGAGAATATGATCCGATGCCTTTCCGTAATTCCCGCCATCATTTGATATGTCACTCGCCAAAGCACGGAGCAGTGGTGCCAAACTTACCAATAAGAATGGCGGACTTTTCCTCGAATTTGTGGATATGTGGTACATCTAGAATTTCGATATTTTTGCATTAATTATTGAATATACGTGGAATGAAACTAATCAAATCGTTATGTGAATGTTCAAAGGTAATTTAAAGACTAAATTGGAGCAGTGAATTTGTGTTTTTATAGTGAAAAAAGTGACATGAAGATGGAACATTTTTGAAACTTTAAAGGTCCATATTTTCTAAACTAAGATGGGTTTCATGATGTTTAGGAAATTTGAATGAATACAATGACACCAAAATCTGGTCGATATCTGAAATTCAAATATTTACCTTTTTTATAGTGTCTACCCTAGTGTTATTATTTAATTCCTTTGTAAATATGTTATGACTAAATAAAATAGTTTAATTTTTTAAATCAAACTCAAATTATCTCATTTATAGACATGTGCACTAAACAATGTATTAATTACAGAATATCTTTAAGTTTTAGTCAAATCTAGATGATAATATGAGAAACTTTTCATTTGAACTAAAAGATTATACCTCATTAATTTCTTTCTTGAGAACTGCTAATATATGTGATTAATTTCAAAAATAGATATTTATATTATTATTTGTTAGTATATCAGGTCAACAAGAAGTCAAGAAATAATAAAAAATATACCTATTATTCCAATACTTCTGATTCTAATTTTTCATACCCAGTCATCTTGCAGCTTGCTCAGATTCACTGATGAAGAATTCAAGTTCAGAAATAATTATATCCGGTCGGCTGTAGGCACAATAACTTTCGAAACGAAGAGAGCTGAAGACTTAAAATTTTCATAGTAGGTTGTCGATTTCATGGAATGTAAGATACTTAGGAGTGTGAAGAAACTTGATTGTATCTAAAAATATATTTATAAAAAAGATGTAGGGATGTTCAAAGGAAATTGACAATTATTGGATTTTGCAATCAAATCAAGGCTTTTTGTTCCGCCAATTCCTTATCACTCTTAGTAAGTGAAACATAATTATTTAATTGTTGCGTTCTTATTTTCCCCCAAACGATGAAATTCTCCAAACCAATCATTTGAGCCGCATGTATCGCTGCAGTTTCAGGGTAGACAACTGTTGCACATCCCAGACCCGACGGAACATTCAAACTAGACCATATGTCTTTATCGATATTACCAGAATTCACTGGAGGGCAATTTATGACAGGAAAAGCGGAATTGGCCGAAACCACAAGACCTAAACCGTTGGATCTTCCTGCCACGGCTATAAATACAATCTTCATTCCTAGAGATTCGTAATATCTAACAATGTTAAGCGTTTCTTCTGTTCCCTTATGTGCTGAGGTCACTCTCATGGCCGTTTTTAAGCCGTATGATTTGCAGCATTTCTCGATTTTTTCACAATGTTCCTTGTCTGAAGGGCTGCCCATCAAAATAACGACTAAATGACTCGAGTTCAACTGATCAGAGTAATCGAGCTTATTCGATACCCATTCGAAATTTCTCCTTACTGTGTCTAGATCAGAGTTCGTTACAGTTGTGAGGTTTCTATAGACCTGTTTGTCGACCATTAACCTCTTATCGCCCGATGGCCATAACCTCCAACTGTCTGAATCAATCACATCTGCTACGAGAATTTGACCTGAAAAAAGACAGAAATGAATCTAGTCAATATCGGATTTTGGCGACCAGATTTTGTTGTCATTGTATTTATTGAGTCTTCCTGAACAACATTAGTTAAACCAACAGGTGGCGGTCTGTTTCAGTTTAGAAAATATGGACCCCGAAAGTTCCGAAAATGTTCCATCTTCACGTCGCTTTTTTCACTATAAAACCACAAATTCACTGCTACAATTTAATTTATAAATCACCTTCGAACTTTCAAATAACTATTCGATCAGATTAATTGAAGGAATATTCAATAATTAATGCAGAAACATCGAAATTGTAGAGGTATCACATATCCACAAATTCTAAGGAAATCCCGCCGTTCTTCATGGTAAGTTTGGCACCACTGCTCCGTCCTTCGGCGAGTGACATATCAAATGATGGCGGTATTTACGGGAAGGCATCGTATCATATTCGCCCGAATGAATCTGCGGCAGTGTCAAATCTACCATTAAAAACGGCGGGCTTTCCTTAGAATTCGTGGATATGTGGTGCCTCTAGAATTTCGATGTTTCTGCATTAATTATTGAATATACCTGAAATGAAACTAATCTAATAATTATTTGAATGTTCGAAAGTGATTTATAGACTAAATTGGAGCAGTGAATTTGTGTTTTTATAGTGAAAAAAGCGACGTGAAGATGGAACTTTGGGGGTCCATATTTTCTGAATTAAGACAGACCGCCACCTGTTGGTTTAACTAATGCTGTTTAGGAAGACGTAATGAATACAATGACACAAAAGTCTGGTCGATATCTGCTGGTCACCGAAATTCAAATATTTACCATGAATCTAAACTACAGGTTATCCAGATGATTAAAACATGTTGATTAATGAATTTTATGCTAAATTTCCGATATGCATAATCATAAGGAAACTCACCTTCGGAGTCCACTCCAAATTCGATTTTCATGTCCACGAGAACACAATTTTTTGTAGCCCAGAATTTCTCCAGAACTTCGAAAACCAGAATAGAAGTGCGGGTCATTATCTCCACTTCTGTTGGGCCTGTGAGAGAAAATTAGATTGAGTAGGTATGTATATCACTTCTTTAAAAACGTCGTCATGTTTTCCTTCTAGGAAAATAACCTCAAGACATATCTTTCAAATGGCGTGTACGAATGTAATTTCAGTATTTTTCATCTCATTCGAAAAATATCCAAATAATTAGTGTAAAAGGAGATTTCTTCATTTTTTATTTCGAATCGAATGGTGTGAAAATAATATGGCCTTGCCACTTTAAAATCTCGAAATATTACAATGTATCAAAATACCGAATGTCCTACATAAATGCTGGGATTCTCTACTATGAGACTGCTGAGTTTGGTTTCATCCGAAATATTTCATGTCCAAACTGGCGATGTAGATGTCAAAAATTTCAAGAATTTATGCATAACTTGGCAACAGTGCATGACAGAATTTTTTTTTAGTATGTTGTACTGTAAATTTGTTATTGAATCGATACATAAATGAAAAATAGGTAAGTATAGTTCCATTTGAAATAAGAAAGTATAGCACGTGGAACTTCCCTATAACGAAAGCGCTAAATCCACAAAAAAATCGTTATAAAGAAATTTCGTTATACAGAAAATTTGTTTCTATAGTCGGCAATGTCGCGGTCGACTTCACTGATAAATTTAAGTTTATCATTCAAACTTAAGCACTTACTTTTGGACATTTTCGTACAACTTTCACACTAGCGTAATGGTTAGATTGAAACCAAACAGCCAGGGGTGTATTTAAAACTGTTCCAGAAGGATATCTCTGCCCGCCGTAATGATTTAGTTTGAGGTCGGGATTTATCACGTACGTCCGGAAAAAACTCACCCTTATACCTTTTTACCAATACTCATTCAAAGAGTGATGTTCTTTGAATATTTCGTTATAGAGAGAATTGACTTCGTTTTAGAGGGTGTTTTTAACATGGAATTTGGATTCATGGTGCAATGTCTAGTACGAAATTTGTTATACAGAGAAATTCGTTATACAGGAGTTCATTATAGGGAAGTACTGTATAAATGCGTTTAGGATGAAAGTGGCAACACTGTAAACTTGAAAATATTTCAGGCAAAGAGTTCTCTTATTCCCAAGGCTCCACGAAATATCCATTAGTTCTCCAAATACGAATTGCAAAACTAATCGAATGAGGTTGTAAAACTTATTACATTCATCTATTTACGTTTCGTTATCAACCTAAACTATATTCTCATAGGATTACAAACATATAAGTTACGAAATAATAAAAATTTCCGTTCGAAAAGAAATAAGATTACTGGAACGATCAACAAATAATTTCACAACGTTGGGGTCATCTGCTCGGGGTCAACTCACCAATAAGGACTCCGTTGAATTTAAATTTGGCTGATATGATTTGTTCGATAGACCATTGGGGGTCGTGATTTGCGTCATCCTTGAAGAAGGTCTCGTGTTTCGGTGGATAGAAGCGATAACCTTCTGGAACTCCAGGTTGTCTTTTCAGAAACGAACCGGTGGCCAGTCTACGGGTCACCCACTCTATCGGTATCATTTCGCATTTTTTCGATAGCAGACCAGTATCGGATACTTGTTTGATGAAGGCAGTTTTTATTCCTGGAATATAAAAGAATATTCTAAAATATGTTGAAGAATGGGCTTCTATTCCAACATGAATGCAAAACTCGAAAAAGAGCGACTTTTCGAAAGCATAAGTGTTGGAATGGCCTTCTGCAAGGAGTATTAGACCATATTTTCTATATTTAAGTCAAAGTTTTTTTAAATACTGTCGAAATTTGATGAAGAATTCAGATTAAACATCCTAGTGACTTTTATTGTATCTTTGCAGTTGGTGTGACTGTTACGAAAATTGACAGATTACGGAATTTGTATTTAAATCATAAGTTTCGAATTTTCAAATAATATTCTATTGTAGATCAAAATTTCTTTGGAATACACAATTAAGAATTAACTTGAATCTGAAGTGTCATCTTGGAAAATATACAACCTACATATAGTCCGTTCACGAAAGTTTGAACGCATAGTAGGCGTTTGTTTATTTATCTAATGTTGGCAGTATTTGCTATCATAACGTAAAATAAAGTCAACGTTGCCGAATGTACCCAGTCTCGTCCGACGAGCTTGCGAGTTATCAGAGAACTCTATGCAATATTGACAACATTGCGTATCAATCTGACAAGAAAATAAACAACATAACCTAAAATTTTAATATAAACAGTGGAATATGCCCAATTTCCATGGTCAACCGACGGCTCAAACTTTCGTGAACGGACTTTATACATAATTTGAATTTAAATCGTATACAGGGTGTCCCGGAAAATGTGGGAAATCTCTCGTATTCAGATAGAACATAAAAAATGAAGATGACAAGTTTCCATAATTTTTTTCCTAGCGGCCCTCCCTACGAAAATACGACCTCCTAAATGACGCCACTGGAAATTCATTTTAGTGGAATAAATTTCAATTACTTACTTCTTTCATTATTTTTTCTCGAAAACGGTTCATTTTATCGACACTGAACAAGAGTACCTTTTCTTTAGCTTAATGTTCAAGGTATCCAAATTTGTTTTTTTAGCACCTCATCATACAGGGTGTTAAAAATGTAAGCATTAAAATGTACAACCCAGTCCGCCCCTGGTAAACTGAACAAGCTAATTGAAATTTGAGTGCGGTGATTTAAAAGGTCCTTAATAGTATTAATCATATCAAATTTTCATCAAATTATATCGAGTAGTTTGAAACTTATTCCACTAAAATGGATTTCCAGTGGCGTCATTTAGGAGGTCGTATCTTCGTAGGGAGGGCCGCTAGGAAAAAAAATATAGGAACTTGTCATCTTCATTTTTTATGTTCTATCTGAATCCGAGAGATTTCCCACATTTTTCGGGACACCCTATACATCCTAGTGACTTTTGTATTGTATCTGGGCAGTTGGTGTGACTGTTACGAAAATTGACAGATTACAGAATTAGAATTTAAATTATAATAAGTACTGTATTCGTTTTGCGGTATTTCGAGCTCCTGAGCTGTACCAGTGCTTGTGCGCAGCCAATGGGATGCCGTATTTCGAGCTTTTGAGTTACTCAGGAGCACGAAATATCTCAAAACGAATAGGCTAAAGATCTGAAACAGTTTTCTCACAGAACAGATAGTTCTAGGTTAGCAGGAAGCAAATTTCTAATACCTTATTTTCTTGATAAAAACAAATTAAAACACTTGGCAATACAATAATAATTTGTTTTTATCATCAATTTTAACAATGTTTCATCAAGTGTTGAGCGAGAACTCAATTTCCCTTATTTTCTTGATGAAAATTAACTCAATTATATTATCAGTGTTGACAATTACAAAACAAAAAATATAACTGAAAATAATGCTGTAATGAGTTCATTATAGCACGGTTTCAGAACTGTAATGATCTCATTATGATACTGAAATAGAGTTGATTGAATATCACAAATAATGAGGAATTTGGTACGAAATTGAGCAATAAGTTTAATAGCTTACCAACTAAGTTGAGCAGTTCGAAAACTTTAGCGCAGGTACTCGTAGATATTGCGGCCTTTCCTTCAAGGTCGTGAGCCTTAACTCCATCACCTGCAGTTATTCTGTCTTTCGATAGAAGAATACACTGATCTGCATTTGAAGAGATTTCATATACTTGTTTTGTTTTTCCTTCTATAATGATTTTGCCCAATTTGTAACTTCCAACTGAAAAAACAATTGCTGCATTCATCTGTTTCTAGACGGTTTTTCAAGTAGATAATAAAAAATATTCCATTACTCTCTTAAATGAAATAGCATTTTATATTTCGTTTCAAAAAGTTTTCGTCACAGGTGAAAAACTCAAGATACCATTCTCTCCTTGAATTATGTGGTGAATTCAAAAGTAATTTCAGGTTTGAAAAAAAGCATTGGCGTACTATTTTATCACTAAACTTATTCGGACAGAAGTCTGTACGAACGCCACTGGTGAAAAACAAAAACAATTTTGAATTGAAAAATCTCTGTTTTGATGCGTACTTATAACCTACCAAAACGCAAACAAAAATCGTGTACGGTGCCGAAAATATTTTCGAAAAACCAATTAAATTTCAACACCCCGTATCTCAGAAACAAACAGTCAGAGACCCACAGTTCATATGAACTTTATGTCATAAAATCATCTCAGGATTCTGAAACATCCCGTAAAATAAGAATTCAATTGGAATGATGAACAGTCTTCTGATATTAAAACCTATGCCCAACTCAAAACTACGCCACTGATAAGTGATCATTGTAAACCAGTGGTTCTCAACCTGGGGACCACTTGTACCAGAATTTTGGCGGACCACTTAGATATACAGGGTGTCCGGGAATAACTGTACATACTCTTACCAGAGATAGAGTTGCACTAGCTGACTACTGATTGACTATAAAAATTAATTTCTGGGTTTCCCTAGAAAACTACAGGGTGTTTTTCCAACTTCATGGAAATACTTAGACCATAATAAAATCCAAACTTATTGACGGATATTATTGAAACTTGGGGGGTTATTGGCACATGCTAAGGTCGAATCAGAAATACATCAATTATTTCATTATTCCAGGGCCGGACTCATTAATCTTAATTTAAAGTGTTCAGGGTAAAAAACACTTTGTATTTCGAATTACGAATAATTGATTCACTTTTCGGAAAGAAGCTAAATTATGCTTCAATTTGTGGTATCGCTTAAAGTTGTCACATCAACAATTATTTTTGTATGAATTTTTGAATTTGGAAAAAGTTCGAAAATTTAATTTATTTACCTGAACAGGACTTAGTCACTTTGTGGAGGTCGAAAATAAATAATAAATTTTCTTCAAAAAGTCACTGAAAGTGAGAAAGACTATAATAATTTGTTGATATACTGGGTGGCCACCCTAGACGCAGATCTCATTGCGATGAAGTGAATAACTGTATATTGCGAAAAAAATTATTGGCGACATGTAGAGGGTATACATAAGCAAATTTCAAAATTATTCCTATGTATACCGGGTGTTCGACAACAAAGATATAGATCAAAGTGACACTTCTTCCGATGAACACCCGTTATACATACGAATAATTTTGAAATATGTTTATGTATCCCCTATACATGTCGATAATATTTTTTTTCGCGATATACCTTCATTCACTTCATCCCAATGAGATCCGCGTCTAGGGTGGCCACCCAGTATATCAACAGATTATTATAGTTTTTCTCACTTTCAGTGACTTTTTAAAGAATATTTATTATTTATTTTCGACCTCCACAAGGTGACTGAGTCCTGTTCAGGTAAATAAATTAAATTTTTCGAACTTTTTCCAAATTCAAAAATTCATAAAAAAATAATTGTTGATGTGACAACTTCAAGCGATACCACAAATTGAAGCATAATTTAGCTTCTTTCTGAAAAGTGAATCAATTATTCGTAATTCGAAATACAAAGTGTTTTTTTCACCCTGAACACTTTAAATGAAGACTAATGAGTCCGGCCCTGGAATAATGAAATAATTGATGTATTTCTGATTCGACCTTAGCATGTGCCAATAACCCCCCAAGTTTCAATAATACCCGTCAATAAGTTTGGATTTTATGATGGTCTAAGTATTTCCATGAAGTTGGAAAAACACCCTGTAGTTTTCTAGGGAAACCAAGAAATTAATTTTTTATAGTCAATCAGTAGTCAGCTAGTGCAACTCTATCTCTGGTAAGAGTATGTACAGTTATTCGCCGGACACCTGTATAATTGATATTTCTCAATAGTAGGTAAAATGGGGTGAACACTGAAGTTTTACTAATGAATTTATTAATTACAAAATAAAAAAATAAAATACCTACATAGTAAAAGACAAAAGAAATACAGGGTGTTCCTATAAATGGAACGTACAAACGAAAAGGGGAGATTCCTTAAGTGAGTTTAAGAAAAAAAAGTCCCATAAACATGGGGTCGCAAACGTTTCGTTTTCGAGATACAGAGTGTTGAAGTTTGATTTTTTTCAAGTTTTTTGCTCATAGTATCTACACTTCACAAGATATTCAACTGAAATTTGGCATAGATATTACATTTGAGAGTCCTCACCACGTGACATGGTAATTTCGATAGAAGATCTACAGGGTGATATTTTTTCTGGAACACTGCCACCTGTTCTTATGCAGAACTTTTTCTTGGTGAGCAACTGTTAATTTGAAAAAATGTAAAAAGAAGCTTTGTTCTTATACTAAACTTTTCGGTCTCTTATAGTTTTGTCGTATCTACCAACGATTTCGAGAAAAACAATTTTGAACGATTCTGCAGAAGAATATCACCCTGTAGATCTTCTATCGAAATTGCCATGTCACGTGATGAGAACTCTCAAATGTAATATCTATGCCAAATTTCAGTTGAATATCTTGTGAAGTGTTACTATGAGAAAAAAACTTGAACAAAATTCAAACTTCAACACTCTGTATCTCTAAAACGAAACGTTTGCGACCCCATGTTTATGGGACTTTTTTTTCTTAAACTCACTTAAGGAATCTCCCCTTTTCGTTTGTATGTTCAATTTAGGAACATCACTACATAGTATAAAATAAAGTCGATTTCTCTGTCCCTATGTCCCTATGTCCCAATGTATGCTTAGATCTTTGAAACTACGCAACGGATTTGGATGCGTTTTTTTTAATAGATAGAGTGATTTAAGAGGAAGGTTTGTAGCAAAGAAAATTCAGGAAAAATTTCAAGATATCGAGAAGACAGAAACAAGAAATCGGTAAATTTTTGACATTTCTGAAAATTTCCTTATTTATGACATCGAATTCAATGACAACTGTCAAGTCTCCTTATGAGAGGGAAGTGCTTTCAAAAATTTTCTCATTTCAGAAGAAAAAGGCCAGATCCAAATGAAACAAGGTATGAATATCGTTTTTTAATCGTTTTATAACGTTATTACTAAAAATATTTGTTCCAGAAACTATGACATTATAAGGAAGTACGTGACAATTGTCAATTCAGTTTAGAGGTCAAAAAAGCTCTAGGAAATTTGCAATTTTGAGAAGAAAAACGAACAGATCCGAATCAAACAAGGTACGAATATCGTTTTTGAGTAGTTCTATAACGTTTATTAATAATGTAATCGAAATGAATTCATTACTGTTGTGAAATGAAATAAAAGTTTTCCTTTTCAAATATGAAAAAAAAAATTTTTTTCTTCATCTTTTAATCACCAAACGCAATTTTACATAAAACGAAGCCATGTGGTGGCAAGAGCGTGCCTATAAATAGCGCGTACGAGGCACCCGTGCGAAGCCGGGGCGGGTCGCTAGTCCTGTATAAAAAACAAAATAAAAAGTCATAGATAGCTCTAAATTAAGACGTCTGGTTCTGGCCAACACAATACTGCAAACGTTTTGAGTTAAAAAATAGACAGACGCATCAATTTTTCTTCTCAAGAGCTAAGATTTAAATTAATTATTTGATGACTGTTCATTTTGAGGACCACATGAAAACCGTTCGCGGACCACAGGTTGAGAATCACTGTTGTAAACAACCGCGACCATCACAGAACGAATAACCTCGAAAATTTCAATATGGAATAATCTCCGGGACAACGAATTAATATTTCTGAAATGATTAATTATAATATTACTCACCTTCTTTAGTTGCCATTGTAGAAGAATTATTTCGACAAACTTATTAACAAATTTCAATTTACTGCGCTAATGATTAAGAGAAGGAACCTCTGGAGTTTCTTCGGGCAACTTGACAGAGCCGGTTTTGTTTTCTCATCAGTCTTATATCTTATGACGCTTGCGCTGATATTTGATAAGAAATCGTATTTATTTGAATCATTTTTCGACTTATGCAAGACTACTTATTATGGAAAAATGATTCGGAGTTTATGTAAGAACCCTCAACGAAGAAAGAAGTAAACTTTTTGCTCCGAGTTAAAACATACCTACTCAGTGGCGACGCTAGGGAAAGGTTTAGAGGGGCCCAGCACCCCCTGAATTTTTCCTGTCTCCCAGTGTGCTGAATATAACTCATTTGTTGAGGCCCCCCAAAAAATCCTGGCTCTTCCTTGGCCCCCAGTTCGTTCTACCATTGTTTAATGAGAACTTCTCCTTAAATAATTATTGTTCTACACACGAGTCCTATACAGGATGTCCCGGAAAATGTGGGAAATCTCTCGGATTCAGATAGAACATAAAAAAATAAGATGACAAGTTCCCATAATTCTTTTTCCTAGCGGCCCTCCCTACGAAGATACGACCTCCTAAATGAGGCCACTGGAAATTCATTTTAGTGGAATAAATTTCAATAACTTACTTCTTCCATTTTTTTTTTAACAGTTCATTTTATCAACACTGAACACCTTTTCTTTAGCTTAATGTTCAAGGTATCCAAATTTGTTTTTTTAGCACCTTATCATACAGGGTGTTAAAAATGTAAGCATCAGAATGTACAACCCAGTCCGCCCCTGGTAAACTGAACAAGCTAATTGAAATTTGGGTGCGGTGATTTTAGAGGTCCTTAATACTATTAATCATATCAAATTTTCATCAAATTATATCGAGTAGTTTGAAATTTATTCCACTAAAATGGATTTCCAGTGGCGTCATTTAGGAGGTCGTAACTTCGTAGGGAGGGCCGCTAGGAAAAAAATTATGGAAACTTGTCATCTTCATTTTTTATGTTCTATCTGAATCCGAGAGATTTCCCACGTTTTCCGGACACTCTGTATTTAGGGTCAATCTCGAGTACTATACAAAATTTGAGGTAATAACATTATTGCCCCACCAATGAACGAGCGCCCAAAAGCATCTGCGTAGGCCTTTTCCCAAATATTTAAATAAACAAATTTTCCCGGTTGAATTTTTCAACCCATTCTCGAACTTTTTCAATCCCAACTATTAGAACTGAAATTTATTGAAAACGAGGTACAAAGTATTCTCTTCAATTCAATCAATGAATGAAAGTCTCAAAATAAATAAATCTATCGAAAACAGAATAACTTGTCACAAACAAATTTAATCTATATTTACCCTGCTAATGAAGCAAAGGGTAAATATTCCGTTGAAACAAATAAGTAGTTTAGTAAATTCCGATATGCATTTACGCCATTGAAATGATGAAACGCGATTACTCTCTTTCGTAATATTTTTAAAACTGACCGCACAAAATCTTATTTCTACGAAAGGTTATCACAAGTTCACTATTTAGAAATATTTTATTTACCAAACCTATATCAATAGAAATCCATGTGGAAACGTTTCAATAAAGTTAACTAAAATATACTTCTTCCTCAGTAATAATTTTGAGGTCTTCTTATTAACTTGTAATAATTCGAAAATATGTCGACAGAGGGCGGATTGGCAAGTGCGAAAACCTCAGGTTGCGATTGCGGAAAAACCTGTCAAGGGGTTGCTGAACAAATGTCATTGGATAAAAGGAAAGGTAGGGGAGGTGTGACCTCTGGCTTGACCCATGAATGCGGAGTTTTTGGCTGCATTGGTACAGGAGAATGGCCTACTTCCTTGGATAATATCGCAAATTATATGTTGGGGACTTGTTGCACTACAACACAGGTAAAATTTCCTTAAGTTTGAACGAAATTTTCATTTTTATCGATCTTTTTTTATACTGAACTAATTTTTCAAATGAGTAAATTGATAATTGTTATTCACGATAAATTGTTATGCAGGATTGCGCGAAAGTCATTTTACAGTATGTCCCGGAAAATGTGGGAAATCTCTCGGATTTAGATAGAACATAAAAAATGAAGATGACTAGTTCCCATAATTTTTTTTCCTAGCGGCCCTCCCTACGAAGGTACGACCTCCTAAATGACGCCACTGGAAATCCATTTTAGTGATATAAGTTTCAAATTACTCGATATAATTTGATGAAAATTTGATATGATTAATAGTATTAAGGACCTTTTAAATCACCGCACTCAAATTTTTAATTAGCTTGTTCAGTTTACCAGGGGCGGACTGAGTTGTACATTTTAATTCTCACATTTTTAACACCCTGTATGATAAAGTGCTAAAAAACAATTTGAATTCCTTGAACATAAGCTAAAGAAAAGGTACTCTTGTTCAGTGTCGATAAAATGAACCGTTTTCGAAAAAAAAATTATGAAAGAAGTAAGTAATTGAAATTGATTCCACTAAAATGAATTTCCAGTGGCGTCATTTAGGAGGTCGTATCTTCGTAGGGAGGGCCGCTAGGAAAAAAAATTATGGGAACTTGTCATCTTATTTTTTATGTTCTATCTTAATCCTGGAGATTTTCCACAATTTCCGGGACACCTGTTTAAAATTAATATCTTTCAAATCACTGACTAAAAAAACTGAAACACGTAAATGCCATTCTTATTAAACGTATTTTCTGGAAATAAAATGCTTCAACTCATAGAAAATACCATTATATTAATTATATATAGTATGTATTTTATATTCTATTCTTCAACCCCACTTTAACTTTTTTCAAATTCAAACATACAGGGTATTCCTTTTAACTTGGCCTATTTGGAGAACTGGTGAAATTTTAGGCGAAGCCTTGCGGATGAAAGAACTCTTCGCCTAAAATATTTTCAAGTCGACAGTGTTGCCACATCTATCTTAAAAGCATACCTACTCTCTTATTTCAGCTGAAAATACCTATATTTTTATTTATACTACCTACGTTAACATATTTTTGAGCGCAAAGTAGGCGTTTGTTTATTTATCTGATATTGGCAGTATTTGCTGTCATAACGATGAACAAAGTCAACGTTGCCAAATATACCCGACCTTGTCCGACTTGTTTCCGAGTTATCAGAGAACTCTATGACCTATTGGCAACATTGCGAACCAACCTGACAAGAGAAAATAAACAATATAACCTAAAATTTTAATATACACAGTGGAATATGCCAAATTGTCATGGCCAACCGACGGCTCAAACTTTAGTAAACGCAATGTTGTCAATATTGCATAAAGTTCTCTGATATTTCGCAAGCTCGTCGAACGAAGCCAGGTACATTCGGCAACGTTGACTTTATTCTACGTTATGACAGCAAATACTGCCAACTTCAGATGAATAAACAAACGCCTACTATGCGCTCAAACTTTCGGGAACGGACTATATCAATTCAAGTTCTCAAATTTCTCTGCCATGCACTGTTGCCAAAGTATGCACAAATTCTAGAAATTTTTGACATTTTCATTGCCAGTTTGGAAATGGAAATTACTCATATCTGTTTTTCAGAGGACAAGAATCAGCTGGTATAGTAACAAGCGAAGGACAATGCGCCAAGTCGTTCAATATAGTCAAAGGTATGGGTATGATAAGTAACATATTCAACGACGAAGCGATTAGAAAATTGAAAGGCAGTATTGGAATTGGTCACACCAGATATTCGACCTCCGCTGCTAGCGAAGAAGTCAACTGTCAACCTTTCGTGGTGGTACACACACAGCATGGAGCTCTTGCAGTGGCACATAATGGTGAATTGGTCAACTGTGATAGTTTGAGAAGAATGGTGAGAAAATTAATCCCACATTAATTCAGTCAATAAAGGAACTCTTAGAGGCCTTCGAACCGCAATCCTTATGCTAAAACTATTCTACGAATTGTAGCACATTACAAAGGGTTGTCCAATAAGAGTTGATATTTTGAATAGCCCGCTATTTCGGTAGATGTCACGTTTGAAACTGTCATTTTTTGACATTTGACAAATAGAAACTACGCCATTAATAAAAATGGAACGATACATGCTTCAAAAACGCATTGAAATTATTAAAATTCACTAAAAAAATGGTGACAATTTGGCAGAGACGGTTCGTAAAACTCGAACATTTTTGAGTCGTCGTGAAGCACCTTGTCGGACCGCGATAAAAAATTGGTGGAAAAATTCGAGCTGTTGGGACAAGTTAGTGATGTGAAGAATAAAACCCGTGCACGTCGCTCAAGAACAGCCGAGAATATTGCTGCTGTAGCCGAATATGTTGGAGCAACAGTTACGGTGAATGGATTGCGCTATCGAGGGATGATTAATCATTTTTTATGGCCGAAATTGGATAGTATTGATCTGGACAACGTTAACTTACTACGTACCACAACAAGCAACGAAACCATTGATCTTTTGCGGTAAAAGTTTCCGGACCGTGTTATCTCTCGAAGAGGTGATCACAATTGGCCAGCGCGATCTTGTGATTTAACACCTTGCGACTTCTTCCTTTGGACCACGTGAAAGAGAAAGTCTACGCCAATAGCCCAGCGTCGATTCAAGACCTCAAAGATGGAATTCGTGAGTCTATCGAGGACATAGGGCAGTCACTTTGTGATTTGGTTATGGTAAATTTCATTAAAGGATATTATGGTCCTGTAAGCGTGGTCGTGGTGGTCATTATCCTGATGTTATTTTCCACTATTAACGGCATAGCTTCTTCTTTATAATGAAATAAACATCCGATCATTTATATTGAAAAATTACATTTTTCTTTGAATATCAAAATAACACCTCTTATTTGAAAACCCTTTATTTCACGGTTGTGGTCTCTTCGGAATTCCGACCTGAGTGTCGGTACCGTCACTGAATAATTTCAACGGGCTGATTGGGCAATATACCGATCTTTTCGAATCGTGGTAACGCGACGACGACCACTTCGAGGTCTACTTCGCACTCCACCAGTATCCTCATAGCGTCTAATCGTTCTGCTAACCGTGCTTCGAATAATTTTCGGTTTAGTGGCTATAATAACTCTAGTTAATTCTGTCAAACTCAGACAACTCGTTTCCAGGCATTTTACACAGTTTTTGAACTAACTGGTCCTCAAAACAAAAAACTACTGATCTGCAGAAAGGCATACATTTGATAAAATCGATATTTTAAACACATAAAAATTTTTTGTTTCGTAATGTTATCGTTTTATTTGGTTGTCAACAAGTTCCTTTTGTTGCCAATAACAATATGTTTGTGAATCTTGATTATTTTATCTCAACTACAAGGAGCTGCAAGACTTTTGAAAGTGAGTGTAGTTTTATTGAAACCAAATCAAACATTATTAACATTTTCAGGTCCTGGAAAGAGGAGTAGGATTATCTACACATTCGGATAGTGAATTGATAACACAAGCACTGTGCTTGAACCCTCCAGAAGGCGAATCAGATGGACCAGATTGGCCCGCTAGAATCAAACACTTGATGACTTTGGCACCCTTAAGTTATTCCTTAGTCGTTATGTTAAAAGATAAAATATATGCAGTGAGAGATACATTTGGAAACAGGCCTTTATGCTTAGGAAAAATATTACCCTCAAATGAACGTAAGTATTTTATCTAAGTAATATAGCCATACACTCAGATAGTGAAGCTGCTATTAAAGCACTGAGCTCCTACGCCATCGACTCTAAAATGATCTGGGAGTGCTGGAACAAACTCAATGAGGTAGGCAAGAAAAATAAGGTCCTTTTAATCTGGGTTCCCAGCCATTTGGAATCAAAGAAAACGGAGAGGCCAATACCCTTGCCAAAGAGAGCGCACGAATGTCTCTCATTGGCCCAGAACCCTTCTCTGGTATAATTATGTAATGCATCTATAAGAAGGAGTTTCTGGAGAAGGAGAAAGCCGAGAGGGAAAAACTCTGGTGGAATCTCCCAGGGATGGATCATTCCACTAAGTTCCTTCGGAACTTTGAGACAGTGGGATCCAAAAGATATCTGGATCTTGGTAATAAGCAATTACACCTCCTCATTGGCTTTCTAACAGGACACTGTCGCCTCAGAAAGCACCTGTTGAGGATGGGATTATCAGACACTGACGAGTGTAGGTTCTGTGGGGAGGAGGAAGAAACCCCATTCACCTAGTCACGGAATGCTTTGGCATTGCGAGCATAAGGAGAGAATGCCTTGGCCGAGAAACTTGTAAGAGTGAGGAATTAGCCTCGTTGAAGCCTTCACAGATATTAGATTTCATTAGATCCCTGGAACTGAAAGGCGAGCTGTGAAGGGTGTGGCCAGAACAATTCTGTAAGGGGCACAATAGACCTTATCTAAGTTATTAGAAGGAATTCTTCATGAAGCATAAGCCACAAATAATCACAGGGTCTTAAAGAGTAGGGTTCACTCGAGCGAAAAGTCATTGCAGTGAAAGTTCAGCAAAGATTGTAATTATTTTTTTTTAGTAAATTGAGTGGTAAACACCCTGTACATTTTTAACATTTTCAGCATTGGATGGTGACTGCGACGAAAGCAGAGAAGCACTTGGTTGGCTAGTCTCCTCAGAATCATGTGGATTCTTGTCTATAGGCGCTCAATACGTTCGAGAAGTATACCCCGGAGAAATAATAGAGATGACTAGGGAGGGAATAAAAACGATAGATATAATCAAACACGAAGGACAAAGATCCCTGGCGTTCTGCATTTTCGAGTACGTGTATTTCGCGAGAGGGGACAGTATATTCGAAGGCCAAATGGTATTTGCAGTGAGAATGCAATGTGGTAGACAGTTAGCTATTGAACATCCGGTAGAAGCGGATATTGTGAGCTCTGTGCCAGAGTCGGGAAACGCAGCTGCCCATGGATTCTCTAGACAAGTATGTTTATCAAAATATTAATACTAATTATAGTCCGTTTACGAAAGTTTGAGCGCATAGTAGGCGTTTGTTTATTTATCTGAAGTTGGCAGTATTTGCCGTCATAACGTAAAATAAAGTCAACGTTGCCGAATGTACCCGGCCTCCGACGAGCTTCCGAGTTATCAGAGAGCTCTATGCAATATGGATAACATTCCGTATCAATCTGACAAGAAAAAAACAACATAACCTAAAATTTCAATATACACAGTGGAATATGCCAAATTTCCATGGCCAACCGACGGCTCAAACTTTCGTGAACGGACTATACAAACAGGGGTTTTCTATTAACTTGGCCTATTAGACGTATTTGGAGAACTAGTGAATATTTCGTTCTAAAATTTCAGGTAGAGCCTTGGGGATGAAGGATCTCTTTGCTTTAAATATTTTCAAGTGGACAGTGTTGCCACATCTATCTTGAAAGCATATCTACTTTCTTATTTCGAATGGAACTACCCATATTTTTATTAATGTATCGATTCAATACTAAATTCGCAGTATAACCCACTGAGCGAATTTCTCTGCCATGCACTGTTGCCAAGTTATGCATAAATTCTTGAAAATTTTTGACATCTACATTGCCAGTTTGGAAATGAAATATCTCGGTCATTTTTATGAGAACGAAACCAAACTTAAATCAATTTCAAGGAGAAAATATTACCGAAAAATTTACAGGAGGACACTATCCAATAAATTTAAATTCGCATGTATTGATATCGCTGTGGTATTTGGATACATCTCACACGTCACAGTAAAGTTTGCTATTAATAAAACTTTTTTTGGGAACTTAAACACAAATTCATATTTTTTTCTAACAGTCGAGAGCTATTAATTGTAACAAAAAGCTTTTCCCATTATACAAGTAAAGAAAGAATGTTTTGTTATACTCAAACAATATCAGCAATCTTTAGAACTTCCGACAATTCTATTTTAAATAATATTAACAAGTCAGAAACTTTTGGATGCGTTAAATTCCTAACCTAACTTAGAGATTCCAATAGATAAGTTTAATTCCTAAATGAATGAAAATAGTTTCTCAATATAAATCGTAACGTGGCTAAGCTCACGAATACATATCTTCAAGTATGCGTCGTCAGTCAACAAATTTTGAAATTTGCCGCGTACAACCCTACTTTTCTAATAACCAGAAGTTTAACCCAGCTCTTGAGTCTGGTCATTTGCGGTTCAAATCAATGACCTCGAAGGGCTAATTCATGACGTCATTACTTCGAACCAAAAATAACCAAAACCGCTTGAATGCAATTGGTTAACCAGAATAATAACCGGTTATCCGCTTGAAATTGATTTTAGTAGTCTCCTAGTAGAGAACCCAAGCATTCATGTGGTACACTCGGTATTTTGATTCATTGTAAGGATTTTCCAAGATTTTGCTCAAATAGCAACCCCATTTTTACAGCATTCGATTCGAAATAATACAAATCATCATAAATGCAAATGTTTAATGAGCTTACTTTTCAGTGCGGCATAAGATTCGCCGAAGTCCTCTGCAAAAACAGATACGTAGGAAGATCTTTCATTCAACCAAGCAACCGTTTGAGACAACTCAGCGTAGCGAAAAAGTTCGGCGCCCTGGCCGATAACGTGAAAGGAAAACGCCTAATCCTCATTGACGATTCTATTGTTCGCGGGAATACCATAGGACCAATCATCAAGCTGCTGAGAAACGCGGGAGCCAAGGAGGTACATATAAGAATTGCCAGTCCACCTCTTCTCTACCCTTGCTACATGGGGATCAATATACCAACTAGAGAGGAACTTATTGCTAATAAAATGAACGCTGAAGAATTGGCAAAACATGTTGGTAAGTGTGAAAATTATTCTGTAGGCCAGTACCACTAAAAGCTGATAACTACAGTCCACTGCGACCTTAAGGTCCATTGTGCCCCCTTACAGAGCTGTTCTGGCCACACCCTTCACGGCTCGCCTTCCAGTTCCAGAGATCTAATGAAATCTAATATCTGTGAAGGCTTCAACGAGCCTAGTTCCACACTCTTACAAGTTTCTCGCCAAAGGCATTCTCTCCTTAGACTCTCAATGCCAAAGCATTCCGTGACTGGGTGAATGGGGGTTTCTTCCTTCTCCCCACAGAACCTACACTAGACAGTGTCCGATAATTCCATCCTCAACAGGTGCTTCCTGAGGCGACAATGTCCTGTAAGAAAGCCAGTGAGGAGGTGTAATTGCTTATTACCAAGATCTAGATATCTTTTGGATCCTGCTGTCTCAAAGTTCCGAAGGAACTTAGTGGAATGATCCGTCCCTGGGAGATTCCGCCAGAGTTTTTCCCTCTCGGCTTTTCCTTCTCCAGAAACTCCTTTTTATAGGTACATTTACCTATACCACAGAAGGGTTCTGGGCCAATGAGTGACATCTGTGCGCCCTCTTTGGCAAGTGTATTGGCCTCTTCGTTTCCTTTGATTCCGGAGTGGCCGGGAACCCAGATTAAAAAGACGTTATTTTTCTTGCCTACCTCATTGAGTTTGTTCCGGTACTCCCAGATCATTTTAGAGTCGATGACGTAGGAGATCAGTGCTTAATAGCAGCTTGACTATCTGAGTGTATGGCTATATCCCACTTCTAATTTCTTACTTTCTTGATCACTAGGGAGGTTCGCAGATGGGTTGTCAATGTACAACTACATTGAGGTGATAGCCATAAGTCTTAGACATCGATCTTGAACTTCATTTGTGCCCGTTCGACGTCCGGTGCCTACTCTTCTTCGATTTTGGGCATTATCAAACCACTCTTGACAACTTCTAATAACAGTATTTGGATTTCCGTTCATACGATTAGCGATTTCTCGAAATAAGACAATCCTGCCTTTTGCAGACCATGTTCGAAATAAAGCCCTTCATTATTATTATGTCCCACATAATGAATAATTTATTTGTTGATATCAAAAATAAATAGTTGATCTCTTTTTCTTAAAGGTGCTGACAGTCTCTCTTACCTAAGTGTGGAGGGTCTCCTTAAAGCGGTTAGATCAGACATCAAAACCAAAAATGGAGAAACAAAGGTTGGTCATTGTACTGCTGCCTCACAGGTGAATACCCCGGAGGTGGTGTTCCGAGTGTGTTGGACTGGTAACCTGAAAACTGACTGAAATAATGGATTTTAATTTATAATAATAATAATTTGGAATCTGATACATGCAAATATTTATTTTCCCTATGTTAAATAGAATATAATATATGTATACTCAGTTTGTTTTCTTCATTTTTACAACCAGACTTCATCCATCATCAGGGTTATTCACAATGTAGGATTAGGTTTTGAAATTCAGTTAAATAATGTATAAAAATTGTATAGACTATATTACGAAATAAAACAATTTTACATGAAGATCTTCATACCAAAAATTCATTTTGTTTTAGACGAAACCTCCAAAATTTCATTAACTTCTTTAGGACAATCCTTAGTGAGAACTTCTGGTCCTTCAGACGTGATCAACACATCATCTTCAATTCGGATACCTATTCCACGGAATTCTTCTCGGTACTGATTCATTATTCTCTTGCACATAAACACTGGAATAAAAACACAAATTTTTTATTCCTTGGAAAAACCTAATGGAAAGATAAAATTTTATTATTTGGTAAATTTTGAAAATAAGCACCCTGTATATGATCTGAAAAATGGCGTTTGCAGAGAATTAATTTACCTATAAAATGAGGTATCAATCATTCTAATCGGATGAACAGAGACCGATTTATTTACAACGAAACATAAAAAAATGTATTTTCACATCTGCTACCAAGTTTATTCGAAATATTTCGAAAACGGTAGGTTATAGAAGAAAGTGGTCAGTTGGGCGTTTGTAGAGAATTAATTTGCCTATAAAATGAAGTATCAATCATTCTAATCAGATGAACAATGACCGATTTATTTACAACGAAACATGAAAAAAAATAATTTTTCATCTACTACCAAGTTCATTGGAAATATTTTGAAAACGGTAGGTTCTAGAAGAAAGTGGTAAATAGTGCGTTTGTAGAGAATTAATTACCTATAAAATGAGGTATCAATCATTCTAATCGGATGAACAGAGACCGATTTATTCGCAACGACACATGAAAAAAAATTTTTTTTTATCCGCTACCAAGTTAATTCGAAATATTTTGAAAACAGAGACCGATTTATTTAACTAAAAAAATATAATGAAAATAACTCACCTGGTTCAACAGTTACTATCATTCCAGGGCTTAGTGGTTGTTCCTTGTAATCGATGGAGTATCGTGGACATCCATTCCCAAATAGTGTGATACATGATGTGGACAAAATTTGTAAGCAGCCTAAAAAAAGAACAAACATATTATATATAAATAACTAATTAGTATTTTTATAGACAGATCAACAAACCTTGAACAGTGACGTGCCAGTCAACGATTTTGGTATAAGACCAATTTCTTGTAGATTTTTGCCAAGAATTTTACACATTGAATCGAACAATGTGTCTAAGGGTGGGAAATGTTTGCACAATCCGATTATCTCCTTCTGGGTATCTAGCACGGCTTCATATTAATTCCTTCTGTTCTTTCGTGAAAGCTTCCTCCAACTGGCCATGTGCGTGTTATGTCACTCGAGTAGCCATGACATGATATTCACAACCTAAAACCTATTACTTTTAATTAAAATTACTATTATAGACGAAAATTTTCATTTATTCATTATTTTTTTCATTCCAGCAATATATCTCAACCGCCATATATTATATACTAGCGGACCCAACAGACGTTGTTCTGCATACAAAAAATTCATTCAATTCAATCCAGCCGTTTAGTTGCAGAATAGATGAATAATCTAGATAACGACTACAGCGCCATCTGTTGATCTAATTTGTGATCATAAACATACGGGCATCAGGCAACCAAAATCATTATAACCTATAAATATGTATTCTATGACTGCTTGATTGGTGTAAGGAAAAAGGAACAAGCTTTATTTTTTTGAACAATTTTTTTGGAAATATTTCGTTGTATAAACCTTGCCCTAGC
>CM024241.1:95545944-95648265 GCA_013421045.1 Propylea japonica
AACACCCTAGGTAAGTCGTACCTTTATTCGAGAATCTTGATTCAACCCGTTAATATTACCCAATTGCCCTACCATTTCAAACGCAATACAGTTCACTATCTCTTCTCGAGTGAATCGAGTGGTCCTTCAAATAATTTCATTGAATCACCTCAACTTCAAATTAAAATTGAAAACCAGGGATCATTGAAAAACCATCCAACCGGTATATGAAAAAAAAATTTTCCACCCAGTTCAAGTTTCCAAATGATCTTAAAATTTTTTTTCTGCCGAGGGGTTTTAAAATATTTTCATCTGTCACGTATTAAGCACAGTGGAAACTCCTTATGAAAATCCCTATGAATTGCTTTTTGATTATCCTCCGTAGTTAAAAATGTTTATAAGCAAATAGAAACGTTATATGGATATAAAACCAAGACCTTAGAAATTCTTTCAGGAATTTTTGTGAATATCATTTGTAGGTACTGTCAATTGATTTCACGTAAAAGCAATCTTACTGACGAAGGGTCGAAAGGTTTACCTGTAAATACCGAAATAACCAGCAAAAGTAAAAGGTTACACAAAAACCTATATAAAAAACAATAACTTCTCATATCAGAAATGCTATAAGAATTTAAATTCAAAATTGGTACCTGACTCTTTTGGCACTATTGTATTATTAATCATGAAAGGCGTGAAAGTGTTTCTAGAATAATTTTCAATGCCTTAGCTATGAAAGGGTGAATTAAATTCGATTCGGAGAGTTTCTAAAAGAAAACTGAAAATATAAGAGAGAACGAATATTTGGTGTGAAATATACTGATTTAGGAAAAATTCCACAATAGCTAATTCACAAAAAATGTTCTGTCAATGTAAAATATTGATATACATTTTCAATAAGAATTATTGTTAAAAAGTTGGTTTTACATTCTTTTCTGGTCTCGAGGCACAATAATGAGTAAATTATCGCTGTTTTGAGTGGAATGAATTTGCCCGAAATTTTCAAACCTTTTAGACAATCTGAAAATAATTTATCGTTATATTTTTATCCAATATGATTCAAATCATAACTTTCACCCCGTATTTTGAGCTTTGGGGTGAAATAACGACAAAACGCTCGGAAAGATCTACCAAGAAGGCCAATTTTTTATTCGTCATTTTCAATTTCACATTTTTATGAGAAGGCAAAGTCTCCTTCGAATCTATAAGAAAGAGTATGCAGATTGGTATAGATATACAATGTCTTTGTAACCCCTTTAAGGTTTTTTGGAAATTTATCATTTAATTAAGGATACCCAGTACAAATAAGGTGACTGATATTCTGAGGTATCGATCATGTAAATCCACTCGATAGAGCAGGAGTATTTCAGTTGAAAAAAAAATTAAATTTTTCATGTCATAGCAACTGTTTTCTGAATGTTGTCAGAAACTGAAGCCCTAAGTGAAAAGTTTTTCAGCTCAAATTGAATGAAGAATAATTTTAGGTATCATTGATCTAAATGCGCCTCAAAGCAGAAGTAATATCTGTTGAAGATTGAAAAACATTCAATTTTTATATCGAAAAATTTCCATATTAAAATTCTTCAGAAACGAAAGCCACAAATGGAAAGTTTTTCTCTTCAAATTGTACACAATCAAGTGATGAATAATCTGAGGTATCATTCATTCCGAAACGTTTCGTAGTGCTTTAATAATTTCAGGTGAGAAAATGGAAAAAGTTGAAATTTTCATTTCATGCAGAGCAAAATCAAAAAACAATCAACAAAAAAATCTTTGTTTAGCTCGTGAAATCTCAGGAAATATGAAGAGTTTGACATGTTGAAATTTCAAAATTTGCCAAAGTTGATGTAAAATGACGATATATTCAGATGAAATAAAATGAATTTTCATATTTTCGGCTCTTACTGCTGCCTATCTATAGAGATCAATTAAATTGTTCGAAGAATATTAGCCAAATTTTTATGTTTTTCATATCAAATAATATTAAATAAAACAGTAGCAATACGTCACTTCTATATTTCATAACCAAATTATTCATTATCTTCGTTAAGAAGGACCTTAAATTATCAGTTTGATTTTAAATCATTTTTTATACCTAAAATCTTAATGTGATCATAAAAATCATAAAAATTGAAACAGGAAGAAATTGTTCAAATAGATTTTTTATGAATGAACATTTCTGCGTTTTTTCTATATGGTTTGATTGACTTCACAGTTCTACGTATAAAATATTCGATGATTCGTTGAAATTTCGCATAAAGACATATTTTTTTAATATTATTTGAGTGTTATTGTTTCTTGTCATAAATATCAGTGACAATGGAATGAGATAAAACTACCCGTAAGTTAGTATCACGAATTGCAAAAGGGAAATGATTTTCAATAACCTTTTCCTCAAAATCAATGAGGTGAAATAATATAAATTCAAAGCATTCAAAAGCACTAGGTACCTGTAGTACTTTCTGAATATATTTTATCATTTTATAATTTCTTATCAGAAAGTTGAGCATTGTAGAATAAGGGTACATACCTGCTCTTCGAGTGGGATCAATATTCAATAGTAACTGACTTTTAATGACCCTTTCCATACCTTCAAAAGGGTGTAATAAATAAATACAGCATCCTAAAGTACTACCAGTAGTTGTTTCCTGACTTTTGCAGAAAAAACAAGTTAGTTTATATATTTTGCAATATTAAAATGGGTAAAATAGTGACAGAGTATGAAAAACTTATCGAAGAAATTCGGCTAGAACGTATAATAGTTGTCCTCTTGTTGGTAAAAAACGTAAGGAAGTTGGTGAACTAATTGTGAAGGAGCATAGCTATGGCAAGAAAATCAGACAGAAGAAGAAGCTGACCAAGGCAATTTTGCATGTCCAGAACGAGTGTTCAAGATGGACTGCTTTGCTCTAGGAACAAAACAAGAGGACAAGAAAAAAACCATTCTTCCACCTAGTCTATTGAATTCCAGGCCTCCAAAGAAACCAAAATTGCCACCAATTCGTCCAGACCTACTAAATGTAAGTTTTTAATTATTTTTGGTTTTCATGTTATTGCATTTACGTTTTCAAAATTGTGGTATCTTTGTATATCTATGTGCATACAGGGTGTTTCCGGATTGAATTTCAATATTTATAAGGGTGATTTTTGGGTCTATTTAAGGAAAAAACTCCATATGAACAATTATCCCGAACGTTTCACTTTTTGAGTAATGGTGGTGAAGTTTTCAAAAATAAATCAGTTTCCATTAATATCTACAATATCATTTGAAATATTTCAAAAAAGTTTGACGTACATGTATCATGAATCCAGAGGTATTCTTCAATATATAACTTTTTCTATAAATTCCACCAGTAGCGTTCGTACTTATATTGACCTTGACTTTGACAGATATTAATGGTACGCCACAGATTTTTCCTGAAATAAAAATTAGTTTCGAAATTTCCAATCATTTTCCACCAAAGTAGATTTTTTAGCCTTTTTCACTACGATGCACGGTTTCCGCTTGAAAAAATAAAAACCGTTCATTTGTATGATCATAACAAACTTGTGAAACACACATATGACAATATCACTATACAGAATACATTTTTTTCTATTCAAGAGGAGTCAGTGGCGTGCCACTCACTGTTTAAATAATATTAAGGGCAATGTTAATTGGGTCAACACTGGTTAACTTTGACCACCCTGTAACTGAGAAGGTGAAACGTTTAGAACTTATGTTCATATAATTTTTCTTTCTTGAAACAGGCCCAAAAATCACTCCCATAGATATTGACATTCAATTCGTAAACACCCTGTATGTATCGTTGAAATGAACTTTCGTAATAACGCAGTTGATACTTTAAAATAAAAAAATTGTGGTACCTATGTCAGTAACATGATAATTTTGACATATATTCGACCTATCGTGAGAAGAAATTCTTGAACTACCGAGTTCATTTGTAGTGAATAGTTTGTTTTATTTCAACTAAATTCTGTACCAAAAAAAAATATTTCAAAAATTTGAAGTTTACGTTTTTTTTGTCAATTAATTGTATATCTCTGTGCATAGAGGGTGTTTGCTAATTGAATGTCAATATAATGGGGATAATTTTTGGGCCCATTATAAGAAAAAAAAACTTAATATGAACATATGTCCTAAACGTCTAACCTTTTGAGTGGTAAAGTCTTCAAAAATAAATGATTTTTCATTAATATTTACAATACAACTTAGGATATTTCGATGAAATTTGTCGTACATACCTATACTTGTAATGAAGTTCAATTTTATAACTGAGTTACTGAGTAATTGATCTTCATTTTAAAATAATATTCAAGTTTTCGTTTTAAATCGGGAATTTTTATTCCGTTCAGAATTAATTCACAACAATCAGAAAAAAACCGTAGTCTTCATTTAATTTATCCGAGTTTTCATTTTAAATTCGTGAATTTTTATTCCGTTCAGAATTAATTCAAAACAATCGAAAAAACCGAACATTTAGCGATTGATGTTGTTTTTCATACATAAAACATCGTAGAACCGTCCGCAAGAACAACGCCGATCGCCGATAACGCCGTTTTTTGCACATACGTACGATAAGCCAGTTTTAAGATGTTTTTACCGAGGTACTCTCCTGAAAATTTTAACGTTTCTGCGCCTACCTTTTCCACCCCCCTCCGGAAGATTATAAAAGGCGGGGTTCCCTACATCGGTAATTAGTTCCGAATTATTCGCTGCTACAAACGTCTTCTCAGTTTTCTTTTGAGCTTCTGAATTTTCTGAATTCCTTTTACGTTTTTTTGCTTCAGTGAGTGCTAGTGCAATTGAATTGTAAGTACCGAGCCGATTTATTGCAGTCCTATTTTTATACCTCGTTGAGTCTACCTACATAGCTGTTCCGTCAGATCCTTAACAATACCTTTCCTAGTTTGTCCAGGTATCCGTAGTTAGCCTACTATAGTACGTTTGTCCGTATAACCGGTGCCCGTAGTTAGTCTGTCCTTTATGGCGTGTCACTCATAGTCAGACCGGAGGGCTGATGCAAACCAATGCTATAGTACGTTCAACCGAATACCTTTCCTGCTTTGTCCTGCTCCTTAGTGCCTGTGGTTAGTCTGTCCTTTATGGCGTGTCACTCATAGTCAGACCGGAGGGCATAACCGAACCAATGCTGTAGCAAGTTCGACATATCCTTTTCAACCCTCTATTTCACCTGGCCAAACCCCAACCTTTATACGAGAAACAAGCAAAGTGGTAGACTACGTGGTGAATTCTAGGACTGAAAGAATATCGGACAAGTATAACCGTTGTGCACTCTTATACTGACCCCTTTTATTCCTGTTTTCCTGATTTTATCATATATTTGAATTAACCGTTTAAATTAACTTACTTCTATTCTGGCTGACTCGTACCGGAAAAATCTTTGTTTCTTATGAAAGTGCTCGCAGTCAGACAAAACTGACCAATTTATATTTTGTATTGATTTCATATAGCGTCTTATTTCACTGTATTTTTGTATAACTATTTTTTCGCTATCTGAATAAACTGTGTAAATTTGCTCTATTTCTGATTTTCTCTGTTATCGCTAATATCTTAGATAACGACGAACTCTGTCTCTGACTAGCAGCTGCCCTGGTAGGTTTGCTATTCTCCCTTATTAGAAAAAAAGAATAGCTGGCGCTCGAGGTAAGTTTCGCCGAGAAAACCACGTTACATACTATATGAATCAAGAGGCATTTTTCTTCTGTAAATTCCACCAGTGGCGATCGTAAGTAATTTGACTTTCTTATCTTGACAGACATTGATGATACGCCATAGATTCTTTCCAAAATAAAAATTATTTTTGGAATTTCCCATCATTTCTCACTGAAGTTGATCCTGTTGATCACTAATTTTTTTTCACTTCGATGCACGGCTTTCGCTTCAAAAAATTAAAACCATTTCTCTTAATGATCATAACAATTCGTTAATACACACATATGAAAATATCACCATTCAGAATACAGATGTAATTTTTTTTATTTTAAGATAAGTCAGTGACGTGCCACTGACTGTCTTCGAATTGGGTTGGCACTGGTTAACTTTAACCACCCAGTAACTCAAAAGGTGAGATGTTTAGAACATATGTTCATTTACAGTTTTTTCCTTAAAATCGACCCAAAAATCACCCTTATAAATATTGACATTGAATTAGGAAACACTATGTATTGAACTTTTGTAATATAAATTGTGGTATGTCAGTAACATGATTATTTTGACAGACATTTCAACTATCGTGAAAAACTCTCGAACTACCGAGTTCATTTGTACTAAAAAATATGTTTTATTTTAACAAACTTTCTGTAAGAGAAAAAATATTTCAGAATAATGGATGTTGAGTTTTTTAAATTAATTCTGGCAACAATAATCCCTAATATATTGTTTTTTAATAGTTGTCGTCATTCTTGAGGCAACAATAGCAATAATTTTGATGAGTATATTTAAATATTTCCAGATCCATTTCCGCTTTCTGAGGATGTCCTTCAAAGTCCTCTGTCTGAGGATCCAACATGTTTTTTTCCAAAGGCAATGGAAGAAGAAATTGAGCGGTGTAACGGACAAAACAAACGAGCGGCTCAAAATTCTGAATGAGTTTATAAACACATTATGATGATGAAAAACAATCATGATTATCTGTAAATATTCCTCATGTACATAGCATTCTTTATCATTCTGAATTCAATTTAGTTCCCCTAGAACTATGGAAATGATGACTTTTTTAATTTGTAGATAAATATTTTGGAAATCAATGTACCGGGTTTTTTACTATAATTTGACCCCCCCTTTAACTTTGTTACTAAAGGAGATACAAGAAAATGTTTCGTATAAAAGTTTCACGAAATCAACTGAGGTTTTTTGATATGAGTCCAGAAACTGAAATATATACAGGGTAGCCAACATATTCATGACAACTTCATTTTTTCAAATGGAACACCCTGTATATTTTTGCATATTTGGCTAGCTCTTTTTCCCCTAATTTCGAATATGTAACATATGTTGGTCTATCTTTATTATTCTGAGCCCACAGAGTTTCAAATTTCAATAACCATCTGGCATAGCGTTTTGGAAGTTCGTGAATATTTAAGTGGCCAATTTGATCTTTGGATTGGTAATGGCGCACCCATTTATGGCCACCAAATAGTCCCGATTTAACACCGTTGGACACGTTTTTATAGCAGTTCCTGAAGGAAAAAATTTACTTCAGCAATAATGAGAATAATATTAATGATATAAAATCAACCAATATTAAACTCATAATTCAGAACAAATCCCGTCAACGCACAAAAAATAATGATAATATTGTAATGATTAGAAACAAATTTTGAAGCTTTAATTTCTGACTTGAATCAGAGCCATAAAAATGCTATCAAAAATAGTCTAAACAACTTGAGACAACTATATGAACTATGTGTATTGAATGAAGGGGTCATTTTGGGCAATTTCTTTAGTTGATATTATTCTTACCATACTACCATAGTTTATCATTTTGCATTGGTTAAGTGATTGTTAAGTATTTATTTTAAAATAATACTTTCAAATAGATTGTTGGGATATAAAGAATTTCGTAGGTATTTCAAATATTTTTTATTCGGTGTCATCATTTTCATTTTCAGTAAACGCACTCTGCCACTTGTAAATTATTACAGATCTTGGCAGGTGGTTCTTGAAATTTGAAACTCTGTGGTTCTCAGAATAAAAGAGATAGACCAACGTATGTTACATATTCGAAATCAGGAGAAAAAGAGCTAGCCAAACATGGAAAAATATACAGGGTGTTCCATTTGAAAAAATGAAGTTGCCATCAATATGTTGGCCACCCTATATATATTTCAGTTTCTGGACTCATATCAAAAAACCTCGGTTGATTCCGTGAAAATTTTATACGAAGCATTTTTTTGTATCTCCTTTAGTAACAAAGTTAAAGGGGGGGTCAAATTATAGTGAAAAACCCGGTACATAGCCAAACCTTTTTTTCTCTTGATTTTTTTCATTTTAGTTCATATTCAATGTGAATTTTATCAATTATTCGAATTTACTTTTGTTCTCAAAAGTAAATAATCTTTGTTTTATATTGCATGTAGACATACTGAAACATATTTCGAAGTTTTTGAAACTATTCAAAATATGATTTTTCAATTTGTAATTTCCACTTCTCATATAAAATTTGGTCTTGATTTAACTTCATATCAATGTGAACATTTTTGAAATATGTTCTTGTTACTTTGCTGTTACCATTTATTTTTATACAAAAATTGGTCATTGTATTCAAACAATATGAAATTGTTTCATTGAGTTAGAAATTAAATAAAATATTTTGCATATGTATGAGTTCAACATCTACTTAAACTTTCCTTACACACTAAAATAATATCCTGCAATTCATTTCTGTGAAAAATTATTAAAAGTCTTGCGTTTAAAAAATTGAAGTTCTTTACTTGAAAAATAAAAATAATGGTTGAATTCGTATCACGAATGAAAAATTAATGATTCAGATAGAATTCTGACTGCGTTCATTTATTTATATACAAAAAACTAATTTTCATCCACTAAATTGTAGACAGAGCGAATAATAATATTTTCTTGAGAACTTCTTCATGAATATTTATTAAGCGAGTTGTTTTTATGTGAAAACAAACAAAATACAATCCATTGAAATTTTTTGAAAATGTTCTTTCAGGAATATTGAATGTAGGTCTAAATTGATAAGCACATAAGAAATATTTCTTGATAACCTATAGAAAAAATATCAATTCCTAATAGGTATTTCATTAACTCAGAGTGCTGAAGCAAGGGCGTAGCCAGAAGGGGGGGTTTGGGGGTTGAAACCCCCCCCCCCGAAATGTTCCAGAGTTAGTTTTGTTGCAAAAATAATCTTTCATTTTTCACTTAAATCCACTCATCTCTGAAAATCTAGTTAAAATTTTCAATTCATATCAGCAAAATGGATGATATTGAAGTTTCATAACATCGCACACAAATGGATCCGTCGAACCAATTCCCGGCACCCACAAAGTCAATTGCCAAAATTTCAAAACCCCCCCGAAATTAGTTTCTGGCTACGCCACTGGCTAAAGGAATTTGAAATCGACATTGGTACCTCACAAATTCTGTTGGAAATTTCTGAGCTATTTAGTTTTTAAAGAAATAAGAAGCTCACTGAGTGAAATTCATAGAAACCAAACTTTAGAAATAACAGAATGGAGAATCTTATTTAACGGACAAAACTGAGCTAGAGAACATCAATATATACCAGGTGGCCCATCAATTACGCGATGGTCATTTTGATTGGGAAATGATGATATTTTGAAAATCTTTTTTGCGGTGAGTGTGTAAAGTACCCAAAAGCACAATTTTAAATTATTTCCATATATACAGGTTGTTCCAATACATAGGTTCAGACCAGAGTTATTCTTTTTTGAATGTGACACCCTATATATATATATATATTCAAAAAAGGAAAGGCAAGCTAAAATTATGATGACTTTCTTCAAATCATTATGTACATTTAATGCACCATTTATGAGAAAATCGCGAAAAATTTAAAATGAGGAGTAATTTTGAATAGTAATTTATGGTGGAACCAGTTACGTAAACCATACCATTCAGAGCTATCCTGTGCTGATGAGTCCTAATAAGGACGAAATGACCATCCATAGGTGCTCTGATTGATACCACTTCCTTGCATTTTGTCTCGAACAAGGACGAAGTTAGCTCTGAAGTATGAGTTTAATATTGGTTTATTTATATCGATTGACATTATTCTCTGCTTCCACTTTATTGTTTTTCAATATTCATGGCGATGTACGCGTTGAACCTCTGTTTCTACCACACCAACAATATTTTTTTGAGTAGACATATAAGCTACTCCCATGAAAAAATTGAACTCTGGAATATACAGAGTGATCATAATTAATTCTCAAACATTTTCTACGAATAATGGTGAAAAACTCTCTCAATTCAAATGGCGCGCCCGTTATTTTTTCATCTCGTTGAACGCAAAAACTGAATTCGAAACTTTTTTCATAAGGTTTTCCTATACCTAAACCTGTTAGTTTTCCAGCAATTTTCAATTTTCATTCAAAACTAGTAAACCAACAATTTATTTAAGTGATAATCATAGAAACGAATTTATATGATGAGTGATCTGACAGAATGAACTTCAGAAAACTAATTAATCAAAAATCTGTTCAATGTTTATTGAATTGAAAATCGAGAATTGCTGAGAAACTATGGGATTCAGGTATAAAAAATTAAAAATATTGTCTGTATCGCTTGCGTAACTGGTTCCTTTATAAATCACTATTCAAAATGACTTCATATTTCAAATTTTTCACGATTATTTCGTAAATGGTGCATTAAATGTACATAGTGATCTGTAGAACCACTTGAAAAAGTAAAACTTTTGGTCTTCACCTTTTTATTGGAATACTCCTGTATATAGGAAATAATTTTAAATTGTGCATTGGTTACCTTACAATCACCATAAAAGAATTCAAAATATCATCATATACACCCTCAAAATGATCATCGCGTCAGTGGTGGGCCACCCGGTATATGAAAAGAATTTTCCACCCAGTCCAAGTTTTCCAAATGATCTTAAATTTTTTTTCTGCCGAGAGGTTTTAAATATTTTCATCCGTCAAGTATTAACCACAGTGGAAACTACCTTTTGAAAATCCCTATGAATTTGCTTGTTGATTATCCCCCGTAATTAAAATTGTTTCCAAGCAAATAGAAACGTAATACAGATATTAAACAAAGACCTTTGAAATTCTTTTAGGAATTTTTTTTGTGAATATCAGTTGTAGGTAGGTACCTATAAATTAATTCCAAGTAAAAGCCACTGACGAAGGGTGGAAAGGTTTTCCTGTAAAGACCAGAATAATCAGCGAAAGTGAAAGGTTACTCAAAAACCCTTAGGAAAAACATTAACTTCTAATATTGAAAATGCTAAAGGAATTTAAATTCAAATTTGGTACCTGACTCTTTTGTACTATTTATCATTGAAAGACGTGAAAGTGTTTCTAGAAGAATTTATAATGCCCTAGCTTTCAAAATGAATTCAAATGAGAAAATTTTATTTGATTCGGAGGGAGTTTTGTAAATGGAAACTGAAAACGCAAAAGACAAAGGAATAGTTGATTTGACATGTAGTGATTAAGGGAAAATTCCACAATACCTTATTTACAAATGTTCTGTCACTGTGAAATATTGATATATTTTCAATAAGAATTATGGTTGTAAATATTGGTTTTACATTTGTTTCTGCCCTCGAGGCACAAATAAATGATCGCTGATTTGAGTGGAATGAATTTGTCTGGAAACATCAGAGCCCTTAAACAATCCGAGAACAATATTATCGTTATATTTTTATATAATCTGATTCAAATCATACCAATATACAGGCTGGGCCATCCATAACATAAATAACAAAAAAATGCTCAGACAGGTCTACCTGGAACCCTGGAAGGCCTGTTCTATATTCGTCATTTTCAATTTCACATTTATGAGAAAGTCCCATCCGAATCAAAAAAAAAAATCAGGTATGTGATTACGAATGTCTTTGTAACCCTTTCAAGGGTTATTGGAAATTTATCATTTCTGGGATTTTTTGAGAAGATTGAAAGACCCTTCAAGAGTCTTTACAGAAATCAAGCTGATTAGGCTCCTCTATTTTGTAGCTATCTATGCATATTTTATCAAAACGTCGCACCGTCTTATGTAAAGAAGTTTTTATTTCATATTCTTTCCAAGCAAAAAAATTATAAAAATATACTGAGGTAAAACAAAATGAAAGTTATTTGAAATTATAAATGTGAGAGCAAACAACAATATACCTTTGAAGAATTAACTATACCTACCTTATTATACAGGGTCTTTATAAATGATTGTAACAGCGCAGTTGGCTTTGGATTGCAGAATACCAATCTCTAACCAATCAGAGCATAGCATGATCAAAGTATTCTGTAGTTTGCATAATCCAAAGCCAACTGCGCTGTTACAATTATCTCTGTTTTATAATATTGGTATTCGCTATTTCAATGAATAGTAGTGTTGCCTTTTTATATTAGTATCATTTGAATTTCTTTTTGATTTCCTTCAAATTCATCAACTGAATTTTTATTGCAAGTATTCAAATCCCTGTTGTATCTTTCTGTTAGTTGTAGATTCGAAGTTATCCATTTGAGCTATTCAGAACTTTTCATTCGGATGATGGAACGAACTGGCAATTGATATTTCAAGAAAAATATGAGTAATTGATAAAATTGAGTGAATTGAAGAATAAGTCAAATAAAAAGTCGGGTATTGAATGAGAAGCCGGAATATCTGACCAGTAAAAAAATGAAGATATAATACATTGAACGTGATGATATTTCGGTTCACCAATCTCGAAAAAAAAAGAATTATTGAAAACAAGGTACATGTATTTTATCGACAAACCGTAAAATCTGTTATACAAGAATGGAACAGATTGAATTTAAAAGAGTATAAAAATATTTTCAGGTCAACTCGAAAGTTTCCTAAATCAGCAATATTTTTTCGAGATGGTACCAAGAGAGCAGAAACTTTCTAAGACTGTGAAATCAATCACCCAGCAATATTTCTAATAGGAATTATTTCAATATTTCATACAAGCAGGAGTAAAAAAACTTGTGAATTGATCTGTTGTGGAAATTAACTTTCAATTCCTTGATCAACGCATTTTAAACCAAATATTTTTTCCTCCATTTCCCTTTCGTTCTCATTTGTAAGTTTTCCCAGAATCAGCTTCATATTATAAATTAACTATATTATTTTATTATTCTGAAGTTTTTTTGAAAAGAAAGATGCTTATAAATTCTTCCAGAACCACGTCAATAACAAATAGTAGAATTTAAATAGCATTTTGAGTTTAAGATGAGATACTAGGAATTGATATTTTTTAATATTCAAGAAATCGTTTCTTATTGTCGCTCATATTTACTACTTGATGACTGAAAACGTTATTATGATTTGCACATGAACACATAAACGCAGTTAGGAGGTAATCTCTAGATTATTAGTTTTCTGATTTTTTTATTTATTATTCATTTATAAAACATTTCAACAAATTTTTTCGATTCGATTAATTTTTGAAATTCGGAAATTGAATTTTTTGAATTCAATAGTATTTTTTCTTCAATGAGTTGCAGGATATTATTTAATATTCAGGGAAAGTTTAAGTAGATGGAAAAGTCATACATATAATTACAAAATATTTTATTTCACTTTCAACATAACAAAAACATTTTATATTATTCAGAGACAATGTCAAATTTTTATATTATAATAAATAGAATTATTAGGAGCAAAATAACAAGTATCTACATAATATTTCAAAAATGTTCAAATTGATGTGAAGTACATACAAGAAGAAAATTACATGAGAAGTGAAAATAACTAATTGAAGAGTCATATTATGAATAGTTTCAAGAACATCCAAATATTTTCACTTGAGAACTGATAAAATGATTCAATTATTGAAAAAATAAAGATTGAAAGTGGAGTGAAATAACAGAATTGTAAGAGATGAGATGCTTAACTATGTACACAAATTTTTCGAATAATTATTTACAAATTGAAAAATTCATAATTTGGATAATTGTAGAAGAATTTCAAATTCAATTCATTAGTAAGAATGCTATATACATAAGGAATATTTACAAATTAATATTAAAAGTTTTTACCATCATAATGATGCTACAAAGTCGTTCAGAATTTTGAGCCTGTCTCTTGTTTTTTCGGTTTCAACCCTATATTCTTCTTCCATTGCCTTCGGGAAAAAACATGTTGTATTCTCTATCAGTGGACTTTGAAGGACATCCTCAGGAATTGGGAATGGATCTGAAAAAAGAAAATCATTTTATAAATATTTTCACAGACAATTTCTATCATTGCCTCGAGAATAATGACAAGGGCTAAAAGAGAATTATAAATTATTAAGTATGTGTGTATGTCCCCGAGAATTAATGAAATCAATTTCAAGTTTTTTGGTATTATTTTGGAGTTTACGAAATCCAATTAAAATAAAACAAGCTATTTACTAGAAATATACCAGCTAGTTTTATAGTGAAATACTTGTGTATTGAGACAAATAATTCTTACAAAAGTGAAACATCACAATTTTTTCTTATTAAAAAGAATATTTACTGCGTTATTCCAAAAATTCATTTCAACTGTGCTTATACAAGAAATTATTTCTGTCTGTTATAGCACAAAGAAATACTGGTTCATACTTTTAACATGTTTCTCATAACATAACATAACTATATTAAAAAAATATCATAAACTGAATTGCAGAGGCTAAACTAACATATTTTATATATGTTCAGCTTATGATACAATCTAGAAACTCTAATGAAATGGGTTTAAAACATAGAATAATTAAAATACTTACATTTGAGTTGGTCAGGTTGAATTGGTGGCAATTTTGGTTTCTTTGGAGGCCTGGATTTCAATAGACTAGGTGGAAGAATGGTTTTTTTCTTGTCTTCTTGTCTTGGTCCTAGAGCAAAGCACTCAACCCTGAAAACGCGTTCTGGACATGCCAACATCGCCTTGGTCACCTTCCTCCTTTGTGTAATTTTCTTGGCATGTTTATTCTCCTTCGAAATTTGTTCACCAAATTCCCTTCGTTTTATACCGACTAGAGGGGAACTCTGATCTCGCCAAATTTCTTCGGAAAGATTTCTACACATTTTTAAAATTTTTACCATTTTGATATTGCAAAATAGAATGAACTAACAAGTTTCTACTGCTAAAGTTGGAAAACAACTACAGGTAATACTTTTGGATGCTGAATTTATATCATTTTTCCCTCTGCAGGTATGGAGAAGGTAATTAAAAATCCATAAATATTTCGTGGTACCACCCTGAAGGTGGTATTGTCCAATGCCATTGTTGCTAAGATTTCTGATGAAGAGCAATAGTCCTAATTACCTACACTCATCCATTGTATTCAGAAAAATGTCTCTGTGTGAAATTTCAACAAATCATGGATACCTATATATTAAAGTTAAGTGAAATTTAAATTTATCATACGATGGAGAAAAAAATACAGGAATTTTGGTTCATAAAAAATCCATTCTCATATTTTTTTCGAGTGTCCATTTGAATGACATTTTACTACAAAATTTGTACGAAAGATGATATTGATCAAATCATGAAATCAAATTCAATATATGAGCTCCATCGATATAATTGATATAGTAAGTATATGAATATGGTTATCAAATATCAGAGAAGGCGTATCGATACTGTCTTTATTTAATATTGTCAATGAATAACATGTAAATGTTTGCATATTTCTTCGTAATAGTAATTTTTTTATATGATGGTATGACTGTAAACGCCAAAACCTCAGAACTTTAATTCAATCCTCTGAACTATACCAAATAATATAATTTTATGTACGTCTTTTTGAGCGCTCGTTCTACTTAGACGAGTGCTATATCGTTTTGCCCAAATGTCTGTAATTTTCGAATTTTGAGCCGAAAATGGTCTCAAACGATAGGGTTCGACTCCCTGATGGAAAATATGTGGTCAAATCAAATTCTGTAGGGCCGGCCGTCCGTCCGGCCGTCCGTGAGCACAATAACTCTCGAACGGATTGTCCTAGAGACTTGAAATTTTCAGGGTGTGTTCAGCTCCCAAATAGCTCGGTTAAGTTCGTTAACCAAAAAATCGTACAGGGTGTTCCATAAAAAGTGGCCATTCAAAATTTTTGTTCCTCAATATTTCACACAAAACGAGGGCAAACGAAATGAAATTTTGCAGCAACTTGCCAGATGCTCATAGTGAGCCTCTCGCAAAATTTTGTGGCCATAGTATTAACAGAACCATAGAAATTCAATTGGAATATTGAAAAGAAGAATTTTTTTATTTCCATAACGAACCTTCCGATTTAACTGAAATTCATTCTGTGAGTGGAGACTGACACACTGATTGTTCATGCAAAATTTCAAGAGGATAGCATCATCAGAACCATAGAAATTCCAATTGGAATATTAAAGGAAAGACTCTTCATATTTCATAACAAGATATCCGAATCAAATGAATTTATTTTTGGAATTGAGATTTATATATTGAATGTTTGTGCAAAATTTGAAGATCATCGCATCATCCGAACTATAGAAAATTCAATTTGAATATTGAAAAAAAAATTATATTTTCATAACAAGATATCTGAATTGAGTGAAATTTATTCCTGGTATAAAGATTGATATACTGAATGTTCATGCCAAATTTCAAGAGGATCGCATCATCAGAACCATAAAATTTAATTATTTTAATTTTCAAGTGTGACCATAGAATTGAATTTTTTTAATTGTTTATATATAAAGTATCAATTTCAAGTCATATACAGAATTTTGAGATGATAGTCCTATTGCTCCACCAGAGAAGGAGCGCTCAGAAGCTCCTGCTCAGGGCTTGCTCCATTTTATTTATTAGAATTTCGCGAGCTGATTGAAGACGTACCGTGGGTTTCACAGCTTGATTGGGCAATCAAATCGTTGGTTTGGTTAAGGTCGATGGTTTATGTCGAAAATGAACTGAACTATGCACAGAAATGATGACATTTCAATAATCTAGGTGATTGGAGTTTTATGAAACCCGGCTCTAGTGTTTATTCGTTTATAATAGTGGCATATCCATTTTGGTTATTTTTACACCATCTTCTGTTGAATTGTCTTAATTATTTAGTTTTTCAATTATGTTTCAACGTCTCTTTTGCATTTGATCATCGTTTTTTTGTCCGTCTTGAACATCTTGAGACACCAACAATATTTCACCATAAATTGCAAAATTTCGAATGTTTAACAAATTTTAGACCTCATTTTAAGGGTTTAGCGTAAGTTGGTGAAAATATTTTTTCCTGCAATGTAAAAATGGTTGAAGCAAAGAATGTAAGGATGCATATAAGAAGAATATGGACGGGGAGTCGAAATATTGACTGCATGGAACATCATGGGAAACCTTACACATATATCGAAATGAAATTATTCTAATTCTTAAGGACATTTTCAAGAAGAATAACATAATTGATCTGACTTGTTGTTTCATTTTCATATATTTTGTAGTATATAGGTAATGAAGTGTTGTGAAAGTTAATTGATTATATGGAATTTTTCTATAACCTAATTTATTCGATAAAAGGTCTATACATATATGATACGTTTCGGGTCGGGCCCTTTTTCAATCTAAAACAATATCAAAAACACAGTTACACATACAATTTTATTTTCTAAGATAGAGACCTGTTACCTTTGTTAATTTCAGTAATTTTATTTCGTCTGCATCTGTCACACGTGTCCTCATTTTATAATATTAGTGGTGCTGAGTCATTGAATTTCATATCGGTGTTTCTGTCACTCTTCTTTTTCTTTTTCTGTTGTTGTTCTCTGCTGTCTTTCTTATAAGTGTTGAATATATTTTGTTTAGACCATTTATATCTGTTCTGTCGTTTATAGAGTTGGGATTTCTTTTTATGCAAATCATTTCTAAAAATTCTCTGGTTTTTTTATTTTTTTCCCTATCTAATATCCTTGTATCTTCGAAGTTAAAAGTATGGCCGTTTTCTACTATGTGTTTGTATAGGGCTGTTTGAGTTTTTGAATATTTGTGTCCCTTCATCCTGTCGTTTAATTTTTGCTCCGTTTGTCCTATGTACACTCCGTTACATTGGTTGCATGGGATCTCATAGAAAATATGTGATTTTTGATTTTTTGGGACTTTTGCTTTTAATTTGTAAATAACTGTTTTATTTGTATGAATGGTTGTGTGCAATCTTTATATTAGGGTATGGTTTCATTATGTTTTCTATTTTCTCAGACAGTGTTGGGATGTATGGAAGGGGTATGTAAACTATTGGGTCGGTTTTTGGATTTTGGAAACTCAGTGAGTTGTAAAATTATAGGTGCGTTGTTTTATTGTTTTCTTTATCATTTTTTGGGGGTAGTTGTTTGTGGTAAGTAGGGAGGTGATCGAATTTAGTATTTCCGGTCTATAGCGTGGTGAGGTTAATTTTATTGCTCGATCTATATAATTGGTTACTATTGCTTTTTTTTGTTTGGTGTTATGAGCTGAGTTATAATCAAGTATCCGGTCTGAGTTAATGGATTTCTCAGCATTTTAGTTTCTATTTTGTTATTTCTCTAATGATGGTCATATCTAGAAAGTTGATTTCATTGTTTAGTTCTGTTTCTAGAGTAAATTTTAGTTTATTGTTAAAATTGTTCAAATCTTCCATTATTTTCTCAATTTGATCTTCAGTGGTTATTATAAAACAATCATCTACATACCTCTTGAATATTGTTATTCTATATGATGAGTTTAGCAAAACTTTTTCTTCAAGATATTCCATCACTAATTGGGCCACCGCACCAGCAACCGGACTACCCATAGCTACGCCGTCTATTTGTTGGTAAAATTCGTCTTCGTATTGAAAATAGCAAGTACCCAATGTCAGTTGCACTGCTTCTATGAACTCTGTTTTTGGTAGATCTGTAAATTCTTCTATGAGATGCCATTTTCCTCTAGTATATGTGGCACCAGTTGCGTGGGGATATTTGTATATAAGGAAACAGCATCTATAGAAAATAATTTTTGATCATCCGGAACGTATAGTGTATCCAATTCCTGTTTTAGTTCAAAAGAATTTTTTGTGTAAAATGGATTTCTGTTTACAATATTTGAGAGAACTGATGCTAAATATTTGGACAGATTATAAAGTGGTGTTTGCGTGTGAGAGATGATAGGTCTGAGTGGAATGTTTGGCTTGTGGAGCTTTGGCAAGCCATATATTTTGGGTGGATTACTATTATGTATAGTCAAGGATCTAGCAAGGGTTGGTGATATAAATCCGTATTTTTCCCATCTTTTAACTATTTCGTTATTGTGTTTTTGTAAAGAATTTGTCAGGTCTTTTTTTATGCGTTTGTATGTTGTCGTATCATTTAGTAGTCCTCTAATCTTTGTTTCGTAGGTAGACTTATTTATAATGACAGTTGAGTTCCCTTTATCTGCCCTCGTTACTATAATCTGTGGATTATCTCGCAAAAATTTTTGTTTTGTTTTATTGAATGCTGTTATATTCTTCCTTTCTTTAAAATTAAGTTTTTCATTTTTAACTTTATTGTGATGATTAATTAAAGTATTATTTAGTTTTATTCTAATTTCGTTTTGGCTTTCTTGGTTTAATTTCGTTATATTTGTTTCGATGTTGGCTATTATTTGATCTGTGGGAATTTGATTTGCATCTTTGGGGCGTATTGCAGATTTAGGGTCTTGGCTAAGTAGGAGTTGAATTTCGTCCGGGATTATGGTATCTGATAAATTTTTTACTGTGCTCTTCGTTTGAACTTGTGTGGCATTTTGGGTTGACTGTGACAATTTGATCAGTTTTTGTTGTGTCTTCTTGTATTTAAATCTATGTTGTTTTTAATGATATTTGATTGTAAACTTTCAAATGACGACAAAATTTCTTCTGAAGTTCGTGTGAGTATAAGTTTTCTTTGCTGATCTAGTTTGAGTTGTAGTAGGTTTATGCTTTTAGTTGTATCCGTTATGATCAACTTTAGGATTTGTTTTTTATGTTTTTCATGCAAATTTTTAAATTTAAGGTTAAGATACTTACATTCGAGTTTAATTTGATTGGTCTTAAAATTTAGGAAATTTGGTAACAGATCTCTATCTTTACATTTAAGTAAAAATATTCTTCTTGACTTCATATTGATTAGTCTTATGTTGGTTTTGGTGAAGTTTAGTAACCTTCTCAGGGTGTTTTCTGTGGGTCATTTATTCCGCTTCTTTCATAGAATTTTTTGACCAGATTTATGTGTCCGCCGTTGTATTTTGTTTCCTCGATATGGACGGGTTGCTCTGCCAGATGTCCTCTCTTGGTCTCCTGTTTACCTCTTGGGATATTCGCCATAATTTCAATCGTGGCCGATAATGTTGTTTGTTGATTTATTTATTCCTTCAGATTCATATGTTGTGAAAATTAATTGATTATATGGAATTTTTCTATAACCTAATTTATTCGATAAAAGGTCTACACATATACGATACGTTTCGGGTCGGGCCCTTTTTCAATCTAAAACAATATCAAAAACACAGTTACACATACAATTTTATTTTTCTAGGATAGAGACCTGTTACCTTTGTTAATTTCAGTAATTTTTATTTCGTCTGCCTCTGTCACACGTGTCCTCATTTTATAATATTAGTGGTGCTGAGTCATCGAATTTTCATATCAGTGCTTCTGTCACTCTTCTTCCTCTTTTTCTGTTGTTGTTCTCTGCTGTCTTTCTTATAAGTGTTGAATATATTTTGTTTAGACCATTTATATCTGTTCTGTCGTTTATAGAGTTGGGATTTCTTTTTATGCAAATCATTTCTAAAAATTCTCTGGTTTTTTTATTTTTTTCCCTATCTAATATCCTTGTATCTTCGAAGTTAAAAGTATGGCCGTTTTCTACTATGTGTTTGTATAGGGCTGTTTGAGTTTTTGAATATTTGTGTCCCTTTATCCGTTACATTAACGGAGTGTACATAGGACAAACAGAGCAAAAATTAAACGACAGGATGAAGGGACACAAATATTCAAAAACTCAAACAGCCCTATACAAACACATAGTAGAAAACGGCCATACTTTTAACTTCGAAGATACAAGGATATTAGATAGGGAAAAAAATAAAAAAACCAGAGAATTTTTAGAAATGATTTGCATAAAAGAAATCCCAACTCTATAAACGACAGAACAGATATAAATGGTCTAAACAAAATATATTCAACACTTATAAGAAAGACAGCAGAGAACAACAACAGAAAAAGAGGAAGAAGAGTGACAGAAGCACTGATATGAAAATTCGATGACTCAGCACCACTAATATTATAAAATGAGGACACGTGTGACAGAGGCAGACGAAATAAAAATTACTGAAATTAACAAAGGTAACAGGTCTCTATCTTAGAAAAATAAAATTGTATGTGTAACTGTGTTTTTGATATTGTTTTAGATTGAAAAAGGGCCCGACCCGAAACGTATCGTATATGTGTAGACCTTTTATCGAATAAATTAGGTTATAGAAAAATTCCATATAATCAATTAATTTTCACAACATATGAATCTGAAGAAATAAATAAATCAACAAACAATCTTTATTATCAAACTCAAATTCGTGAGTTTTGTTACTGTATACTTGTAATAATATAATAACATTAATAACACCTTGTAATTTTAGCGACTCCTGATGAAGGGACAATAAAGTCTCGAAAGCTTGAGTGAAAGGAAAAAAGAGTCTACTTCTTTCTAACTGACTACTACACCAATAACACCCACATATAATATATATATATATATATTATATATATATATATATATATATATATATTATTATTTCACAGTCGTAGTAAGCCTATTAGTTTCAGAGATACAGGGTGTTTTTTGCAAAAGTGCTAAAACTATAAACTCCCATATCTTTGTCAATATGGCAAATTTTTCGCTGATATTTGGCAAGCTTGTTGATATACATATTCTCCATCAGATTGACAAGAAAAAATCCCCAAAAATTGCAGGTCCGTATTAAAAAATTTCCATTTCCGTGTCAGGTTAGAAATATCACTCGGTATATGAGATAAAAAAAATTACTTGGAAAATTGGAATCTTCAATAAACACTGAGTAAAAATCTGTTTTCAGTTTGAATGGCACAAATTTTTTATAGTTTTTATGATATGTTGAAAGTCGAATATTACAATTTATTCATATCGAATTCAAGAAACATACCTACTATTCCTTTTAGAAAAAACACTGAATTTGAGATGCTTAAATAATCCTGACGCATTTTGAATATTCCTTCACATCTTGAACTCCCTTTTATTAATTTTTCATCAATATTAGAAAAAAAATAGAAATACAAAAAGAGGAACAGTAGCACATATAATTCATAAAAAAATCAAATAAACAAATGCTCGATATGCGAGAGCCATTCTTCTCACACACTTAATGACTCTTTTGAACAATTGAAGTACTTTTCATATCCACAAGATGAAAAATTATACTCTTGATAGAACAGAAACACTGGATTTCAGCTCGAGAAAAGTTTGACTTTCTTCTCAGAACCCCTGTACAATAATCCATCTGGTACTTATGTTTTCAACAAAATTTATTCTTCAATGAATTTTGGGTACTTATTTTCCTCTAATATGTACTTAGGTGTAGCAACTTCATCTTTTTTTGAGAAGCATATGAATTTCTTTAATGCAAACAGAATATTAGGGAAACAAGTGATTTTTTAGAATAAGAGGTTTATTATTCATTATAAATAAAATACATCCTACTACACAGAGTAGGCATATTTCTAAAAATGACGTTTATATTCATACATTCATTGATTGTGAATTATTGGGAATTGTGTCGTTTGTTTATCTATTGAAAAATGCCTTCAATATTCACGAATGAAGAATATGTAGATGATACTTGTTTTTGGATTGCGCAAAATGAACGGATATAGAATAATCCTCATCTCAAAAGAGAAAGAAATCATTAGAGTTCAAGAGAGCAAATAAATGCGTTGAAGCAAATTGCTCTGATTTCGAGCATTTGCTTAGTTGTTTTCTCATGAATCATTGCATTATTTAATAGAAAAATAAATTTTGTTGAAAGAATAAGTATCACATGGATTATTGTTCAGGCGTTCTGAGAAGAAAGTCCAACTTTTCTCGAGCTGAAATCTAGTGTTACTGTTCTATCAAGAGTAATTTTTCATCTTGTGGATATGAAACGTACTTCAATAAAATTATTGTTCAAGAGTCAATTAGTGCGTGAGGGGAATGGCTCTCGCATATCAAACATTTGTTTATTTGATTTTTTATGAACCATATGTGCTACTGTTAATCTTTTTGAGTTTTTCTTATAATATTGATAGAAAATTTAATGAAAAAGTATTTCAAGATGTGAAGGAATATTCAAAATGCGTCAGGATTATTTAAGCATCTCAAATTCAGTGTTTTTTTCTTTCAGCAATAGTGTGTTTCTTGAATTCAATATGAAAAAATTGTAATCTCCGACTTTCAACATATCATAAAAACTTTAAAAAATTTGTGCCATTAAAACTAAAAACAAATTTTTACTCGGTGTTTTTTGCAGATTCCAATTTCCCAATTCAATTTTTTTTATTTCATATACCGATTGATATTTCTCACCTGACACGGAAATGGAAATTTTTGAATACGGACCTGCAATTGTTGGAAATTTTTTCTTGTCGATCTGATGGAGAATATGTATATGAACAAGCTTGCCAAATGTCAGCGGAAAATTTGTCATATGGACGAAGATATGGGAGTTTATAGTTTTAGCACTTTTGCAAAAAACACCCTGTATCTCTGAAACTAATAGGCTTATGGGACATTTAAACCCCCAATTCTCATTCAGTTTGAGGTCCGCTATCTCCAGTTAGCCGTTGTCCCTTACGTCACCAGTCACCCTGTATATGTATAGGTTAAGGGTACTCGACTGAAATACAGGAATTTAATTATTCTCTTTACTCCATGCCAAGCTTTCGGAAATGTTTATTTCCTTCTTCAGGGCCACTACAAATATGAAAACAAAACATTATGAAACCTCAAGACATCGAGACAAAATACACTTACGGAATGTGAGGTTTCTTTCCTTTCTTAATAACTTAATAATATTGTAATAAAACACAAAACAAACATAAATATAAGAGCAATTCTTATGGAGACAAGTCTTATGATTAAAATACGTAAAACGTCAAGCTGTCATGTGAATATTTTGAACTACACTTAACCTAATTAGATTATTTTCTTTGGCGTATATCACAGATAATGTTGTTTATTATAATTTTGTTAATCTAGTGGACCGTCATAGAATTCTTCTTTTTCACGATTTGGATACGTTAGCAAATAGGTGTATACATTGCTTAGCCTTTGTACGTCAGTTTTCTTATTTATTGGGTTGGCTTGATTATTAATATTATCATCTTCAGTATCAGTCTTTTGTTGTATTTTGGTTGTGTGCAAAGTACTTCTGCACTGTCGAAATCAATCTCATGTTCTTTCTCCATTGAGTGAATGGTCAATGCACAACGAGGGTTCTCAGTTCGTATGTCACTTCTGTGCAGAGTTAATCGACTCTTGAGCCACTGGGATGTTTGTCCTACATAGGTGCCGTCACATTCAGAGCAGTTAACCTTGTACACTACATTCGATTTGAGCAAGGTGGGTGTTGGGTCCTTCAAATTGGTGTAGAGATTCCTAATTGTCTTCGTATTGTACGTAGCTATTTTGATATTTTCTTCTTTAAGGCAGTTTTTAATTTTGTTTGTTAAATTTTTTAAGTTGGGGAGGCTGCCATATTTTGTCGTACGGTCAGTTTCACCTTCCTGAGATCTTGGTTGTTGTTCAATGGAGGTTGTAGTACTCTTATACAATAATTTGTTGAGCAACTGTCTGGGGTAAGAATTCTCTTGAAAAATTACATGGAGTTTCCTGATGTTCGCATCCACCAATTCTGGATGACAAATTTTATTTATCCTGTGTTTCATCTCCTTTACACAATTTATTTTCATATTAATCGGATGTTCAGACTTAAAATGAATAAACTTATTGGAGTTAGTGTCTTTCCGATACCAGTCTAGTTTAATTGAGTTATTCATTCGAATAACCCTTGTATCAAGGAAAGGGATGGAATTTCTATCATCTTCTCGTTCGATGGTAAATTGGATATGTGGATCGAAGTTGTTAAATACATGGAGTATCTCATCGAAACCCGTGGATGGTATCGCAATTATTAAGTCGTCTACAAACTTTTTTAACAGCCATATTTCAAAAGATAGTTTTGGGATGACGGTGTCTAACAGGTAATCCATAACATAAAGAGCCAAAATCGGGCTGAGTTTAGAACCCATAGCACTACCAAACAACTGTACAAAATACTCTCCCTCAAATGTGAAATAATTATTCGTCAGCAAAAACTCAACAATCTCCAGAAATAGTGTTTTTGGTACGTTGCAGTGTTCCTCAATTCTACTCCATTTTTTCTCAATCACAGCTAATACTAGCTCCTTGAATTGGTGGATGCGAACATCAGGAAACTCCATGTAATTTTTCAAGAGAATTCTTACCCCAGACAGTTGCTCAACAAATTATTGTATGAGAGTACTACAACCTCCATTGAACAACAACCAAGATCTCAGGAAGGTGAAACTGACCGTACGACAAAATATGGCAGCCTCCCCAACTTAAAAAATTTAACAAACAAAATTAAAAACTGCCTTAAAGAAGAAAATATCAAAATAGCTACGTACAATACGAAGACAATTAGGAATCTCTACACCAATTTGAAGGACCCAACACCCACCTTGCTCAAATCGAATGTAGTGTACAAGGTTAACTGCTCTGAATGTGACGGCACCTATGTAGGACAAACATCCCAGTGGCTCAAGAGTCAAGAGTCACAGAAGTGACATACGAACTAAGAACCCTCGTTGTGCATTGACCATTCACTCAATGGAGAAAGAACATGAGATTGATTTCGACAGTGCAGAAGTACTTTGCACACAACCAAAATACAACAAAAGACTGATACTGGAGATGATAAATATTAATAATCAAGCCAACCCAATAAATAAGAAAACTGACGTACAAAGGCTAAGCAATGTATACACCTATTTGCTAACGTATCCAAATCGTGAAAATAAGAATTCTATGACGGTCCACTAGATTAACAAAATTATAATAAACAACATTATCTGTGATATACGCCAAAGAAAATAATCTAATTAAGTTAAGTGTAGTTCAAAATATTCACATGACAGCTTGACGTTTTACGTATTTTAATCATAAGACTTGTCTCCATAAGAATTGCTCTTATATTTATGTTTGTTTTGTGTTTTATTACAATATTATTAAGTTATTAAGAAAGGAAAGAAAACCTCACATTCCGTAAGTGTATTTTGTCTCGATGTCTTGAGGTTTCATAATGTTTTGTTTTCATATTTGTAGTGGCCCTGAAGAAGGAAATAAACATTTCCGAAAGCTTGGCATGGAGTAAAGAGAATAATTAAATTCCTGTATTTCAGTCGAGTACCCTTAACCTATACATATAATTATGTCAAATAGTAGAGATACTACTAATTACTGATATTGCAGATTATTGTACTTTCATGATAACATTCTTATGCACACAATTACATCGAAATCATAAACTACATTCCAAATTATTGTATCTTCATGTGTAAACATTCTTATGCAAACCATCATCGACTAGATGGACTCTTGAACATTACCATTTCATTATCTTGTATACATTTGATAGATCCGTATTTTTCCCATAATTTAGAAATCATTATAAATACTTTCATTGTAAATTCTAGAGTCAGTCTTCTTTTTGGTCTCGACTAGAGAATACTCAAATTGTAAACTTGTGACAATAAATCATTTTTAAAGTGAAGTCTGCAAGCATTTACTTAATTGGCGCTGCGAACAGGATTGCGAAGCGGTAGAAGTTAGTTTTACCGATCTCTTTCAAGAGTTTATTCGCAAAATCTCCAACCAACTTCGAAGAAATCTCCATTGGGCACCATCGGCTATCGGAAGAAATCTTCAACTACAGTGAAATCGTCCAAGAAGTCTTCAACTGCGGAGGATGCAAATAGCGATTTTCCTGTAAGTTTCCCAAATTTTTTTTTCCTTCTTTTATTCTTATAATATACATGCAAAATATTGTGCGCGATAGATCTCCACTTCGTAGATCACATCAAAATTCTGGTAATTCTTATTCAGATTCTAATTCTATCACAATGACTGAAGTAACGTCTTTAGAAATGAGCATGGCCAGAGACATGATTCCAGAATACTCAGGCGGCTCTAAAAACCTAGCATACTTCATAAGTCAGTCGGAAACTTATCTAACGCAATTCAGAAAGCGAGAGGAATGCGTTTTCAATAAATTATTACTGGAACAAATAAAATCAAAATTATGTGGTGAAGCAAGAGACGTTCTCATCAATTCGCGTTGCACTAAATGGAGTGAAATAAAAGAAATACTCAGTCATAGATTCGGAGACCCTAGATCCGAAGAACTTTTATTGCACGATTTAACTACGACTTTTCAACAGTTCAACGAATCGTATGAACAATATCATGAAAAGTTAAAACAAAAATTACAAGTTTCCATAGAACATGTGAGTGTTCGAGAAATAAACAAAGATATACGAATTTGCAAAGAAAATTCATATTGTAATCAAGCGCTATTAACATTCAAATCAGGGATATTAGAACCATACTGTAGACATTTGATGAACCTTGACGTGCCAACATTAGAACATGCACTTCTCGAATGTAGAAAATATGATAATAATAAAGCCCAAATAAGTTTTATGAACTTCATGCGAAATCAAAATAAAAATAGTCAGAGAAAACCTTTCCAAAAAACACAGCAGAAGTTCATTACAAATCATAATAATACGAATCGGAATTATTATCCTAGATATAACACAAATAACACTGCTCAATATAATCATACACCAAATAGACCAACTCCTATTGAATTTCCTAGCCAACCGATTCAATTTAAAACACAGCCTGTTACTACGCATTTTCCAACAAGATCAGAAGTCTTTGGTAAATCACAACCCGAACCAACTCCTATGAGTATTAGTACAAGGAATACGCACAGGAACTCAAATAATTCGAGAAACAACCATTTTAAACCACGGGCAAACCCAACATTTTATTCTGAAGAACTTTATAATATGGAAAATGAAGATCAATATCTTGAAACCGAAGAAAATTTTCCGATAAACGCCTCGGGAAATCCACACAAATAGATGTTAATGCGATATTGAATAAACCCAAATTACCGTTTATTTCTATACCTAGCTATAATCTAAAAATTTTAATCGACTCAGGTGCTAGTAATAGTATTATGAATCCAAGCCCAGCATGGAATAATTTTAGAGATCATTTTTTCAATGAGAAATTTTCAGTGAAATCCTTAAATCAAACGGTTAATAATGACAAAAATGTTAGCTTTCCAATACTGAAAGATTTTGGAATTCAAGAACCCATAAAATTTCATGTTCTCAAATGGCATGATAGATTTGACGCACTTTTAGGCAGTCATGATCTACAACGATTAAATGCTAAAATAGACTATGCTAATAATACCTTACAGATAGGTTATCAAAAAATTCCATTTTTTATCGAATTAAATCCGTCAAATTTTATACCTTTTGAACAAAATTCAAAAAACGTAATAAAAATTCCAGTTAATGTAGAAAAAGGAACAGTTCTTATACCAGAAATGCAAATCGGAAATTGCTTTTTACATGAATCTATTGCTAATGCAGAAAACGGAATTTGTACTTTACCAGCAAATGAAGAACAAATAGAAATTCATTTTCATGAACAAATTGATGTTCAACCTATCATTAATGTTGAATGCGAAAATAATCCAAAATTCAAAGATAATAATTATATTGATATAGACAAACTCATTAGAACAGAACATCTCAATGAAGAAGAGAAACAAATAATTACTACGTTATGCAAAAAATATAAAAGCATTTTTTATAATGAAAATAAAGATTTGTCATTCACTAGTGCTGTGAAACATCACATCAAAACAAAAGATGAAGAACCAGTTTATACAAAATCCTACAGATATCCATACCATCTGAAAGAGGAAATACAAGCAGAAATTAAGAAACTTTTAGATAACAAAATTATAAGACCATCGATATCTCCTTATAGTAGTCCCGTTTGGATAGTCCCAAAAAAATTAGATGCATCAGGAAAAAAGAAATGGCGATTAGTCATTGATTATCGCAAATTGAACGAGAAAACGATCGAAGAAACATATCCCTTACCAAGAATCGACGAAATCTTAGAAAATTTAGGAAGATGTACCTACTTTTCAACTTTAGATTTAGCTCAAGGTTTCCATCAAATTGAAATGGCACCAGAAAGTATCGAGAAAACTGCATTTTCTGTAAACAACGGTCATTACGAATACGTGCGAATGCCTTTCGGTTTAAAAAATGCACCTAGATCCTTTCAGCGAACCATGGACAATGTTTTAAGGAAATACCTTTATAAATTCTGTTTCGTCTACATGGACGATATTGTTGTATTTTCAAGATCGCTTCAAGAACATCAACATCATATCAAACTTATATTCGAAGAACTTCAAAATTATAACTTGAAAGTTCAATTAGATAAATCCGAATTCCTCCGAAAAGAAGTTGCATTTTTAGGACACGTAATAACCCCAGAAGGTATCAAACCAAATCCATCTAAAATAAAAGCTATTCACGAATACCCTTTACCAAAAACAACTAAAGAAATTAAAGCTTTCTTAGGATTAGTTGGATACTATAGAAGATTTATTCAGAATTTTGCAAAAATTGTAACTCCGTTCACCCGCTGTCTTAAAAAAGGTACGAAAATAGACATAAGAGACATTAATTACTTAGAAGCATTCAATACTTGCAAAGAACTTTTAACTAACGCCCCAATATTATCATATCCTGATTTCACAAAACCATTCTGTGTTACTACCGACGCAAGCAATGTTGCATTAGGAGGAGTACTTTCACAAGAAAATAAACCCATCTCGTTTTACTCGCGAACATTGAATTCTGCCGAACGAAATTATTCAACTATTGAAAAAGAACTTTTAGCTATTGTAGAAACGACTAAACATTTCCGCCCTTACCTTTATGGTAGACAATTTTTGATTGAAACCGATCATAAACCACTAGTCTGGTTATTTTCTCTCAAAGACACAAATCAAAGATTAATCAAATGGAGGTTAAGGTTAGAAGAATTTGATTTTAAAATTAAGTATAAGAAAGGTAAAGAAAATTTAGTTGCAGATGCTTTATCTAGAATTGAAATTAACGCCGTAGAAGAAGAATTGGAAGATGATCTTTTGTCCGTCTTACCACAGATAGACGAAAACGAATTTCTATCACCAGAAGAAGCTGATGAAATTCTCAATACGGTTGACCCATTCGAAAACGAATCAAATATTACACAACATACTGCTTTAGAAAATCCAGTTTTCGGTATTCCTATTTCTGAAAAACCACTAAACTTTTATATGAATCGAATTGAACTGAAATTAGGAGATCAATACAAAATTGAATATAAAAGACCTTTCAAAAAACATCATTTTATGGTTAATTTAAGAAGTGGTCAAGAAAAAGAAAATATAGAAAAATTTCTGAAGGAACATGTAGACCCAAAATTATTATATGCGATATATTTTCATGATTCGAAACTCGAGTCATTATTTTTAGACCTATGTAAGTCAAATTTTGACACTAACGTTAAGATTATAAAAAGCAATATTTTATGTAAAGATTTAGAAAAAACTGACCAACAAAACAAAGTCATACTAGACTATCACGAACAAAATCATAACGGAATCATAGAGACGCATAATAACTTAAAATCGAAATTTTACTGGCCAGATATGCGAACAAAAATAGGTAAAATTATAAATGAATGTGAAATTTGTCTACAAGGTAAATACGAACGAAATCCCTACAACATTAAATTATCTGGACCATTATTAGCAAGAAAACCCTTCGACGTAATACACATCGATACATTCAGCTTTGACAATGCTAAATTCGTAACATTCTTAGATTTATTTTCTAAATACGCTCAAGCTTATTATGTAGAAGATTTAACTGGTATAACAGTATTGAAGAAAATTCGACATTTTTTCTCTCACCATAATTACCCAAAGAAAATAGTGTGTGATGAAGGTAAAGAATTCAAAAACAAAGTATTCGAAGAATATTGCAAACTTTTCAAAATTGACCTACACTTTACCACACATTACAATCCAAACTCAAACTCGCCAGTTGAAAGAGTGCACTCCACATTATTAGAAAAAATTAGAACTACAAAATTACAAAATAAAAATGATCCACCACAAACTTTAATGACCAACGCAATATTGATTTACAACCAATCAATTCACTCGAGTACGGGATTTACACCATTCAGTTTATTATACGGCCCATATGACAATCTCAATATTCATGAAATCGACCTAGATAGAACGGTATACGAAGCTTATAATGAAAAACGAAAAAACGAAGTATTGCCATTTTTTGAAGTAGTTTATCAAAAACAATTGAATAAAGGCACAAAAATCATTGAGAAACAAAACACTAATAAAGAAAATACTCCTAACATAAGCGAGCCCAACGTGTATTTCAAAAAGCCTAGAATCCGCAAATCCGATCCATGTTATGACAAAGTTAATGTCACAGCTGTGGAAGGAAATAAAGTAATTGGTACAAGAGATAAAACCGGTCAACAAGCAAATTGCCACCCTAGAAGAATAAAAAGACTTAGAAAAAATATCTTATTACAGAGTGATCCTCGTGACAACGAGCCAGGCCCTTCAAATCAAAGAGTTTGATCACAATGGATACTTCATCGAGAACTTAGGAACTACCCATACACTCAATCATTATCATAAGTTTTATTTTTATTTTAACATAACTACTATAGATATTAATTTTTACATCTTTGGACAAGTTCTTATTTAATTCAACAAAAATGCAATGGTTCTTGCCCTTTAATTGATGCTCTAATTGACAATTGCTACGAAATTGAAAAAGAACTCTCTAAATTTAATTCAAGAAACAAACGTGCAATAGAATTTCTCGGATCAGCTATAAGATTCATTACTGGTAACCTTGACCAGGATGATTTGAAAGACATCGATAACCAACTGAAAACACTTTTTAAGAACCAAAACAAAATCGTAACGCAAAATGATAGATTTACTTCTTTTGCTAACCACATAACAAATAGATACATAAGTGATATTAAAAATATACAAAGTAATATAAATATTACTTTTGAAACTATTAATCAGATTAATGATGGAATACACAAACAACAATTGATTCAATATAATATCTATTTATCTCAAAAATTATTATCTATTATAAAAACTATTCAAAGAACTGTAACTTTAGCATTTAATAACATAACCAATTTAGAAATTATTTCATTCAAAGAATTGAAGGATATAATAAAACATCTTAAACTCATATATAAAAAGGAAGAATTACTAGAATTGGACAATCTACATTTATTTAAATTAATTGAATTCTCAAAATTCAAAGTATTATCTATTGACAATGTAATAACATGTATATTATACATCCCAATCCTACATCCTTATCCATACATGTACCAAAGAATTTACCCAATTCCTAATCGCTCAAAGAAGATCATTCTACCACCAGCAAGGTACAGACTATCCGGATCAAGAAAGGAAATTTGGACTGAAGAACAATGCCAGACTATTGAAAATCAAATAGTTTGTTATGGAAACCAAATACAAAGCAAATGTTCCCTGAACAACTTAAGCACATGTACCTTCTTAGAAGCAACAAATAATTATAAAATCCAGGTCCAATTGGAAAATAACAATGTCCTACTATCATGTAGAGAACCATTAAAAGTTCTAGAAGAATGTGGAAACGAAATTACATACAAGAAAGCAAACGGTAGCTCACTAATATCTTCGAAAGAGAATTGCCGACTAATTATAGATGATACAATATTTGAAAATGTGTACAACAATTTCACATTCGATGTACCTGTTATAGAAGTTGAAGAAATCAAAACAACAAAGTTCATCAGCCTTGAACAGAAACACCTAGAAGACATCAGATTTTTGAAAGAAGAAGCTGCTGACCTGAATCACAAAAGCTCTCTAGACCCTCTTACTCAAGTCAATCATATCTCTCTGACACTTGTAATCCTGATGATCTTAATTATAGGAATTATTGTTACATTCATTATATTCCCAAGAAGCTCCATCCAGAAAATTGCCCCATGGTTGAAAGAAAAAACGGAGGGAGATGCAGTTCAACTTCAAGAAATCCCGTCATTTTACCCAAAATTACCCACGGCACCACAAGACGAGGACGTCTTGTCCTAAAGGGGGGAAGAATTATGTCAAATAGTAGAGATACTACTAATTACTGATATTGCAGATTATTGTACTTTCATGATAACATTCTTATGCACACAATTACATCGAAATCATAAACTACATTCCAAATTATTGTATCTTCATGTGTAAACATTCTTATGCAAACCATCATCGACTAGATGGACTCTTGAACATTACCATTTCATTATCTTGTATACATTTGATAGATCCGTATTTTTCCCATAATTTAGAAATCATTATAAATACTTTCATTGTAAATTCTAGAGTCAGTCTTCTTTTTGGTCTCGACTAGAGAATACTCAAATTGTAAACTTGTGACAATAAATCATTTTTAAAGTGAAGTCTGCAAGCATTTACTTAATTATATATATTGTTATGGAAATTGAGATATATTTATAATTATAAGATTTTGTAAGTAGGCAGGATAAAAAAAAATTAAGATGTGTTACTATGGAAAGTGTTTTGTCAGTCAGAAATTAATTAAATCGAGAAAAGTCACGAAATTATTTTTCTAGAATCCACCCTGAAAAGAGTCTAATAAATCATTACAAATTAATATAAGAAATTGTATGGGTCGTGTAGTTTCTCATACTAATTAAAATTCATATAAATCGAAATAGAATTACACGATTCCATAACAAATGGCGCCCAACGTAGTGGCTGGAGTTCTAGAAATGGAAACTAGGAGCAAAACCATGATTGGGGAAGAAAGCGATAAATTCAACATTTTATTAGCAGAAATAAGAAAAACTAATGAGAATATAAAAAAAATGGATTTGAAAATGGAAGAGAATATAAAAAAAATGGATTTGAAAATGGAAGAGAATATAAAAGAAATAAATTTGAAAATGGAACAGAATAAAAAAGAAATGGAACAGAAAACAAATGAAATGGAAAAAAGAATAATTGAAAGATTGGAAAAGAAAATTGATAACACTACAAAGGAATTGAATGACAGAATGACTATGATCGAAAATAAAATGGAAAAGAAAATGGATGAAATATTCGAAAGAATGGAAAGGAAAATGGAGGAAAGTGAAGAAAGAATGGAAAGGAAAATGGAGGAAAGTGAAGAAAGAATGGAAAAGAAAATGGATGAATTATTTGAAAGAATGGGAGAGAGAAAAGAAAGCACAATACAAAATATTGATGAGGGAAACAAACTCGGGAATAAAATGGAATTAGAAATGAAAGAAATACATGATGAAGTACAATACAATAATAATGATATTAACAAAAAATTGCACTAGAAGAAGAGAAAATAGAAAAACAAAATGAAAAATTAGATGACATTGAATCATTCAAAATGAAAATGTTGAAATATTCTTGGGGATCTAACCAACACAAAGTGTTTAAAAATGAATTGTTCAGTGGAAAATTCAATGAATCAAAAGGAACATGCTATCACCGGTTGAAAGAAATAGTATCAGTCAAGTATCAAGAGTTTTTTTAGTTAACGTAATTTGAAATTTATCTATCACATATGAAAAGTTATTTAGTTCGAAAATCAATAATATTTATTCCTTTTCATTAAGTCATTCAATGAATAAATATTATTATTTTGGGGAATTTGTTATGGAAATTGAGATGTATTTATAATTATAAGATTTTGTAAGTAGGCAGGATAAAAAAAAATTAAGATGTGTTACTATGGAAAGTGTTTTGTCAGTCAGAAATTAATTAAATCGAGAAAAGTCACGAAATTATTTTTCTAGAATCCACCCTGAAAAGAGTCTAATAAATCATTACAAATTAATATAAGAAATTGTATGGGTCGTGTAGTTTCTCATACTAATTAAAATTCATATAAATCGAAATAGAATTACACGATTCCATAACAATATATATATATATATATATATATATATATATATATATATATATATATATATATATATCTACATGCAGCGGGACATATGGGGACCGATCGTATATATCGCATGGACCGCATATATTGATATACATTTGCATTTAGAAGTATACATTATCGCTCTTTTGCTTATGTATATTGCAAAAACGAAATTATATCGTTTTTTTCATTCCATTTATACTCCGGTACATATCGGGACCAGCAAAAGTAGACACAGCGGTAAATATGGGGACCGCATAAATGGGGCCGATTTTGAAATATATATTGCTACGATGATACTTATTAGGACCAGCCAGAAAAACATCAGTGGTAAATATGGGGACCGCATAAAGGTGGCGATTTTAAAATACAGGGTGGCCATTTGAAAACGAAACAGACGAGATTACAGACGAAATAAATTTTTTCGATAGAAATGCTCGGACAGGTCGATTTCTGTTTCGAGGGGGACAACTTAAGATGTAGGTTACGGACGCATAGCGCTTCAACCCTTGCTACTACAACCCTCACCCCCAATTTTTGAATAGGGAAGATGGGGTGAGTGATACCTCATTTGAAAGGTATTTTTATACTGATTTCAGCACAGTAATTGTTTTTTCATTTTATGCATTAGTTCTCGAAATATTCTTAACTAAGTATTTGAAAATGAAGTGGTGTTTTCATGGCACTTGTAGTGTAAGATTTGGCAAGTAGGTTAACAATATTAATATCATTATTCCCTGAAAATTTCATCCACTTGCAAAGGGATCCAGGGGGTTAAAACGCCCCCCTTAACATAGAAAAATTCATATCTCCGAAAATATTCGCCGGCGCATAATAAGATTTGGCACGTAGGTTAACAATATTAATATCATTATTCCCTGAAAATTTCATCCACTTGCAAAGGGATCCAGGGGGTTAAAACGCCCCCCTTAACATAGAAAAATTCATATCTCCGAAAATACTCGCCGGCGCATAATAAGATTTGGTACGTAGGTTAAAAGTATTAATAACATTATTCCCTGAAAATTTCATTCACTTGCAAAGGGATCCAGGGGGTTAAAACGCCCCCCTTAACATGGAAAAATTCATATCTCCGAAAATATTCGCCGGCGCATAATAAGATTTGGCAAGTAGGTTAACAATATTAATATCATTATTCCCTGAAAATTTCATCCACTTGCAAAGGGATCCAGGGGGTTAAAACGCCCCCCTTAACATAGAAAAATTCAAATCTCCGAAAATATTCGCCAACGACAACGACATTTAGATAAACATGGTTGTTTTGAAGCTCAAAATGTCGATTTTTCACAAAAAAAACACTACAAGTGCCATGAAAACACCACTTCATTTTCAAATACTTAGTTGAGAATATTTCGAGAACTAATGCATAAAATGAAAAAACAATTACTGTGCTGAAATCAGTATAAAAATACCTTTCAAATGAGGTATCACTCACCCCATCTTCCCTATTCAAAAATTGGGGGTGAGGGTTGTAGTAGCAAGGGTTGAAGCGCTATGCGTCCGTAACCTACATATTAAGTTGTCCCCTCGAAACAGAAATCGACCTGTCCGAGCATTTCTATCGAAAAAATTTATTTCGTCTGTAATCTCGTCTGTTTCGTTTTCAAATGGCCACCCTGTATACTTATTAGGACCTTACACCTTACTGATTAAAATTATGGTCAAATTAACTGTTTTATTTGTTTTTAACGACGATTAGGTACTTTTTTGGATCAATATTTTACTCAAGTTATCGAATTCCTTCCTTTTTTCGATATGAATTTTTTTTCGGTGAGTATAATTTCAATCATAGTAAATGAAATAGTTCAATCCGGAAAACCGGAAATGGAAATTTTTTTCGATCCTCAAATGGCACTCAAGTTATACCACTGTAAAAATTTCTTATCATCTATGAAAACAATACAAATGAAAGTTAATACTATGATGAATTTCTACATACATGGGAAATGCCGAAAAATTATCGCAAACATGCCTTTTGCTAGTTTATTTATGTGCCATGCCATGGTTTCCAGAATTCGAAATTGCTATTTTCCCGTTTTTTCGGACATTTCCTGGTAGAAGTTTCCATTTAATGTATAACCGCTATTATTTTTCACGTGAAATGGACCGAAAAATAATAATAATATTTGAAAATGATTTGATGGCATGCAGAAGGATAATTGAATTCTAAAAAAGAAGGCTTCTTCGGGCGGGACTCGAACCCACGATATCCTTATTGCCGGTCCACTGCCCTACCACTGATCTACCAAGTTTGTCAATTCGAGGAAGTCTTTCCTAGAATTCAATGTTATTGTATTTTGGGGTATAAAGGGTAGAGGGAACACATTCCCTATCAGCATTGAGTTTAAAAATAATAATAATACATTTTTAATCTCAATGCTATCAGTGATCATCACGATTCTTTTCAACCTTTCCTCCATGAGCGTCGTCGGCATATCGGCTGACATCAGCGGGATCCGTCTGCATGACATCAAATCATTTTCCATTATTATTCTCAGACGTTGAATTCCTATATATAAAAAATAATAATTCAATTTATAAATCTTGCGTTTGGATGAATTTGTTTCTCAACTTCAAGTTCTTCACATAAACAGACACTGTACAGGGTGGGTATATTTCGATGTTTTAGCACTAAACCTTTTAAACCAGGGGAGATAGACAAAATCTGATACCCTGCACTTCTCGATCTCTTTTTTGGAGAAACTAACAAGAGTAGTATTCATTTTTGGCTATCTTCTTTTGTTTTCGAGTTATAAGCGAAAATTGGTAAAGTAGCGATATCGAAAAAAAAATCATATCTCCGCTAATACTGAAAATAGAGCTCTGAAATTAAAACATTATACAGGCACTTTTTTACGTAGAATCCAGTGGCGTGCTCACCCCTTTTTTGCATCATTTTTAATTATCTCCGCTAATACTGAAAATAGAGCTCTGAAATTAAAACATTATACAGGCACTTTTTTACGTAGAATCCAGTGGCGTGCTCACCCCTTTTTTGCATCATTTTTAATTACGAAGCTATGACCCAAAGTTTTTTTTTTAAATAGGAACACTAGATTTTCGTGCAATTTTCTGAGAGCTTAATTTTTTCTGATTTCAAAAATATATAACATTGTATGATTTGTGTCAATATGGTTATTGGAAATGGACAAAAGTCTATTTTTATCTGAGTCTCAATATTTTCTATGGTTCGAACTGTTGACGAGCACCGAAAAATGGAGCTTCCTTTAATTACCACAATCTCTTTCCAATAGTTTTTTCATTTCTATGCTCTTTACTCAATTTTTCCAAGATCGAAGAATAATGGACTGCTGTGAAACTTGATCGTCATTCTAAGTTATTACCTACTGACCTATTATTGTGATCACTATTAAGCATTGAAAAATATTTTTCCTTCGTTTCTTTTCTAATTAGATTGATAACTTTGATCATATCTATATGCGTGATTTCATATGCGATTTGAAATAGACTGGCACTTGTGCTTATACATTCCAAAGAGCAAAACAAATTTTCTTCTGCATCCATCTAATTATAACTAAGTACATATATCGATTGAAACGAAGGATCATGTGGATCTTTTCGTTATTTCCTAATCATTTCAAGATATAAAAGTTTATTTAATATATCTATGTTCGAATTTTGTAGAAATTAGTTGAAACCATAGAAATAATGAGATTGACAGAAGGAGATTGCTCTTGTTATAGGAAGCTCCATTTTTCAGTTGAAACCATAGAAAATATTGAAATTCAAATGAAAATAGGTGTATGACCAATTTCATTACTAATATTGATAGAAATCATACAATGTTATAAATTTTTGAAATCAGAAACAATTAAGCTCTCAGTGTTCCTTTTAAAAAAAATAACTTTGGGTCATAGCTTCGTAATTGAAACTGGTGCAAAGAGACGAGCACGCCACTGGATTCTACGTAAAAAAGTGCCTGTTAAATGTTTTAATTTCAGAGCTCTATAATCAGTATTAGCGGAGATATGAATTTTTTTCGATACCGACACTTTTCCAATTTTATAACTCGAAAACAAAAGCAGGTAGTCAAAAATGAATACTACTCTTGTTAGTTCCTCCAAAAAAGAGATCGAAAAGTGGGTATCAGATTTTCTCCCCTGGTTTAAAAGTTGTAGTGCTAAAAACTCGGAATATGCCCACCCTGTACAAGGTGGGCAAAATTGGTGATACATGACCTACAACTTTTTAAGCCAAAGAGATAGAGGAAAATGAATGGCACATTACGGTCGTCTTTTTTCGAAAAACTGTTCACGCCATCAACTGCATTTCACTATCTTCTTTTCATTTAGAGTTATAGGTCAATTTTGAAATTTGTCTGGTTTCAACTATCTCCATCTCAGTAGTTTGTGTCGTTGAAATATATACATTATACAGATACTTTTTGAAAACAATCCAGAGGCGAACTCCAATTTTTTCCAAGAAGTTTTCTTGCTGAGCCATAACATAAATTTGTGTTTTTTCTTATGGAAGGAATAGTTTGAAATGACTTTTTATCGTTTAAAAAATATACAGTTCAAAAGAAGCATAATTCCACATTCTTCTACTTTGAACTGTTTACGCTTAGGATTCTGAGAAAGAGGGAAATGAACATAATACTGATGACGAATAGGTAAGTATTTGAATTCATCCTTTTTTTCGATATTTTGAAAACTATTCGAATGTATCAAACAATGGTTTCAACAGAGATGTATTCAGCATTGAATACTCAATCATATAGGAAACGAAAAAATGAAAAAAATAAATTATTTTTACTCCTTGTATAACAGGGCGTGCTCAGGCTCCAAATATATTCAAGCTCGGTAGACAATTTCGAACTACAGTCGAACCTGGATAAGGGAGAGTTAAAGGGACCGCAATGTTTTTGTCGCTTATGGAGGTTTTTCACTAACCCGAGTTTCTAGCTTATGAAGGTTCCGAAATTATCATTATCACTCATAGAGGTCGAATAAAAAACGTAACACATGCATACAGGGTGTTTCATCATAAACTGGACAACCATATATATTCGTGTAGGGGACACCGGGAGAATCATTTTTGCCTCATACAATATATCCCGTTTTCGAAGCATAAGCGAGATACAGGGTGTTAAACGTCATTTTTGAGCAACATTCTTATGTGTTCTGTTATAAGAAGTACTTAAAGTAACGGTTTTTGGTCAAATCTCAGTATTTTTGCGACCTCTATTCAGAAAAGTTGACGAACTCCAGAAAAAAATTCACAAAATGGCGGAAAACCTGCAATGTTCGAAACATTTTTTTTCGGTTGTCAAATTGAATTTATTTTCTGAATGAGCACTATTTTCTGAGAATCTCTGTGAAAAAATGTTTTCAAAATCGAACACAAATTTTTTTTACATGTCTACAGCGATAAAAAAATTTCACCCGAAATGGATGAAATTTTGTGCAATTGTACTCCTTAAATTATCAATCACGAATATGAAAACAGAATTGTAAAAAATCAAACGGTTTCGTTACTACAGCCATTCAAATGTTCCGTTCAGACCTCTGAAATAATAATAAAAAAATTGTTTTGAGTTATAAAGTCCAAATAATTGAATTATTGGTATGTCTAAATATTCTAGATGAGAAAAAACATCGACTGTATCGAAAGTAAGGGCCAAATGCCCGCAGAGACAATGTTAGGTAATTCCTCGAAAACATAGACATGTTTTCGGGGAACTACCTCCATGGTTGACTCTCGCTTATAGAGTTATAGATAAATAGCAGTCTTACTTATAGAGGCCGCACCTCGGGTCGCACAAATATAACTGGTGGTTTACGACTTTCTCTTATAGAGGCTTCTATTTCTCATACATAGAGGTTTTAGGGGCCAAAAATGACGGGACAAGGCAATTACACTCACTTAAAGAGTTTTCTCGCTTACCCAGTTGTCACTTACACAGGTTTGACTGTATTTCATAATCCGACTTTCCATCTTTCAAATATGTCTAGTTCTCCAGAAACATCTGATAAGAATTCGAACTTGGGACACCCTGCATAATATCATCATATCAATCTAGGTAGTAGGTCTGAATGTGCGAACCAGCAGCGCCGGCCGCGGTTATTCTTTGATGACGATCGTAAATGTCAAAGCTTCCTAATTTATTGCATGCAAAGTAGTTTTTGGGCCCTTATTTTTAAGAGGGGTATTCAATCCAGTGCAGTACAGTCCAAATATTTCTTGAATATATTTCAGAATAATAATAACACATTTGAAGTACCTATGTAGAATATGTAGATATAAAACAATTTTGTGAATTTTCTTGAACTGTCATTGAAATTCTTCTCTTTGCTAAATTGTCTCTGGGTTGTGTTGTGATTTCGGTCTTTTTCATTTCATACGGTTCTAAATGGAGCAGTCAAGGAATTTTTGGAAAATTGTTATGGGCCAGTTTTGAAATTTGGCCGATTTCAGCTTTCGTCATTATCTCCATTTCTGTTTGTGCTAGGAAGTTGAAATAAAAACATTATACAGACACTCTTTTGATATCAATCGAGTGGCGTAATCTGATTTATTTCTGAGAGGTTTTCTTGTTGTGCTATAACATGAAGTTATGTTTTTTCTTGTTTTTTTTCTTATTAGTTTGAAATGACTTAAAAAGAATAGTCCTATTTTTCCGTTTCAAAAATATACACGGAATCCCAAGTACGAGTGTCTATAAGACGATTCTGGTAAACTGGACATAATTTAGATCTGAAAATTGGGATTATGAAATTGTTCGAAAATCTCTACTGAGCTAAGAAAATTTTTGCCTGAACACTCCCGGTTATACAAGGAGCGAAAAAGAATTTGTTCAAATTTTTTTTCAATTTTTCCCTTTCTGTTTGATTGAGTTATTAATGCTGCATACATTCCCGTTGAAATCATTGTATTCATTCAAATAGTTTTCTAAATATTGAAAGAAAACGGAAATAAGTCAATATTCGTAGTCAGTATTATGTTCATTTTTCTTATTCCCAACATCCTCAGCGTCAACAGTTCTCATAACACAAATAAGGAGAATGTGGAAAGGTCATGCTTATTTTGAATTTCAGAAATATTATCATAGGGTGTGTCAAAAACTGTTATCGTAAATATCGAAAATCGGTTAAAAAGTTGTGGTTTTTGTATCACCAATTTTACCCACCCTGTACACGTACAGTCTCTTTTTTTGTGACTGCCTGTATGTTTCAAAATATTCAGGTATCGAGAATGAATTGCTTGACTGAATTTTCTTCAATTTCTACTCCTTTCGAAAATTTGCATGATTTCAGTGCAGATTTCAACAGTATTGTGCACGTCCAGCAACATTTTTTCTATGTTATCATTGAGAAAAACAGAAATATTGAATTTAAATTTTATTGAATTTTGCAATTTCAGCACGAAATTTTTCTATCCATTTGTGGAAAGAAAAATCGAAAGCACTGGGCTAACTTTCCCTTATTCTATGACTAATCGAAAAATGGTACAAGTTCATCGAATTATCGAAAGGAATTTGTTAAACTTTTTTTGATTTATCTAAATCCACATCTAATGATATCAGATTTAGAAACATAGCATTAGTTCAATAGTATATAGTTTAACTTTTTTTTTGTGACGGGAAAAAATTTGACATTTTATATCTCTTGACAGGTCACAAAATATAACTTTTTACGAAATTACTCACTTTTTTCCGGGGGAAAAAGTAATTTCGTGACAAGTAATATTTTTTTCACTGTTGAATGGTCGTTTTTCCTGTCGCAGAAAGGAATAGTGGATTATACACGGGAAAAATATCAGATTTTAGCTCTCGGTTTTTTGACAACATTACCTCGAGCTGAAATCTAATATTTTTTTTCCTTTCATAATAAATAACTATTATTATCATCTCAAGTAGTGCTTGTGACTAGGAAGAATAAAGGCCCAAAAATAGAAGATAGTAGTACACCACCATTGATGAAACGTCATTACAGGGCTTAAACGTTGCTTAGACGAACGGTGCAATCGGGCATAATACTTGGATGTTTCCCATAAAGACTGCAATGAGGAACAAACTAACGAATACGAACAGACTGTCACCTTTACTAGTATACAGGGCCGGTGCGGAAAGTTAAGGCACCTGAAGTTTATCAGAAGCTTCAGTACTATATAATGTCACCTTAACTTTTCAAGGCTTCGTTTCCAACATCTTTTTTTTGCAATATTCTATAATTAATCACATCATTTTGGATAATTTTATACGAATTTTTGTTCCTACCATTCTTTCATTCCTGAATACCAAATATCATGTCGATTCGTTTTGCAAGTTCGAAATTACAGTAGAAAATGGAATGATCGAGAAAAACGCTGACTTGTATTCCCAACATTTCGCGCGATTGTTCATTCATTGCATGCTCGACAGTGCTTTATGCAATATGTTTCGGGAATACCTATATACTTATTCAATTCCCTTCATCAAACGATTCTACTCAATATTGCACTTTTGACGATGTCTTCTTTTTTCTCTAATCTGCCAAAATATCACTTTGTTCGAATGTATTGTGCTAAAACCTTCGGGGAAAATATGAACAGAATTGAAATGTACGGATAGAACATGCTTTTTATTTTCTAATCACACGATCCTCATGAAATCTAGCAGAATTTTACGCGTCAGCTTTCTGGTACATAATTTTGGTCAAATGTGTATATTTTCGAAAATATCGTGAAAAATATTATATACCTTCCAAACTACTCGTGTAATTTGACCCATTGAAGTACTTAGCGGATATATGTAAGACTTACACGTACTTTGAAAATTTAAAATCTCTACTCCTTGTGTTAGAAAGATACACGGAAGGACAAGCAGAACTATTTCGGTACACGCATTCTTCATATGGAATATTTTATTTCAGATTTATAAATAATGCTGGGTTTCCGAAATTCATGAAGCCTCAATTTACGACCTCCTCAAAAAACGGTTTCAAAATAATTATTTCTACTACATTGATTAACTGATTACTGTTAACACCGAATCGTTACAAAAATGCTTCAATTCAAAATCAATCAAGTTTTCATCCTACTTAAATGCACTACGCCACTGCTAAGTGGACTTCTTGTCGCATCTATTCGAATTCGAGCCTTATGATCGTTCTTGTGGTGCTTTATTCAAAGCTGAAAATCGAGAAATGAAATAATATTAATGAATTAGTTGGATATGAAAATTTTCCACGATTTGACAAATTTCGAATTATTTATTCCAAACTTCAAAATTCACTTCAATTTCAAATTATTCATTGAAAACTCATGGTAGTACTCTCCATAAACTTTCTGATCGTTGTTTAATAGTTTGGTAACAAAATTTGTTACAACTTCATTACGAATTGTTTGAGTAATGTATGATACATATGCATAGATCGACAACCATTCACAAAAGTGAAAAGTAAATATATCGTAGTTTTACGATTGTAACCGCAATTTATTAGAATTGATTATTGCAATGAAAGAAATTTAGAACGAGGTCTTCCTTGGGCTCCTTATTGCCGTTCCAGTGCCCTTCCACTGATCTACCAAGTTTGACGAAAGTTTCACCTGAATTTCGATGAAGTTTTTCCCATAATTCAATGTTATTGTATTTTGGGGTGTGAAGGGTGAAGGAAACACATTCACAATGAGCATTGAGTTTAAAAGTAATAATTATAAATTTTTAAACTGAAAGCTATCAGTGATCATCAGGCTCTCTTCAACTTTTCCCCCATGAGCGTCGTCGACAGATCGGCTGACATCAGCGGGATCCGTCTGCATGACATCAAATCATTTTCCATTATTATTTTCAGAAGTTAGATTCAAATATATAAAAAATAATAATTCAATTTATAAATCTTGAGTTTGGATGAATTTGTTTCCCAACTTCAAGTTCTTCACATAAACAGACACTGTACAGAGTGGGCAGAATTGGTGATACATGACCTACAACTTTTTAAGCCAAAGAGTCAAACAGATAGTGAAAATGAATGGCACATTACGTTCGTCTTTTTTCGCCATCTTTTTTACGCCATCAACTGCATTCCTGTATCTTCTTTTCATTTCGAGTTATTATAGGTCAATTTTGAAATTTGTCTGGTTTCGACTATCTCCATTTCAGTTTGTGTCGTTGAAAAATTTACATTATACAGATACTTTTTTGAAAACAATCCAGTGGCGAACTCTAATTTTTTCCAAGAAGTTTTCTTGCTGTGCCATATCATAAATTTGTGTTTTTTCTTATGGAAGGAATAGTTTGAAATGACTTTTTCTCGTTTCAAAAATATACCGTTCAAAAGAAGCATAATTCCACATTCTTCTACTTTGAACGGTTAACGCTTAGGATTCTGAGAAAGAGGGAAATGAACGTAATACTGACGACGAATAAGTATTTGAATTCAACCTATTTTTCGATATTTTGAAAACTATTCGAATCTATCAAACAATGTTTTCAACAGAAATGTATTCAGCATTGAATACTCAATCATATAGGAAACGAAAAAATTTAAAAAATAATTTATTTTCACTCCTTGTATAGCAGGGCGTGTCCAGGCTCCAAATATATTCAAGCTCCGTAGACAATTTCGAGATATTTCATAATACGACTTTCCAGCTTTCAAATATGTCTACTATAGTTCTCCAGAATCGTCTGATAAAATTTGAACTTGGGACACCTGTATATCATCATATCAATCTAGGTAGTACAAAGATTTTGTTGAAAATCTTTGAGGTAGTAGGTCTGAATGTGCGAACCAGCAACGCCGGCCGCGGACCGATGTGAAATTAGCAGCCAAAATCTGGCAGCCAATTTCCGAATGTTCCCGAACGATCAGTGGCGTCGTGAACTAGGTCTCCCAACTATATATGACGAAATCGAAGAATCCTCCGTGCTTGAATGATAACTATGAGCAAAATACAACTCTATGCGACCCTAGCGGCGTTACGAAGAACTATCCCGAAACGAGTATTCCAAAACGCGGGACGGGATATGACACTCGATTGTTTGCATAGAACAAATTCTTTTCTCTATGATTGTTTGTGCCTAAGAAATGAGAATGCCTTAAGAAATGAGATTTGTATTGTGTGTTCATTATTTGTCTAGTTAGTTGGTTTTTAATCTGATTTAAAGATGACTGAAGAAAATTCAGTGAAAGTGAAGAACACTAATTGTTGCTGTGTTTATGGATGAAGCTCTAAAGAGTTCTTTCACAGGTCACTATTTTATAGGATTGTGGTTATGAAAAAATAATATTTTGTCAGTTGATCACTAGTTTGCACTAGAGGAAGCCTTTCAGACGTTTAGTGCAGTCAAAATCAAGAAAACAAAGAGATTAGCCAGTGTCAGGATTCATATTTGGACTTAAAGGAGGAAATATAGTACATTATTGGATGTATTTTCAATTCACTCGTTAAAGAAAACAGATGATGATTACTCGTTAATTGACAAAATTGTTGTGATAACTTAAGTTTTTATGAATATATGCCCTGAAATCATATCACTTGGCTAAAACTTATCTGGATGTTCTTTCAAGTTGCAGTATATCTTTTGTTTTTTATATGAGACAAGTAGAAGGTAACTGCTATATTCACTATTTTATAAAAAATAGCATACATATACTTACTTCAACTATGTATTGTAAAATTAATTATCATTTCTCATTAGATAATTAAGTTTTTGTTTATACCAGGGGATAAAATTTGTTGGTTTGTATTGAATGATAAATGCTTCACTTACGACAAAATATTAATGAATTTTTCTGATTTGTATTCAATAAAAATAGTTTTTGATGTTGTGAATAATTGAAATGAAGTTGTTCATTTTCATAAAGTCTTTCATTTCCGTAATAAAAATCATCATGGAATTCAACGGCTTTCATTTCAATAACAAATATTGTCATTTTTTCTTTCTATATATTGAAGAATAAATATTATAAATATAATTTGATTCACTGCAGCAGGATTCCTTGTTTCTTCTAAATAACTAATCATATCAGGATACATTTTATCTTTGAAATGAGCCAAGCTAGATGGTTAAATATCTTCCTTCTGCAGTTGACAAGGGTGAATGCCCAAAACTGATTTTTTTCTACATATCGTCCTCGATGTATTTGATATGAACTGAATAAATCATTTCATAGGTCCATTTTCACGATTGTTCAGTCAAAAGACTAAATAAATCAACTGAAACACTTGAGAAACACCAGAATCTCTCTTGTTTTGCTTTGACGTGCACGAAACAATACTCGTTTCGGGAACAGCTGATTCGGCGATTGCAGCGCCGCCATCGGTAATTATTTATCCCAATGTTGTTCATATTTCATCGGAATGAACGGAATACGTAGATAAACGGTTCTGTATCTGAGTGAAACCTTTGAAACAAATATGTCGTATTAGGTATTATAAAAAACATTATTTTAACAAGGAAGACGATGAAAAGCCACCTTGAGACTCAAGAAGTGTATTGGGTTTGATATAAGGAATCTACGTTATGAAGGAAAATCCCTTCGGCCCCGTCGAAGGGGGTGAAAATGCCCCCCAAAGTACGAAAAAATTCATTTAAATATGAAGGCGATGAAAAGCCACGTTGAAATTCATACAGTATATTGAGTTTAATATAAGGAATCTACGTTATAAAGGAAAATCCCTTCGGCCCCGTCGAAGGGGGTGAAAATGCCCCCCAAAGTACGAAAAAATTCATATAAATATGAAGGCGATGAAAAGCCACGTTGAAATTCATACAGTATATTGAGTTTAATATAAGGAATCTACGTTATAAAGGAAAATCCCTTCGGCCCCGTCGAAGGGGGTGAAAATGCCCCCCAAAGTACGAAAAAATTCATTTAAATATGAAGACGATGAAAAGCCAGGTTCAAACTCATACAGTATATTGAGTTTGATATAAGGAATCTACGTTATAAAGGAAAATTCCTTCGGCCCCGTCGAAGGGGGTGAAAATGCTTCCCAAAGTACGAAAAAATTCATTTTAATATGAAGGCGATGAAAAGCCACGTTGAAACTCATACAGTGTATTGAGTTCAATAAAAGGAATCTACGTTATGAAGAAAAATCCCTTCGGCCCCGTCGAAGAGGGTGAAAATGCCCCCCAAAGTACGAAAAAATTCATTTAAATATGAAGACGATGAAAAGCCACGTTGAAACTCATACACTATATTGAGTTTAATATAAGAAATCTACGTTATAAAGGAAAATCCCTTCGGCCCCGTCGAAGGGGGTGAAAATGCCCCCCAAAGTACGAAAAAATTCATTTTAATATGAAGGCGATGAAAAGCCACGTTGAAACTCATACAGTGTATTGAGTTCAATAAAAGGAATCTACGTTATGAAGAAAAATCCCTTCGGCCCCGTCGAAGAGGGTGAAAATGCCCCCCAAAGTACGAAAAAATTCATTTAAATATGAAGACGATGAAAAGCCACGTTGAAACTCATACACTATATTGAGTTTAATATAAGAAATCTACGTTATAAAGGAAAATCCCTTCGGCCCCGTCGAAGGGGGTGAAAATGCCCCCCAAAGTACGAAAAAATTCATTTAAATATGAAGGCGATGAAAAGCCACGTTGAAACTCATACAGGGTATTGAGTTCAATAAAAGGAATCTACGTTATGAAGAAAAATCCCTTCGGCCCCGTCGAAGAGGGTGAAAATGCCCCCCAAAGTACGAAAAAATTCATTTAAATATGAAGACGATAAAAAGCCACGTTGAAACTCATACACTATATTGAGTTTAATATAAGAAATCTACGTTATAAAGGAAAATCCCTTCGGCCCCGTCGAAGGGGGTGAAAATGCCCCCCAAAGTACGAAAAAATTCATTTGAATATGAAGACGATGAAAAGCCACGTTGAAATTCATACAGTATATTGAGTATAATATAAGGAATCTACGTTATGAAGGAAAATCCCTTCGGCCCCGTCGAAGGGGGTGAAAATGCCCCCAAAGTACGAAAAAATTAATTTAAATATGAAGACGATGAAAAGCCACGTTGAAACTCATACACTATATTGAGTTTAATATAAGAAATCTACGTTATAAAGGAAAATCCCTTCGGCCCCGTCGAAGGGGGTGAAAATGCCCCCCAAAGTACGAATAAATTCATTTAAATATGAAGACGATGGGAAGCCACGTTGAAACTCATACAGTATATTGCGCTTAATATAAGGAATCTACGTTATAAAGGAAATCCCTTCGGCCCCGTCGAAGGGGGTGAAAATGCCCCCCAAAGTACGAAAAAATTCATTTAAATATGAAGACGATGAAAAGCCACAATGAAATTCATACAGTATATTGAGTTTAATATAAGGAATCTACGTTATAGAGGAAAATCCCTTCGGCCCCGTCGAAGGGGGTGAAAATGCCCCCCAAAGTACGAATAAATTCATTTAAATATGAAGACGATGGGAAGCCACGTTGAAACTCATACAGTATATTGAGCTTAATATAAGGAATCTACGTTATAAAGGAAAATCCCTTCGGCCTCGTCCAAGGGGGTGAAAATGCCCCCCAAAGTACGAAAAAATTCATTTGAATATGAAGACGATGAAAAGCCACGTTGAAACTCATACAGTACATCGAGTTTATTATACGGAATCTACGTTATAAAGGAAAATCCCTTCGGCCCCGTCGAAGGGGGTGAAAATGCCCCCCAAAGTACGAAAAAATTCATTTAAACATGAAGACGATGAGAAGCCACTTTGAAACTCATACAGTATATTAAGTTCAATATAAGGAATCTACGTTATAAAGGAAAATCTCTTCGGCCTCGTCGAAGGGGGTGAAAATGCCTCCCAAACTACGAAAAAGTTCATTTAAATATGAAGAGGATGAAAAGCCACGTTGAAACTCATACAGTATATTGAGTTTAATATAAGGAATCTACCTTATAAAGGAAAATCCCTTCGACCCCGTCGAAGGGGGTGAAAATGCCCCCCAAAGTACGAAAAAATTCATTTAAATATGAAGTTTCAACGTGGCTTTTCATCGTCTTCATATTTAAATGAATTTTTTCGTACTTTGGGGGGCATTTCCCCCCCTTCGACGGGGCCGAAGGGATTTTCCTTTATAACGTGGATTCCTTATATTGAACTTAATATACTGTATGAGTTTCAAAGTGGCTTTTCATCGTCTTCATATTTAAATGAATTTTTTCGTACTTTGGGGGGCATTTCCACCCCCTTCGACGGGGCCAAAGGGATTTTCCTTTATAACGTAGATTCCTTATATTAAACTCGATATACTGTATGAGTTTCAACGTGGCTTTTCATCGTCTTCATATTGAAATGAATTTTTTCGTATTTTGGAGGGCATTTTCACCCCCTTCGACGGGGCCGAAGGGATTTTCCTTTATAACGTAGATTCCTTATATTAAACTCGATATACTGTATGAGTTTCAACGTGGCTTTTCATCGTCTTCATATTTAAATGAATTTTTTCGTACTTTGGGGGGCATTTTCACCCCCTTCGACGGGGCCGAAGGGATTTTCCTTCATAACGTAGATTCCTTATATCGAACTTAATATACTGTATGAGTTTCAACGTGGCTTTTCATCGTCTTCATATTTAAATGAATTTTTTCGTACTTTGGGGGGCATTTTCACCCCCTTCGACGGGGCCGAAGGGATTTTCCTTTATAACGTAGATTCCTTATATTGAACTTAATATACTGTATGAGTTTCAAAGTGGCTTTTCATCGTCTTCATATTTAAATGAATTTTTTCGTACTTTGGGGGCATTTTCACCCCCTTCGACGGGGCCGAAGGGATTTTCCTTTATAACGTAGATTCCTTATATCGAACTTAATATACTGTATGAGTTTCAAAGTGGCTTTTCATCGTCTTCATATTTAAATGAATTTTTTCGTACTTTGGGGGGCATTTTCACCCCCTTCGACGGGGCCGAAGGGATTTTCCTTTATAACGTAGATTCCTTATATCGAACTTAATATACTGTATGAGTTTCAACGTGGCTTTTCATCGTCTTCATATTTAAATGAATTTTTTCGTACTTTGGGGGGCATTTTCACCCCCTTCGACGGGGCCGAAGGGATTTTCCTTTATAACGTAGATTCCTTATATTAAACTCGATATACTGTATGAGTTTCAACCTGGCTTTTCATCGTCTTCATATTTAAATGAATTTTTTCGTACTTTGGGGGGCATTTTCACCCCCTTCGACGGGGCCGAAGGGATTTTCCTTCATAACGTAGATTCCTTATATCGAACTTAATATACTGTATGAGTTTCAACCTGGCTTTTCATCGTCTTCATATTTAAATGAATTTTTTAGTACTTTGGGGCATTTTCACCCCCTTCGACGGGGCCGAAGGGATTTTCCTTCATAACGTAGATTCCTTATATCGAACTTAATATACTGTATGAGTTTCAACGTGGCTTTTCATCGTCTTCATATTTAAATGAATTTTTTCGTACTTTGGGGAGCATTTTCACCCCCTTCGACGGGGCCGAAGGGATTTTCCTTTATAACGTAGATTCCTTATATTGAACTTAATATACTGTATGAGTTTCAAAGTGGCTTTTCATCGTCTTCATATTTAAATGAATTTTTTCGTACTTTGGGGGGCATTTTCACCCCCTTCGACGGGGCCGAAGGGATTTTCCTTTATAACGTAGATTCCTTATATCGAACTTAATATACTGTATGAGTTTCAAAGTGGCTTTTCATCGTCTTCATATTTAAATGAATTTTTTCGTACTTTGGGGGGCATTTTCACCCCCTTCGACGGGGCCGAAGGGATTTTCCTTTATAACGTAGATTCCTTATATCGAACTTAATATACTGTATGAGTTTCAACGTGGCTTTTCATCGTCTTCATATTTAAATGAATTTTTTCGTACTTTGGGGGCATTTTCACCCCCTTCGACGGGGCCGAAGGGATTTTCCTTTATAACGTAGATTCCTTATATTAAACTCGATATACTGTATGAGTTTCAACTGGCTTTTCATCGTCTTCATATTTAAATGAATTTTTTCGTACTTTGGGGGGCATTTTCACCCCCTTCGACGGGGCCGAAGGGATTTTCCTTCATAACGTAGATTCCTTATATCGAACTTAATATACTGTATGAGTTTCAACCTGGCTTTTCATCGTCTTCATATTTAAATGAATTTTTTAGTACTTTGGGGGCATTTTCACCCCCTTCGACGGGGCCGAAGGGATTTTCCTTCATAACGTAGATTCCTTATATCGAACTTAATATACTGTATGAGTTTCAACCTGGCTTTTCATCGTCTTCATATTTAAATGAATTTTTTCGTACTTTGGGGGCATTTTCACCCCCTTCGACGGGGCCGAAGGGATTTTCCTTTATAACGTAGATTCCTTATATTAAGCGCAATATACTGTATGAGTTTCAACGTGGCTTTTCATCGTCTTCATATTTAAATGAATTTTTTCGTACTTTGGGGGGGCATTTTCACCTCCTTCGACGGGGCCGAAGGGATTTTCCTTTATAACGTAGATTCCTTATATTGAACTTAATATACTGTATGAGTTTCAAAGTGGCTTTTCATCGTCTTCATATTTAAATGAATTTTTTTGTACTTTGGGGGGCATTTTCACCCCCTTCGACGGGGCCGAAGGGATTTTCCTTTATAACGTAGATTCCTTATATCGAACTTAATATACTGTATGAGTTTCAAAGTGGCTTTTCATCGTCTTCATATTTAAATGAATTTTTTCGTACTTTGGGGGGCATTTTCACCCCCTTCGACGGGGCCGAAGGGATTTTCCTTTATAACGTATATTCCTTATATTAAACTCGATGTACTGTATGAGTTTCAACGTGGCTTTTCATCGTCTTCATATTTAAATGAATTTTTTCGTACTTTGGGGGGCATTTTCACCCCCTTCGACGGGGCTGAAGGAATTTTCTTTTATAACGTAGATTCCTTATAATAAACTCGATATATTGTATTAGTTTCAACGTGACTTTTCATCGTTTTATATTTAAATGAATTTTTTCGTACTTTGGGGGGCATTTTCACCCCCTTCGGCGGGGCCGAAGGGATTTTCCTTTATAACGTAGATTCCTTATATTAAACCCAATACACTTCATGAGTCTTAAGGTGGCTTTTCATCGTCTTCCTTGTTAAAATAATGTTTTTTATAATACCTAATACGACATATTTGTTTCAAAGGTTTCACTCAGATACAGAACCGGTTATCTACTTATTCCGTTCATTCCGATGTAATATGAACAACATAGTTATCATTCAAGCACGGAAGATTTTTCGATTTCGTCATATATAGTTGGGAGACCTAGTTCACGACGCCACTGATCGTTCGGGCACATTCGGAAATTGGCTGCCAGATTTTGGCTGCTAATTTCACATCGGTCGGCCGCGGTTGTTCTTTGATGACGATCGTAAAAGTCAAAGCTTCCTAATTTATTGCATGGAGAGTAGTTTTTATGTGTAACAGGGGTATTCAATCCAGTGCAGTCTAGTCCAAATATTGCTTGAATATATTTCAAAATAATAATAACACAATATTTGAAGTATGTAGAATATGTAGATATAAAACAAATTTAATTTTGTGAAATTTCTTAACCTGTCATTGAAATTCCTTTCTTTGCTGAATTGTCTCTGGGTTGTGTTGTGATTTCGGTCTTTTTCATTTCATACGGTTCTGAATGGAGCAGCCAAGGAATTTTTGGAAAAGTGTTATAGGCCAGTTTGAAATTTGGTCGATTTCAACTTTCGTCATTATTCCCATTTCTACATTACATTATATAGACACTCTTTTGATATCAATCGAGTGGCGTACTCTGATTTTTTCTGAGAGGTTTTCTTGCTACGCTATTAACATGAAGTTGTGTTTTTTCTTATGTAAGCAATAGTTTTAAATGAAATGAAAAAGAATAGTCCTATTTTCCGTTTCAAAAATATACAAGGATTCCCAAGTACGATTGCCTATTAGAGGATCTTGGCAAACTAGACATAATTGAAATCTGAAAATTGGGATTATGATATTGTTCGAAAATCTCTACGGAGCTAAAAAATTGTTTGCCTGAACACTCCCGGTTATACAAGGAGCGAAAAAGAATTTGTTAAATTTTTTTTTTCAATTTTTCCGTTTCTTGTGTGATTGAGTATTCAATGCTGCATAGTGCATACATTCCAGTTGAAACCATTGAATTCATTCAAATAGTTTTCTAAATATTGGAAAAAAACGGACAGAAATCAAATATTCGTAGTCAGTATTATGTTAATTTCTCTTATTCCCAACATCCTGAGCGTCAACCGTTCTCATAACACAAATGAGGAGAATGTGGAAAGGTCATGCTTTTTTTGAATTTCAGAAATATTATCATAGGGTGTGTCAAAAACTGTTATCGTAAATATCGAAAATCGGTTAAAAAGTTGTGGTTCATGTATCACCAATTTTACCCACAATGTACAGTCTCATTTTTTGTAACTCCTTGTATATTTCAAAATATTCAGGTTTCTTCTTCTTTCGAAAATTTGCATGGAAATTTTTGTCTATGTTATCATTGAGAAAAACAGAAATGCTCAATTTAAATTTCATTGAATTTTGCAATTTCAGCACGAAATTTTTTTATCCATTTGTGGAAAGAAAAGAACGAAAGCACTGGGCTAACTTTCCCCTTAATCTATGACTAATCGAGAAATGGTTTAAGTTCATCGAATTATCGAAAGGAGTTGGTTAAGTTTTTATGATTAATATAAATCCACATCTAATGATATCAGATTTAGAAACATCGCATTAGTTCAATAGTACCTTTGTTTATGTAACTCTAGTTGTCCAATGAAGTGTAGTTCAGGGAGTTAGCTCACAGAGGGAGCTTTGTTTAGATGTGCCCATTCATACATTCAATTTGAATTTTACTACGAATTCATTGCGCGCGAATTAAGAAAGTCAAATGTTGCTAAATAGTGTAGACGAAGATGAGGATATATAAAAAAGAAGAAGCAAATAGTGAAGTTGACCAAAACTCCCTCTGTGAGCTAACTCCCTGAACTACACTTCATTGGACAACTAGAGTTACATAAACAAAAATAGTACATAGTTAAACTTTTTTCTGTGACGGGAAAAAAATTTGACATTTTATATCTCTTGACAAAATATAACTTTTAACGAAATTATTCACTTTTTTACGGGGGAAAAAGTAATTTCGTGAAAAGTTATATTTCTTCCACTATTGAATGGTCGTTTTTCCTGTCACAGAAAGAAATAGTGCATTATACACGGGAAAAATCTAAGATTTTAGCTCTCAATTTTTTGACAACATGACCTCGAGCTGAAATCTAATACTTTTTACCCTTGTATAATGAACTATATCTCCCAATTGAACAAATTTCTATCGACAACACACAGAACCTAAAAGTGAAACCTATAATTAGATGTGAAATATCAAACTAATACCCTAATGCCTGGATGTTTCCCATAAAGACTGTAATGAGAAACAAACTAACGAATACGAACAGACTGTCACCTTTACTAGTATACAGGGCCGGTGTGGAAAGTTAAGGCACCTGAAGTTTATCAGAAGCTTCAGTACTTGTCACTATAAAATGTCACCTCAACTTTTCAAGGCTTCGTTTCCAACATCTTTTTTTGCAATATTCTATAATTAATCACATCATTTCGGATAATTTTATACGAATTTTTGTACCATTCTTTCATTCCTGAATATCAACTATCATGTCGATTCGTTTTGCAAGTTCGAAATTATAGTAGAATGATAGTGGAATGATCGAGAAAAAGGGTGACGCGTATTCGAAACATTTCACGCGATTGTTCATTCATTGCATTGCTTCCCTTCATCAAACGATCCTCATGAAATATAGCAGAATTTTACGCGTCATTTTTCTGCTACATAATTTTGGTCAAATGTGTAAATTTTCGAGAATATCGTAAAAAATAATATATACCTTCCAAACTACTCGTGTAATTTGACCCATTAAAGTACTAAGCGGATATATGTAAGACTTACAAGTACTTTGAAAATTTAAAATCTTTACTCCTTGTGTTAGAAAGTTTCACGGAATGACAGGCAGAACTATTTCGGTACACGCATTCTTCATATGGAATATTTGTTTTCAGATTTATAAATATTGCTGGGTTTCCGAAATTCCTGAAGCCTCAATTTACGACTTCCTCAAAAAACGGTTTCAAAATAATTATTTCTACTACATTGATTAACTCATTACTGTCAACACCGAATCGTTACAAAAATGCTTCAATTCAAAATCAATCAAGTTTTCATCCTACTTAAATGCACTACGCCACTGCTAAGTGGACTCTTGGACTTCTTGTCGCATCTATTCGAATTCGAGCCTTATGATCGTTCTAGTGGTACTTTATTCAAAGCTGAAAATCGAGAAATGAAATAATATTAATGAATTAGTTGGACATGAAAATTTTCCATGATTTTGAAAAATTTCGAATTATTCATTCCAAACTTCAAAATTCACTTCAATTCCAAATTATTCATTGAAAACTCATGGCAGTACTTTGCATAAACTTTCTGATCGTTGTTTAATAGTTTGGTAACTAAATTTGTAACAACTTCATTACGAATTGTTTGAGTAATGTATAATAAGCATAGATCGACAACCAATCACAAAAGTGAAAAGGAAATATATTATAGTTTTTCAATTTTAATCGCAATTTATTAGAATTGCTTATTGCAATGAAATAAATTTACTACTAGTATTAGAATTCCGCTTCGAATAACTACACGATTTCTATAGTTGAACTATTGATTTTAAAAATATATTTTTAAACTCAATGGTTGAACATAACTAGGTAACTCAGGAAAAAACTGTTTCTATAAATTATTTTTGCATCCGATTGTCATATCATGATAAAAAGTAAAAAGATAAAAAAGTAGGTATCAGCATCCGACGTTCCCAACAATAATCTACGCTACTGCCCAGAAAAACATCGTAGAGATCTTCGGCATGCCTAGCCATGCGAATTACAAACATGTGTTGCTGAATAGGGGTCAAAATCGCTTCCCCTTCCTTCAAGGGTATGTATCTTGGAAGGGTGCGGGACGGGACAATTCTTTTCTATTCATATTAAGGGGATCAATTATACATTGAATGAAAATAATTCAGCCAACTGTTTGGCATTTATCTGTAGCCATTTACCAGATTTTTGCGACTTTTCTTAATTTCATTTTTTCTTTATAGTAAAATCCAATATTCTCGAACGATGATTTATTTTCTTGATTCTTTGCTTTCGAAGGATTAGATGTAATATTTTTTATGAATTTTAGCCGACAAAAAAAGTTTTCAGAGAAGATTTCAACTATATTCATTTGTTCTTATATGTTTTACAATAGTGTCCACTGCCAATGTCTTCTTTGCTCTTGTATAATCAGGAACGTTTTCACATTTTAGAATTATAAAAAATTAAAACTTTTTGAAGTTTGAGATTCAGCAGATAACAATCAAATTTTGGTGTCGTTGTATTCATATTGGCGCCCTGAACAATATTAGTGGAAAAATCAAGTGGCGATCTGTCTAAGTTAAGAAGATAAACAATGAGTTTCACAAAGCTTGATTCGGCAATCAAGACGTTGATTTAGATTAAAGTCGATCGTTTACGTATGTATATTCAATAAGTATTGCAAAAATACTGAAATTCTAGAGGCAACATACAACCACAAATTCGAGGAAAAGCTCGCCGTGAGAAAGTTTGGCACTACCGTACAGTCTTTCGGCAAGTAACATATGAATTGATGGCAAGAATTATCCTAGAATATAAATAATATCAAAGAGTTGGTATTATTATAAAATATATTGCACGATTGTGGATCTCATTGTACTACCAAATTTTTAATTCCGTCAAATACGAAGATTCGAATAGACAGATTAGAGGATTTGAAATTCACATCGGAAAGATACGATATACATGCATCAGACAGAAAATTTTTCCTCCAATTTGACAGTTGTATATAGTTATGAGAGATTAATGCACAGTATATTCGATTACAATTTTGGTGTTCTCTCCCCCTTCTTATCTTGGAAGTGGCTTAATTCAAGCAGTATGTTAGGCAACCGAAAGTACTTCTATCGAGTACTACGAGCAGGCTGAGACAATATCATTATGTTATTCATCGAAGAATATTGAAGAAAAATTGAAAATATATATAATATAAATAGTTGTGATCAGAGACGCTATTGAAAACTGAAGATGTCATTTTAAAGGACAACCGTACCGAAGCTTCCGATTCTACGACAGTGTTTTCCTAAAAACTCTGGCGCAATACAATACGAATAGACACTGTGATGGTGAATATATTTTACACCGGTAGTGGTTGATATTTGTCTTCCTTTGGTAGCAATTTGACTTCCGGAAGGTGTAAACAATTTTTTTTGTGATGTGCAAAGAACACCGCATGGTGCAGTAACTTTACCATTTAATGTATTGTTTCACACCAAATAGAGAATAACTTTTTACAGAGGTCGATTTAACACCGAATATAATTATGAAGATTTCTACACCGAATTGAGTATTGAAATTTTGTATGGGTTATTTTCGCACCGAAAGTAGGACCAATTTGAAAGTATTTTGATATCACAATAAAAACATGGAGATAAAAAAAAATTGTATTCTTCAACAACTAATGAACAGAAAAATAATTCACTCTGATAGGTTATAAAGAAATATTGAAAAAGTTGAAATGGAGCAGATGAATTAATTTGTAATGTGTTAAAACATCAAAATCGAAAACATAAATAATATATTTTTATTCTTTTGAATCAAGAGCTAACGAAATATGAAACATGAATAATAATCATATATAAATATACATTTATTAGGTAATTAGGTTGATTGAGACTTGATCCACAATAATTCTGATCAGCTCAATTAGGCAGCCACTTTCATTTGCCAGATAGCTAGTTTGAAATTGGAGATTTCTGTTTCCACTCTAGCTGCCAATTGTAGTGTTGTGAATTTTCTAGGACCTCAAACATATGTACACACATACCTATATCTAACTAACAACGGCCATTTAAAATAACGAAACAATATTTTAACTCACTCATCAGAATAAAATTATTCTTAATGATAGACATCCAGTTTCGAATGTTAGATTTTTATGAACACCTACATAATATCTTCCTTTTTCATTCCATTCTTCGAGCCCCTGTGTTGGGGAATATGACACAAAAGTATCGAAAAACTGTACTTCTCTTCGCGATTCCGTGAACACCAAGAAATAATCAAGCTTCAAATATTCCAGATTTCATAAATGAATTTCAATTTTTTTGAAGAAAAACCTTTATTTTCCCTCTCATATTGATATTGATAAAAAAAACAATGAAATTCGTATAAATAATCTACGAGAAAAAATAATATATAAAGTTAGGTTATGGTTTGATTTATATCGATATGAGCAGATAATTGGTAAAATGACTTGAATTGCGCAAAAACCGTTAATGCATCATAATATAACTTCAAATATAATTTAAATTTAATTCAGAGAAATATTTTAAATTTGAAGGTGGAATCCCTTATCTTATACATAATAGATATAACGGTACTTATTGGGACCAGTGTATATACACTGGTCCCAATAAGTACCGTTATATCTATTATGAAACGGTCCCATATGTACCCATGCACCAATAAAAACATATGGGGACCGGTCCCCACAATTACCGCAGCATATAAAAATATGGGGACCGGTCCAAAAAGTACCAAAGGTCCCCATATATACCCCTACATCTCCGAATTGGTCCCCGTAAGTCCCGCTGCACAAGATATATATATTATTATATATATATATATATATATATATATATATAAATATACACACGAACACAAAATACCAACACGAAATACATAATAATTCCAATAGATATTTTGTTATGAAAATTAAAGATTATTCTTCTCAATATTTCATTTGAACTTTCTATGATTCTGTTAACACTACGATCACAAAATGTTGCATAAGGCTTATTATGCAGTATCTGAGACATTGAGGACTACAAATTTTGAATGGTCATATTTTATGGAACCCCTGTACGATTCGGTTGATTAACGAACTTAACCGCGGCGTTTGGGTGCTGATAACTTTCGAAAGAATTGTCCCAGTGACTTGAGATTTTCAGGGTGAGTTCGGTTCCCAAATGCCGCTAACCAGCCAAATTGTAAACTTTGTTCCATGAAATATGGCCAATTGAAATTTTTTGTTCCTCAATAACTCAGACAAAACGAACCAATCGAAATGAAATATTGCGGCCACATGTAAAATGCTCATACTAAGCCTCATGCAGAATGTTGTGGCCATAGTTTCAAGAGAACCCTACAAAATTCAATCGGAATATTGAAAAGAAGAATCTTCATATTTCAATAACAAGATTCGATTGAAATCTCTTTCATTAATGAAGACTAATGTACTGAATGTTTATGCAAAATTTCAAGAAGATCGCATTATCTGAATCACAGAAAATTTCATTGAAATATCGAAAAGAAGAATCTCTAAATTTCCCTAACAAAATATCCGATTCGAGTGAAATTTATTTGTATATGAAGATTGATATACTGATTGTTCATGCAATTTCAAGAGTCAACTTTTTACATAACATTTTGTGGTAATAGCCTCATTGCTCCACCAATGAACGTGAGTTCAAAAGCACTTGCTCAGGGCTTTTTCAATTTTTTTTTGTTTTCAAACTCTTTTGTCTTTTTTAAATATGGAATGGAATATGGAATATTTGGCGCATCATTGCAGGTGAGGCTATAAATAAAACAACCTTTTTTTTAGCTCAGTGGTAACTGAATTTTAGGTTAGATTATTTCTTTGGGTTTCGGATAGTGAATTTGAAGAATAGAACACGAATCAAAATTTTTTGTTAAAATAGAGGTCTAAATTTATTTTTGAATATACTAGGTGCTATAGTTGCCGAATCGCCATTTTCTATAGCTCTTTTGAGTCACCTTGTTTTATTTATATTATAGAGATGATGACCAACAGAACGATTCAATAATGAACTTTTGATAAACTTTCTAACTATTGATTATACTGATTTGGGGCAAAGTAATTTGGCAAAATCATCTTTACCTATCAGATCTTTTTTAGTTTTAGGCACGAATCTGATAATATCCTTGAACATTTTATATAAACGTAAAGGGGCAATTAAATTGTCGAATTTTTCTGCTACCTTCATCCAGTCAATTTCTCGCCGATCAGTGTAGTCTTTAGCCAATCTGTAATTCAATGAACAATTCACTTGATTATGATTTCTTGTTATCATAAAAAATTCAGAACACTGTTACATGCAGAAACCTATTAAATCTTTATTGTATCAGTAAATTGGAAGTGGGGGTTCATCATAATGAATAAACGAATAATAGATCTCATTTTCCTACAATCTTTATTGAAATAGTTAAAAATTGTCTAATTATCAAGTCAAAGCTACAAAAATAATGTCGTAAAGAATTAAAACAACATAAAACATACACGGACCACTTACATACACGCCAAATTACTGAATGTCAACCATTCTAAAAAGAAAATGAAAACAAATTGTATTGTATTTTTTAATGAATATTAATTCTCCATTAATTATAGTTGAATTTTCAGAGAAGTTTTGACATTCAGTGATTCAGCGTGTATGTAAGTTGTCCGTGTATGTCTTATTTGTTTCAATTCTTAACGACATTATTCTTGTAGCTTTCACTTGATAATGAGACAACATAAAGTTAAGAAACTAATCAATATTTAACTATTTAAATAAAATTGTGGGAACTTATTTTTCGTTCATTCATCTTTATTGTATCTGTACTTTTTTATATATTGTTATCTTAATGGTAAAAAGAAAACAAAAATTAAAATTGCTTCTTTAAGGAAAATATTCAGAGGCGGCTTTTTCGATCAAGGGGTGGTTGATTCAAGAATTCAGAAAAGTATCATTATAATTGTTGAGTCGTGAATGTTGCTTAGCTCTTGAAGTAAATTGTTGTCCTGATTGCTGGCACCACCTGCGACCGCAGAGTCAACCCGGTCGATAAAAAAACATCGCCATTATTAAGACTTTCCCAAGTATCGAACTGTGCGCTCTGATTCGAAAAGTTATTTAACTCGAGCTATTGATAATTCAAAAAACTTATATATAATCTTCTGATAAGCACCTATTTCAATTTCATCCGTTCTTCTGTTGAAACCGATTGGGCAATTTCGAGTGAAGTCTGAGATTCGACCAGCTAAGTGATAACCACAAAGCCCGTGCAGGAAAGGTTAATCATTTCTTTTCTCTATCCCCAACGCCTCTTCTGCTACCAGATTGAGGTGTTGGTGTCTCCTGTTGCCATAAGCATTGTTATTCGAATATTTAGAAACTTCACATATTTCACACAAATGTTGATTCTGAACCATATTAAAAAATGTATGTAACGCTTTAGGATACCGGTTGCTCTGAAACTCGCTCTGAAATTCGTTTGAAATTTTGCGGTAAAATCTTCGAGTTTAATTCTGAATCTTTCGGAGTAGTTGAGTGAAAACATTGATCATCGTTTGAGTGTAAGTGAATTTTCTTGTGGTGTAGCTGAGACTATTATATGATTGTCGGTTGTTTATGTTTGTTTACCTAAATCTACCGATATCAGGTGCCATCGATCACACGTGTTGCTACGCCCGCCGCGGGATTCGTGTGTTCTTGACAGTGCTCGTATAAGGCTTACCACACACCGGCCGACTTCACCGTTCAATTGCGGAATTCCTGAAAGTAAAAATTCTTCTCATAATGCCGGGATGTCATAAGTGCTCCAAAGCAGTTTCGGGTCGTGATGACTCTATTGTTTGCTCCTCCTGCAACAGTAGTTTCCACCTGGCTTGTGCAAATCTCACCAAAAATGATAAGGAAACTGTAGTTGAGACGGGTGTCAAATGGTCATGCAATTATTGCACCTCTACACGACGGAACACAAGGGCTGATCGCCTGAATCCCGCTGGGAGCGTGTCCCAGTCGACTGAGGATGAAAAAGCCCCGGTCACTATCCGTGAGTTCAAACTCTTGATGGCCAAACTCGAAAACCTTTCATCGGGTATGTGCCGCATGCAGGAAGATATCTCATCAATGCAGGGAGATATCTCATCAATGAAGTCTTCTCAGGAAAAACTGGCCACCCAAGTCACAGAATGCATTGGAGACATCGCAGCTCATTCCACAGCACTGAGTGAACATGAGGCCAGAATAACGACCCATCAAGCTGAGATCACCAACTTATCCACTGAGATTGCTTCTATTAAGTCGATGGTGGATACGCTTGGCAGTGGAGTGGATCAGCTCAGAGGCGATCTTACATCAGGAGCTTGTCCTTCTGACAACACTGTGGATTCGGCTGAAATACTGGATCGGGTTCGTCGGGCGAACAACATCATTATCCGTCGTCTCCCGGAGGCAGGCAGCCCTACTGAGGATGAGCGTCAGGTGAAGTCTTTGATTGATCTTGTCAAGCCTTCTTCGTCAGGATATGTGGTCGGCTGCTCTAGGCTGGGACGCGAGATCAATCCGTCCGGCCCTAGGCCCGTATTGGTAACCCTGTCTCATCTTGCCTTGGCCCGCGACATACTGCGCAACAAGAAGTTGTTGTCTGCCCACGATTCCTTCAAACACATAACCATATCTGATGATGTAACACCCTATCAGGCGGATCAACTGAGGAGAGTACGTGATGAACTGAAGAGGAGGCAGTCTGGAGGAGAGCATGATCTGACAATTAAATACATCAAGGGTATCCCGACTATTGTTCGTGGTGAATCACCGCGGAATCCAAAAAATTGAAAAATTTGTGCGAATGGTCCTTATATTATACTAACTCACGTTCCATAAAAAATAAGTTCAACGAACTCTGCGCCGGTGTGGCTGTTCTCAAACCGCATTTCATCTGTATCACTGAAACATGGCTCCGTCCAGAGATTCCAGATCAAGTTTTCCACATCCCTGGTTACACCCTCCATCGCTCAGACCGCGGTGATGGTACAGGATATGGTGGTGTCTGCATATACGTGAGTAAACAAATTGATAGCAGGTTTACTGTTCAGGAGTCGCGAATTAATTTGCCTGGAATTGACAACCTTTTCTTGGAAGTGATCAGCCCTGATTTCACATTATATACGGGCTGTGTTTACCGCCCACGCCCATCTGCATCTGATGATCTCCTCTTCGAACATCTCAGACAAGTATCTCTTTCAAGAACAAACGTACTGATAACTGGTGACTTCAATTTCCCTGAAATATCCTGGTCCGATCCTGCCGCTTTACCCCCAGGATCCGCTGGCTCCAGATTCATGTCTGCTTTGGAGGGTTCTGGACTTGTTCAACTGATAGACCAACCCACAAGATATTGCTCGACGCAGAATCCTTCCATTCTGGATCTCATGCTGACTAATGACCCGGATCTTGTGAGTAATGTCACTTTGACGTCTCCTCTGGGCAAATCAGACCATTCTGTTATCACTGCTACTCTCCAGTTTGTTTCAAAGCAATCCACCAAATTAACCCATAAAACCGTGCGCTCATTGACTACAATTCTCTCAGAACTCACCTGGCCGACTTGAATTGGGACGAAATAATGCGTGGCGACGATGTTGAAGAGGTCTGGAATAATTTCTACACAGTTTTAACCGATGCCGTTCACAGCATACATCCACTAAATCTATTAAATTCAGTCCAGCCAAGCCCTGGCTCTCTGAGACCATATTTTCCATGATGAGACGCAAAAAAAGCCTTTGGCAGCGCTACCTTCGAAACAGGAGTGTATTGAATTTTGCCACACACAGAGAGTTCTCCAATCGGCTTAGGTCGACGGTCGACAGGGCTAGGTCTATCTACGAACAAAGGCTGGCCACATCTGGTAACAAGAGGAAATTCTACAAGCATGTTCGTTCTTCTTCAGTTCCAGCATATCTAGGCCTGTCGTTAGAGGTCACTGTGGGAACGTGTGCAAGGATGATACAGAGACTGCTAGTACCTTCGCTACAACTTTTGCTGAGTCACACACTATCGAGTCTGATGGCCCTCTTCCCCGTGTCACTTCTCCACGTTGCTCCGCGTCTTTGGAGGAACTACAATTCGACTCAGAGGATGTCAAAAAGATTCTGCTTTCTCTGGACACATCATCGGCTCCTGGTCCCGACAACATCACGACGGAACTGCTGAAGACCACTGCGAACGAAATATGTCAACCACTAACAACATTATTCAAGCTATCGTTCAACTCTGCTAGGCTGCCGTCGTCATGGCTGTCAGCAAAGATTACACCTGTGTTCAAAAAGGGGGACAAGTTATCTCCGTCTAACTACAGGCCGATTAGTTTACTTTCCGTAGCTTCTAAGGTGGCGAAACTCGTGGCGATAGTTGATAGTTGATAGTTTACAGAGGGGTACACTCGTGGCGATGCGGGTGCTTGACTTTATGTTCGCGAATGGTGTTATTCCGGATAGCCAGCACGGTTTTGTTCCTGGTCGGTCAGTTATTACATGCCTTCTTGAGTGCGTTGATACGTGGACACGGCTTGTGGACGCCGGTGATGCTATTGATGTACTCTATTTAGACTTTGCACGCGCGTTCGATAGAGTACCATTCAGGAGACTTATCCACAAGCTGGAACACTTCGGGATCCGCGGTCGGGTTCTTGCGTGGATCCGCAGTTTTCTGCACGGTCGATCTTTTTCTGTGAGAGTCGGTGAATCGCTCTCGTCGGCGGTGCCGGTTGCTAGTGGAGTCCCTCAGGGGTCAGTGCTTGGGCCCATACTCTTCATTCTGTATGTTGCCGATATTCCTAGCTCCATTACATCCAATTATGGTGCATATGCTGACGATATCAAATTGTATGGAAGTGCACTCACTCAGTCGAAGCAGCTGCAGCAGGATCTTGACAATATCGTCGCCTGGTCGGAGATCTGGCAGCTACCAGTGTAGAGTGTTACACATTGGGCGGAATAACCCCATGGTTACCTATTCTATTCGTGGTCAAGCGCTGGCTCCCACTGATTGTCACAGTGACCTCGGAGTGCTAGTTACGAGTGATTTATCGTGGTCTCGTCATGTGGATGCCGTTGCGGCCAAGGCTGGTCGCATGAACTTCATAGTGCGGAAGGCTTTTCCCAGGTGTTCGCCTGAAACATGTGGATTAATGTTCACCACGTATGTCCGTCCATTGTTGGAATTCGCCGGTCCTGTTTGGTGCCCGGTCCTGGTGAGGGATAGAGAGCGCCTGGAGTCCATCCAGCGCAATTTCACAAGGATACCCTATGGTCTTTCTCCATTGCGTCCCTCTTACGAGGAGAGGCTGCGGATGTCCGGCTTGACACCTTTTATGCATCGTCGCACCAGGGGAGATTTGATCTTCGTTTACCGAATCCTGCATGGCTTACTGGGCTGCGACCTTAGTAATTTATTTCAACTCTCCAGCTCCAATCTACGCGGTCATGCTTTCAAGCTCTACCGCGAAAATTTCCGCTCGACCCCTAGGGAGCACTTCCTGAGCAATAGAGTTTTTCATCTATGGAATTCACTGCCTAATAACATCGTGAGTGCCGCGTCAGTGAACTCTTTCAAGAACCTGCTGGATGTGTTTCTTGCTTCTGGTTGATTTTCACTTGGACTTTTCCTTATATTGTTCAGTTGTTTTTTTTTTCTTTTATGTTACATACTTTTGAATTTGTAAATGAGGGTCATAGGTTTTTACCTCCCCTCTTCTCATTTATATAATAATAATAATAAATAATAATATTATAGACTAGAGACCGGATTATATGCATTTGAATATTTGCATATTCATTTCATATTTAAGCTAATATAAGCATATTTTCGATGATATCGTGCAAATCCGACCAAATTCCACAAAATATGAGGTCTGTTGAGTAATAATACTAATGATTGTGACTTTGGTCAGATTTGCGAATCACTTTTATCGCATTCCGGAACGCAGTTTTAGTAGCCACGCGCTATGAAAGTATCCAAATAATGGGTAAAATACGGCAAATGAACTCCACATTGCCATAGGCATTTCCAAATAAACTTCAAGAGAAGTTTGGAACCAAATCCAGGTTTCGAAGATTTGTGTCTTGTCGAAAGTTTTTTTAATGGGAAGTTTCATTTAAAACTATAAGGAAGAACCACCAAGGTTCAAATTCTGCCGAGTTACGTCCGTGGATGTGACAAAATTTAACAATTGGATATTCAAAACAATATTTAATTGTAGACATTTACAAAAATATTAAATTATATTTTAATGCCAAATTATCGAGAGTTATTGATATGATTTTGAAATGAAAATTTCTTTTCTTTCTGTTTGAGTATCTAAAATTGATAATTCAATATTGCATATTCTGCATATTTCAAGCATTTTTCATGCATTTAACGACGTTTTTATGTTGGATTTAATCCGGTCTTTACTCTTTATATATATGACACTATTAAATTTGAATTACGAAAGCAATCGGCCACTTTCTGGTTTTGTTATTTTTGTTCGCGAGGGTGATTCTTGACTTGTAAATATACGAGTAAATATATTTCAACCGTAAATTCCTTATGTCAAAAGAAACACTGTTTTCCTTTACCCAACCAGCACTGATACGAAGAGATATTTTTGGAATTAATGTGTATTATGGAAACTTTGTTTTGGTGATAATAACAGCTGCATAGTGAACCTGGTGAATACATTACTGAATGGTGATTTTGTAGTTTTAACTTGATTGTTACGTTTTAGTTACGGAAATCTTACGATGACTTCCGTAGTGAAAAATGTGAATTGTCCAATTCCATATTTCGCTTACCGATCATTCCAAGCTTTAAAAAATCTAGTGATCATTCTTAACTTTCAGATATGTCAACGCGAAAAACTTTGAATTCTGTGAATATTTCGAAGAGAGTTGCATTCAGTCGATGTACAGGGTAGGCATATTTCGATGTTTTAGTACTACAACTTTTAAACCAAGGAGATAGACGAAATCTGATACCCACTTCTCGATCTCTTTTTCGGAGAAACTAACAAGAGTAGTATTCATTTTTGGCTACCTTCTTTTGTTTTCGGGTTATAAGTGAAAATTGGAAAAGTGGTGATATCGAAAAAAATTCATATCTCCTCTAATGCTGATGATAGAGCTCTGAAATTAAAACATTATACAGGAACTTTTTTACGTAGAATGCAGTGGCGTGCTCGCCTTTTTTGTACCATTTCTAATTACGAAGTTATGTTTTTTTAAATGGGAATACAAGATTTTTGAAAGCTTCAATTTTTTTGATTTCAAAAATATATAACATTGTATGGTTTGTATCAATATGAGTATAGAAAATGGTCAAAAACCTATTTTCATCTGAGTCTCAACAGGAAAAAAGTGTTTTCTTCAGACCTTACGAACCTACGGTTAAAATATGTGTAGAAGTCGAAGACCCTGTGTTATCGTTAGAACGCACTTCTTCTATCTGATAAGGCGATAAGCACTACTTTATTTCCTCCTAAGCTACTGTTTTTACGACCAAATCACAGCGATATGGCCAGCCTCCAATTTCGCCTGAAGTTAGAGATTCAGCCCGGTAATATTGGCATAACGCGAAAGTTTAACGCAAATGTAATTATCCTGATATATAGATGGTCCTTAGGTTAAAATATTTTATATTGAATCAAACCCAGTTCAAGGAGAAAAGCATGAAAATAAAATATACAAATGAATAGTTTATGTATGTACAGTGCATCCCATTTTGGGTGAGGCAGCCAGGTTTCTCGCTTGTTATTTAAGATAGAGACTTGCGGTTTTCACGTTCCTGTCCTACTTTTTTGTGAAACTCGAGTTGGTCAAATCAGATTTTGCATAACTGTTTCCGTTCAAGAGATACAGGGAGATTTTGGAAATTGATACTTTTCGAACCCCACCTTTATCTCCGAAGTTATTGAAAATAATGCTGAGCTAAAAACTACGTCCGAATCAGAATTCTGCGTAGAATCCAGTGGCGTACTGATTTTTTTTTTCGGGGTATGGTTTTGAAGATTCAACACAAACCTATTTTTTTAATGTATATTATTACTTCGTTGAATTCGTTATTTTTTTTCCTTCAAAATGATATATGATACTATGTAGGTACGATGTTCAGAAATGTTAAAAAAACAATAAAACATCAAATAATAATGATTCTTTGTTAATGGGCAATGGATTTCTTAAATTTCAGTAAGAGGATTATAACTTTTGATTTCTAAAAGTAGTAGGTCATTGATGATACAAACATCCTTGCTGTGATTATGGCTTCTATGCATATGTGAGCATTGTTTTATCGAATAGGCATTGGAGAAAAAAAACAATCTGATCTAGATGTCGAGATCACCTGATCTGTCCATATTAGACTTTTTCTTTTTGGGCTATCAGTATCAGAATCAAGAGAGGCAGTTTTCCAGGATTTACAAAACCGCCCTTTTATAATATTAAATGCACCCAGGCGTATTGAAAAGGTTTGTCAATTATGTATTAGGGAGTATGGACAGCAATTTGAACAGTTTAATCTGTAAGATATTATACAATGTTTATGAATTATCGTATTATTTATTCGTTTGCTATTAGGTAGATACCTACGTTTTGTCTTTCGTCATTTTGTATTATCTTTTTTTGCTCACTCAACTATAAATAAAAATCACGAATGAAAATCATCCAATTGACTATTTTTTATATGGGAAATCCATTGCTCATTTACATTATTTGATATTTTTGTGTTTTTTGACATTTCTCAACATCCTACCTACATAGTATCAATTGGGTTTTAATAATAAATTAAAAACAGGTACAGGTTTTTTGGATTTGTCTGCAGCATATGATACTGTTTGGAAAGATGGTTTGATTTTTAAACTGTATAGTCATCTGAAATGTGGAAAAATGGTCGAATTGATAGAAAATATGCTGTCAGACAGAAGGTTCCGTGTTTTTGTCGGCGGGAATAGTAGTAATTTCGAAACATTGAATAATGGTCTTCCACAGGGGTCAGTCTTATCACCTCTTCTTTTCAATTTACATTTGTGTGATATCCCCACAACTTCATCTGAAAAATTCATATACGCCGATGATATTGCTTTGGCTTTCCATCATTCAGATTTTAAAACCATAGAAAATAATCTTTCTGCAGATTTAGAAATTCTGAAAAATTATTTCTTCGATTGGCGTTTATGTCCAAATGCTAACAAAACCGAAGTCTCGTGTTTCCATTTGAATAATCATCAGAAATATAGAAAATTGAACGTACTTTTTGGTAATTCTTCTCTCAAACATAATTTCAATCCTAAATATCTAGGCGTTAAACTACATTCTTCTCTTAATTTCAAAGCCCATTTGGATGATTTATGTATGAAGCTGAAAACAAGAAATAATATAATACAAAAACTTGCTGGTACTTCATGGGGTGCGGACGCAACAACTCTTCGTACGGCAGCTCTAGCCTTAGTGTACTCTACTGCCGAATATTGTTGCCCTGTTTGGCTCAATGGTGCACATGTACAAAAGATCGATTCACAATTAAATTTTTCCATGAGAATAGTTACTGGAACAATAAAATCAACACCAACTCCATGGTTACCAGTTCTTTCAAACATTTCTCCTCCACATATCCGCAGGCAGGTCATTACTTCGAAAATTTGGAACAAATTTAATTCTTCGACAAATTCATATCAAATACTTTTATATATTCCAGACAATAAGATTCCTCCATTAAAATCACGTAAACCTTTTTGGTCAAATTATTTTCTGAACTCAAATGAAAGTGATAAATCAATTTGGCAATCCGAGTGGAACTTATGTAATATACAGAACAAAGATTTAATAACTGATCCCTCGAATAAAGTTCCTGGATTTGATCTTCCAAGAAAAATATGGACTGTTCTTAATCGTATAAGAACAGGTCATGGACGTTGCAATAGTATGCTTTTCAAATGGAATTCAGTTGAGAGTCCTCGTTGCGAATGCGGAGAAGCAGAATTCTGATTCGGACGTAGTTTTTAGCTCAGCATTATTTTCAATAACTTCGGAGATAAAAAAAGGAGGGGTTCGAAAAGTATCAATTTCCAAAATCTCCCTGTATCTCTTGAACGGAAACAGTTATGCAAAATCTGATTAGACCAATTTGAGTTTCACGAAAAAGTAGGACAGGAACGTCAAAACCGCAAGGCTCTATCTTGAATAACAAGCGAGAAACCTGGCAGTCTCAACCAAAATGGGATGCACTGTACAGTGGCGGCAAGCTATAGGTGAAGGACTCCACGAATACCATGGACATAATATATGAATGGATCCCAAAATACAATAGGAAAAAATATCGTTCACATTTCGCTTACCTCCACTGTACCGGGTGTCTTAAATCCGTTGTCTAGTGAGGGGATCTCAGAAACCCGATGAGCTAGAACAAAATGAGTGGCACATTTACAGGCTCGATTTTTGAGAGAATTCATTTGGTAAAAACAGCCACCTTCTAAGTCGAATTATTTTCGAGCTATTTGAAAAATTTGTAAAATGTCGTCAAAAGAAAAGTTTTCATAACTTCTTTGTTACTGGAGTTATGTTTCGTTTTCACGAAATATACAGAGTGTCCCGGAAAATGTGGTAAACCTCTCGGATTCATATAGAACATAAAAAATAAATATGACAAGTTTCCATAATCTTTTTTCCTAGCGGCCCTCCCAACGAAGATACGATCTCCTAAATGACGTCACTGGAAATCTATTTCAGTGGAAAAAATTTCAAACTACTCGATATAATTTCACCTTCAGGGCCGTCCATGGTCATTTTGGCGACCAGATAATGGATCTGTTCGCGTTGAACAAGAATTATCTTCGTGGCCATTCGTTCAAGCTTGGCAGAGAGACTTTTCGAACTTCCGTGAGACAATGGTTTTTGCCTAACAGAGTATTCCATAGTTGGAATCGTCTACCTGACAACATAGTCGATGCTACCAGTACCAATGCCTTTTCCTTGTGATTGTAGTAGTACTTCATTAGTTTACTTCATTCTTTTAATTTTTTCATAGATTGAGTATTTATAGGTTTTTACCTCTACTCTTACCTTTGTTATAATAATAATAATAATAAATAATGATAATTATAATTTGATGAAAATTTGATGATCAATAGTATTAAGGACCTTCCAAATCACCTCATTCGAATTTCAATTAGCTTTTTCAGTTTACCAGGGGTTGTACATTTTAATGCTTACATTTTTAACACCCTGTATGATAAGGTGCTAAAAAAACAAATTTGAATACCCTGAACATTAACCTCAAGAAAAGGTACTTCTGTTCAGTGCAGGTAAAATGAACCGTTTTCGAAAAAAAAATATGGAAGAAGTAAGTAATTGAAATTTTTTCCACTAAAATGAATTTCCAGTGGCGTCATTTAGGAGGTCGTATCTTCCTAGGGAGGGCCGCTAGGAAAAAAATTAGGGGAACTTTCATTTTTTCATGTTCTATCTAAATACGAGAGATTTCCCACATTTTCCGGGACACCCCGTATACGGAAATGTTTTTTTGTTTTTCATTATGGGGTACTTCTCACAAGTTTTTCCTTCATTTTGAATTCAAATTTTGAATATTCTGCCAACGAGTTGCGTACGGCTACCTCTTTTTGTTGGCCCATGTGCGTAGTGGTTAAGAAGAAACATTCTTAAGAAACCGCCACGAAGTTAAATTCTCTTATGTTAAATATATTTTCGCTATTTTCCAAAGTTTGGACGCATTTCAACTTTTTAACTTGTGGTCAAGCCGCTAGTTTGTGAATACACACAAAAGGACATCGTGTTGTGTTCATCTCCAGAAAGAAGGGCCCTTTAAGCAGCAGCAGAACCATCCTTTTAAGGGTTAGTAGTAAACCGTTGGTTTTGTTTCAATATTCATTCAAGTTATTGATTTGTGGTGGGTCCTATTTGCTATTATTGAATTTTCAACGGAACTGGAATGAGATCCAATCAGTCCACTTTAATTCTCTCCGGCCTTTAACAACTTTAACAACATTTGAATACATATTCATTGAAATATGAAGAACACCTCTAGAATTCTACAACTTTCATGAAATTTAAATTGTATCAAATCTTACATTTCCATTAATTTGGATTTATTTTCTTCGTACTGCTCATCGTTGAAAGGATTGATCAATCTTGTATAAAAGTCGGTCACCCATACTCTCCTCAATTTGAGAGGAGGTATGCCCATTTTTTCAGCAATTTTTTTCCATTCTGGCATGGTAACATGGCGATTCTTCAACTCAGACAAATGCTTAGACTTTGTTACCATTAGTAATTGGCTGACTAGTTCTCTGCAAAGATCTTCGTTCCAAACAATTCTACCTTGTTTGTATAAATTTAAAGATTGCAGTCTTTGATATCTCTTCAGTATAGCAAGACGAGGCCTTTTTAATAAGACAGCCAAATCTGCAAAAGGTTCATTTCCAGTTGTATTTTCGACATATTCATTAATAATTTGGTCATCCTCGGGGGTGAAACTGCTAAAACAGAAAAAAATTCGTCACATTCAGGGTGTTTCATCATAAACTGGACAAACATATACATTCGTGTAGAGGACATCGGGAGAATCATTTTGCCTTACATCCCGTTTTCGAAGCATAAGCGAGATACAGGGTGTTAAACGTCATTTTAAGCAAAATTTATTTGATTGTGGTCAGTTATGTTTACCACTTGAAGTAACGGTTTTTGATAAAATCTCAGTATTTTTGGGTCCTCTATTCAGAAAAGTTAACGAACTCAAAAAAAAATTACAAAATGTGGGAAAACCTGCAATCTTCTCAATTTTTTTTTTCGGTTGTCAAATTTTATTTTCTGAATAAACACAATTTCGTAAGAATTTCTGAGAAAATTGTTTTTCAAATATCGAACACAAATCTTTTTCACATGTCTACAGCGATCAGAAAATTTCACCCGAAATGGATGAAATTTTGTACAATTGTACTCCTTTAATTATCAATCACGAATATGAAAACAGAATTGTAAAATATCAAACGGTTTCGTTACTACAGTCATTTATATGTTTCGTTCAGACCTCTGAAATAATTAAAAAGAATGTTTTGAGTTCTAGAGTCAAAATAATTGAATTATTGGTATGTCCGAACATTCTAGATGAATTTATAAAAAAAAATACAGTGAATATTGATATCCTTAGAACAGTCTCGTTTTCCTATTTATTACTTACGTCGGTTCGAGTCCCAACCAAGTTTTACTGAATTTTTTTTTATAAATTCATCTAGAATGTATACCAATAATTCAAATATTTTGATTAGAACTCAAAACTATTTTTATTATTATTTCAGAGGTCTGAATGAAACATTTGAATGACTGTAGTAACGAAACCGTTTGATATTTTACAATTCTGTTTTCATATTCGTGATTGATAATAATTAGAGAAGTACAATTTTACAAAATTTCGTCCATGTCGGGTGAAATTTTTTTATCACTGTAGACATGTGAAGAAAATTTGTGTTCGATTTAAAAAAAAAATTCCTCAGAATTTCTCAGGAAATTATATTCATTCAGAAAATAAAATTCAATTCGACAACCGAAAAAAAAGTAGGAACATTTCAGGTTTTCCGCCATTTTGTCAATTTTTTTTTCGAAGTTCGTCAACTTTTCTGAATAGAGGACCCAAAAATACTGAGATTTGACCAAAAACCATTACTTTAAGTGTTATACATAACTGACCACACTCATAAGAATCTTGCTCAAAAATGACGTTTTCCGCCGACCTCGAAATAAAAGGTTATTTTAATATTTACGAAATTGAGCATTAATGACCTATTTTAATGCTCAATTTTTTTGCCATTTTAATGTGCAATCCTCATGGCAACCGTACACAAAGTATCCAGAAGCACTACTACGAGAAATGTGAAACTCTACTGGAACATAGAAACATAGAAATTCCTTTATGTCACATGTATGTCTTGTGCAAAATGAGAATGTATTTCAATCAAGAATTTATACACTATTCATGTTCAGATCGTCGGAAAAACCTTGTAATCAACACGGTTATCAATCTAGCGACTAATGGTCTCGAACTATTAACGCGTTTGCTCCGCTTACGCATTAAAAGTTCTTGACCATTAGTCGCTGTCTTTAGGTTTGTTCCAACTCAAGAATTGACCGTACAATGATCGTCAGGATTCTGCGCAATAGATAAAAATGTGTTCCAACTGAAAATGGATCGTTTGAGAACGGTTTCGTTTTTGTTCCATTCTGCTTCGGGACCGTGAGTGGAAGGGATTTGTGATCGTCATTTCGATCCCTGGTCTGGAGCAAGTACTGTTTGGACGGTTCTTGTACGGTCAAAGTTTAGACGTGCGCATAAGATCGATTACTAACAGTTTCGTGACCGTCAAATTACCGTACAAAAGTCAGCTGTTGGAACAAACCTTTTAATAACCTAGTTGATTAAATAACTATTAACACCCAGTTTCTCACTGATACTTCGAGAACGGGTTAGATTGTATAAGGCAGAAATGATTCTCCCGGTGTCCTTTACACGAATATATATATTCGTCCAGTTCATGATGAAACACCCTGTATATTTAATAATAATAATAATAATAATAATAATAACCTTTATTCGAAATAGATCAATACATGAAATTAAGTGTCAACAAAGAATAAACAATTTTACAGGCAATACCGCGTAAGTTCAAACTTGTCTGCGATAATGCCCACAAAAGTATACATATTTTGATGATGAAGGTGTTTTTAGTGAAATGAAGCAGCATATAGTGAGAAGTGAGAAACCGAAAGAAAGGAAGTCAATTAGGAGGAAACAGTTGTTTTATGACGTATAAGGAAAGTCTAGTTTTTCTTAAGATCAATAAAAGCATGAACCGTGGATCGTGGTAAGTTTAAGATCCAATTTTTTACATGTTTCTTGAACAAATTGATTGAGTTGATGTTTTTTGTTTCAGATGGTAATTTATTGTACGTTCGAGGACCCAGAAATGTACAACATCTTCGTGCCAGTGTTGTATTTACTTGAGGCACAAATAGGCAACCATCTCCAGATCTTGTTTCACAATCATGGTTCAAAATTATCCTGCCCTTAACCTTCTTCTGTTCCACGAGAATTGCGAAACAATAAAGTTGTCGAATATCCAAAACATTCGCCTCCGCATACAGCATATCAGATGGGTAAGTTCTTTTTCTTCTGTATATAATTTTCAAAATCCATTTTTGAATAGTCTCCAATGGTTTTATTTGATTGTTGTAGGCACCCCCCCATGAGACTATACCACATAGCAGTTGAGATTCTACTAGCGCATAATATATGGTCGTTAACTGTTTCTTATTGAAAAATTGCCTAAGATATTTAAATTTAGATAGTGAATTCCTGATCTTTCTGATTAAATTCTCAATATGAATGTTCCATTTAAGCCTGGAATCAATCATCAACCCGAGGTATTTAACGTGTTGCACAGGTTTTATAGGAGTGGCCTGTTCAGTGATAAATAAATCTGGTAAAAGTTGCAGCGGTCTAGATGAGAAAGCAATATATTTAGTTTTTTCCACATTCATTGTTAGGAGACGAGAATCAAACCATTTTTTCATATTGTTTATTTCAGTTTGGGCCTTCTCGAAAAGCAATTCCCAGGTTTCTGCGGTATACAAGAAAGCAGTGTCGTCGGCGAAACTGATTATCGTACCTGTACTATGCTGATAGAATAAATTGTTCAGGTATATCGTGAACAAAACTGGTCCCAGTACGGTTCCTTGTGGAACTCCAAACTCAACATCCTTCATTCCATTTGTGACATTGTCTATGGCAACACATTGTTGCCTGCTCGCTATATAACTTTTCATTACTTTCAGAAATTTTCCCCTAATTCCAATCTCCTCCATCGATCTGACAATTCTATATGACTCACTGAATCAAAAGCCTTCGCCAGATCCACAAAGATACAAAGACTTGGGATATTATCATCAAGATGTCTGTGAATGGTAGATGTTAATAGGGCAATTGCATCCTGTGTCGACCGTGCTTCTCGGAATCCATACTGTGAATCGCTGATAATTTTATACTTCTCCAGAAAACTGTTTAATTTTTCTTTTATAATAGATTCTATCACTTTAGATATGTTGGATATAATTGAAATGGGTCGATAGTTGGAAATATTACTTTTTTCTCCACCTTTATGTATAGGTGTTACAATGGCAGTTTTCAGAGATCTGGGAAATGCTCCCGCATTCATAATTAAATTAAAGGCAAAGCAAAGTGGTGTCGTTATATATTCCACAATTTGTTTCAATGTTTTTGATTGAATTTTATCTATTCCTGGAGCTTTCTTGGATTTCAAACCGAGTATATGTTTTTTTTACATCATCTTCAGTGATTTCGGGAAAATATAAGGAGTTGGGTACTCGTTTAACCTTTTCTGTAAAGTTTTTGGGTTTTTTTATTTTGAGAGCCATATTTCTACCAATATTTGAAAAGAAGTCATTGAATTCATCTACTTTCTATTGTTTATCATGAATGATTTGTCCGGTTTTATCTTCTATTAGATCTATATTTTTCTTTATCTTCATCCCAAGACACAGTTCCTTCAAAGTATGCCACATAATTGTAGAGTCATTTTCCTTGCCCATAATCTTGTTGTTGAAATATTCAGATTTACATTGTATATATATAAAGCGGGTTTTTACAACATTCATAGTCGTTTTCCGCATCCTAACGTCCATATTCTTCGGTCATTCCAATCGCCATCATTTAGATTTCTCCTCTCCATACTCTCCTCGACCTCATTTATCCAGCTTCTCCTTGGTCTTCCTCTTCTTCTTCTCTGTTTGGGATGCCAATTTAAAATCTTTTTGGGCCATCTTTCGGATCCCATACGCTGGACATGTCCGTACCACCGGAGACCTTTAGTGACTATTGTGTCTATTATGTCAACTGAAACCCCCATTCTATCTCTGATAATTTCATTCCTCACTTTATCTCTGATAGTGACACCACACGCTCTCCTCCAGTATCCCATTTCAGTAGCAAGCAGCTTTCTCTTTAGGTGTTTGCTTGTAGTCCATGTTTCAGCTCCATAAGTTGTTATGCTCTCAACAATGGCCTTGTAGATTCTTATTTTCGTGGATTTTCTAATATGTCTACTCCACAATATCGAGTTGAGTTGCCTGGTTGCTGTCCTTCCTTGGGCAATCCTGTTCTTTATATCTGTCTCACACGTTCCATTCTCTGTGAAGTTTACTCCTAGATATTTATATGTTTTCGTGTACATAACAGTCCCCCCTTCTAACTCTATATTCTTTCTGGCATTACCGTTTCCTCCCACGACCATGTATTCGGTTTTAGATGTATTTATGGTTAGCCCCCATCTTTGATATTCATCTTGTAGCTTGACCAACATATACTTGATGTCATCATAATCTTCTGCTATTATTACATGGTCGTCGGCGAAATGGAGAGTGAAGAGCATATCTTCATCAATTTGAACCCCCATACCTCGGCAAGTTCTTCGCCAGCGATGTAGAGCCGCATTCAAGTAAATTTTGAAAAGAGTCTGAGCAACAGGGCAACCCTGCCTCAAGCCCTTAGTCACAGGAAAGCTTTCGGAGATCTTATTTCCAATTTTTATACAACTCGACATTCCAGTGTACAACGTTTTTATTGCCTGTATGTACGTATCCTTGACGCCCATTGAATTCATAGCTGGCCACATCTTTGCCAACGGGACACTGTCATACGCCTTCTGCAAGTCCACAAACACGAAATGCGTTTCCAAGTTACACGCCATTCTTTTGTGTATTAACTGCTTTAATACAAATATATTATCTGTTGTTGATCTACCTGTCCTAAAGCCGTTCTGCTCCTCCATGTCTGTTATATCATATTCGATACGTTCCTTAATTATTTTGCCATATAATCTACTGAGAGAGTTAGTGACACTCAGCCCCCGATAGTTTGCACAATTGGTCCTATCTCCTTTTTTATGCAGATTAGATATGTAGGCAGTTTTCCATTCTGGTGGTAAGTCCTGTCTTCTTAGGAAGCAAGTAAAAACGTATGACAACGTATGACAACAATTCCAAGCAATTTACATTGCTTTATCAAATTATTGAGAACATTCCTGTACCTTTTGTATTCATGCAACAGATCTTTGTCTTCCTTGTTCTTCTTATATGTTCTGTATAGTGCATCTCGAGTTTTCATCGAGTTTATAATGCCCTCTGTTATTTAGCTCTTTTTACTTACTTTTATTTTTGTTTTCCTCTTACAACATTCGATATTTTCCTGTAGTATCTTTATTATTTCATCAATACAGTCATCAGGATGAATGTGATCGTAAATGCTTCTCCATTCTTGTCTTTGTAGTCTTTTTTTCAAGTTAGAATAATCAATGATAGTTTTTTCATTTCGACTTTCCTGTCCAAGGTTAGTTTTTGTGTTTAACTGAAAAATTAGAGAATTGTAATCTGTGATATTGCTCTCTAAAACTATTGCCTTTATCTCCTCGTGAATATTCTTTATAAAAATATGGTCTATACACGAATGAGATTCACCCTGTACTCTAGTACTAATATTAATGCATGACTCGAAACATTCTCCGTTCAATGTATTCAAATAGTCCTGACTTATCTCGCTTTCTGACTGTATATTTATATTTACATCTCCGACTATTATGTGTTTATAGTTTACACTATCAATAAGTTGATTTTTTATATATAATTCTAGGTTTTCACGTGGACAGGATGAAGGAGACCTATAAATGGATGTTATTGTCAAGAAATTGTTGTGGTCTAGGCTTAATGTTAATTTATGGACTTTAGTTTGTGCAACATAATGAAATTCGGAGGTATAAGAGCTATTATTACAACTAGGGAAATATGAATACTATATTTCCCGAGGTTGTCCTAGTTACATCCCGAGGGCGAAGCCCGAGGGATGTATGAGGCAACCGTGGGAAATGTATTCATATTTCCCGTGTTGTAATCAATAGTTTTTTTCTGATCGATACAATATCGTTCTTGAAATGGAAAAATTAATATTATATTGTAAATTATTGATTCAATTGGATTTTTAACGTTGCTATGGGCTGTGTTTGTGAGAATCATGGTTGACTGGTTTTATTTTGACGTCTTGTCAGAAATAAAATCATTGAAATAATGTCGAACTACGTCGAAACTCAAGCGGCGAAAGCCCGTGAATTTTTGATTCCGGCCAAATCTAAAGCTGCTCATAGTAAAGAGTATGAAGGCTTTCGAGAGTGGAAAAGAAAAAGTTTGTTGGACGGTGTCAGCGAAAATATTTTGCTAGCATATTTTGAAGATTTGGTATGTTGCTCTGATTCTTGTTCTTTTCAATGTATGATTAATTCATTCGATCTCCTGTTGCAGGAATATTCACCAAACACGTTATGGCCAAAATTATCTATGTTTGCTGCATTTGGAGGAAGAAACGAATGTCAAATTATTCGAAGAAGTGGAAGTATTTGTTAAGAACAAAAATAAAGGATCCGTTCCCAAAAAATCAGCAGTGTTGTCCCGGGAGCAGATCAAGAATTTTTGATAGAAGCACCAAATGACTTTTTTCTGATGTATAAGGTTGCATAATATACTATTTTGAGTAAAATATGACTTGACGTTTCATATTTCCCTTGGGACAATAAGACTTGACGTTTCATATTTCCCTTGGGATATATGAGTGTGTTATGACATATGGTAACTAAGGCGATATTGCTCATTATTGATTCGATCAGAAAAAAATGTATTTTTTCTTTATGAGCACTATTATTCCATCATTCTGATTATAATTACCTTCGTTATAAATAGTATCATATCCTCTGAGTGTGAACAAACTGACGTCATGTACCTTCCATGTTTCTGTGAGCACTATTAAATCCATTTCGAAATTAAGTTGCTTGAGAAATGCCTGAAATATATCAAAGTTCTTTGAGATGCTCCTTGTGTTATTATGCAATAGTGTAAAATGAATTCCTCCCTGTCTTAAGTTCAATTTACAGTTTTCTACGACGTCACAGTGAAAAGTTTCTATCAAATCCGGTCTAAAATCTCTTGAATAAATTTATTCATTTCTTTCCTCAACTTCCCCTGCTACAGAAACATATAGCATAAGTAAACATACTGCTTCATTTGAATTGTACAAAATAAATTACACATACTGTAGTATGTGTCAGTACACACAGCCTGTATAATTATCATACGTGAGAAGTATCATCTCAAATATTATTGAAATATCACGTAGAGTAATCTTTGAATGTATAACCATTGCCGAGTTTGTTTAATTGTTAAGTATAAATACTAACAATTGGATTGTTTAAAAACACACGTATCAATTGTTTAGAGAATTACTACGGTCATTCAGTGAAATTGATTAAACACCTTTGATGAGTCTCAGGGTATTATTTCACCATCCCTCTACGGTATAGGCGATTGACCGAACCTACCCTAGTTGGGTACATTACATGGCGATCCTGCCAGTTCTATACTGTTAGAGGTATACCATATACCATCAGTGATGGTATATGGTTCTTCTTCTCCTTCTGACGACACACAGTTCTAGCCAAGATGGGATCATCATCACCAGGATTTAATGTAATGGACAATATCAAGGAAAAACTGTAAGATTTTTTTTTCCTAATGGATACTTTTGAACTGTATGCTGAGTTATGTGGTATCGCTTCAAAATTCCTTGAGTACATCAAAAAAGAAGCGCGTGAACGAAGAGAACGAGCCGACGAAGGAAATAAATTTCAAAATGAAAGGGTCAAGTTAGAATACAAATTTGATAAATTGAATAAAAATGTCAAATCCGAACCAAGTTCTCTCGAAACATTAAGCACTAAACCATCATAGAAAATTCACTATCAGAATCTAGAAAATTGCTTCAGGAAAGATCAAAATTAATCGAAGATAAAGTAAATTCCGAAAAATCAATCATGAGTGAAAAATTCGATTTAAGAACAGCATCTTCTTTGTTGTCATCAATGAATAATACAGAAGAATCTGTGATGCAACTAATTGATGCCATAGAATTATATAAAGATATGCTCGATGAGCAAGGTAGAAATTATCTTATTGATTATGTTCTTAAAATTAAATTAACGCCTAATGCTAAATTAAGATTGAAGAAAGAGTATCAGAATGTTGAAGATTTGATGGTAGATATGAAAAAATTCCTAATAACCAAAAAGTCACCTGCAGCATTATCCACTCAACTCCATACTTTAAAACAGGAGAATAAAACAATGGAAGATTTTGCTAAACTTATTGAACAGTTATCTCTAGATCTAACTATCGCTCAAGCAGATAATGCACCAGAAGCATTACCTGTTTTAGCCAAAGTAAATGAAAAAATTGCTTTGGCGCATTTTCGAATGGTTTACGAAATACGGAAATTAGAACTATAATAAAGGCAAGAAATTTTAATAACCTCAAAGATGCTGTAGCGTCAGCTAAAGAAGAGGAACTTGTAAAAATGTCAGCTTCAACATCTACTCAAAAAGTCTTTTCAATGAAAAATTTTAATCGTAATTTCAAAAGTAATAATTATAGTCAGACAAAGTTCAATAATGCATCGTCGCATAGAGGTAATGACCGTCGTAAGGAGAATCCAAACAAAATGCATTTCAGCAATTCAGCACAAAAGAGAAACGGTCAAGGTCGCGGGCGCCAGTTCGCGAATTATTTTAAAATAATAACAAAGGGAACTCGACCCAGCACAGATCGTATTTAGCCGAAAATTGCACAAACTCTTCTACAGAAGAAAAATCCGCAGCGGATAAGTTTTTTCGTGACCAACAGTCATGTTAATTACAATATAAACGCTCTAAATTATGTTTCAGTGAAGTATGACAGACATGAATTAAATTTCTTAATCGATACAGGTGCGAGTATAAGTTGTATTTTCCCAGAATATTTAGCTGCAGCTAAATATTCTGGGAATAGTCTGATTGGAATTTTATGGTCTTCAGGTTTTGCGATTATTCCCGCGATAATAACTCCTTCACATATTTGTTCGTTCGAAATGACACATTCTTGTGTTTCTTCAGTATGACAACAATGAATTATTTCGCATCTCGGTGGTATAATGGTATAATGTTCAACTTTGGATTTCAGTGGTACAGTAGTTTCTCTATTTTTATTATTCAGTTTTAAAATGAAATTCTCGTAATCAATCACTGCTTATGTTTTTTGAACAAGTCTGATCCTAGAACACCTTGTATACTTGAATCAAAGGATTTTACAACTGAAAAATTATGAGTAAGACTAGTGTTTTTTATAATCATTGAAATTTTTGCGGAGCCCATAGAAGATGTGGATCCGGCTATACCTTTAATTTTAATTTTTTCTTTAGTATCTATTTTTCTCCTTCATGAAGGAGCAGTGATTGATTACGAGAATTTCATTTTAAAACTGAATAATAAAAATAGAGAAACTACTGTACCACTGAAATCCAAAGTTGAACATTATACCATTATACCACCGAGATGCGAAATAATTCATTGTTGTCATACTGAAGAAACACAAGAATGTGTCATTTCGAACGAACAAATATGTGAAGGAGTTATTATCGCGGGAATAATCGCAAAACCTGAAGACCATAAAATTCCAATCTCCTTCATGAAGGAGAAAAATAGATACTAAAGAAAAAATTAAAATTAAAGGTATAGCCGGATCCACATCTTCTATGGGCTCCGCAAAAATTTCAATGATTATAAAAAACACTAGTCTTACTCATAATTTTTCAGTTGTAAAATCCTTTGATTCAAGTATACAAGGTGTTCTAGGATCAGACTTGTTCAAAAAACATAAAGCAGTGATTGATTACGAGAATTTCATTTTAAAACTGAATAATAAAAATAGAGAAACTACTGTACCACTGAAATCCAAAGTTGAACATTATACCATTATACCACCGAGATGCGAAATAATTCATTGTTGTCATACTGAAGAAACACAAGAATGTGTCATTTCGAACGAACAAATATGTGAAGGAGTTATTATCGCGGGAATAATCGCAAAACCTGAAGACCATAAAATTCCAATCAGACTATTAAATGTAACCGATAGAGAAATAAGATTAAAAAATTTCTCTCCAAAAGTTGAAAGTCTTTCAAAATTCGATGTTGTAAACTATGGTAGAAATGAAATATCGGTACAAAGAGTTGATGAAATATTAGATTCAATTAACATGAAATCTTTGAACAAGGAAGAAAAACTTCCGTACAAAAATTTGTGCCAAGTATGCAGATATTTTCCACATAGATGGTGATCATTTAACGGTTACTAATTTATACCGACAAAAAATTTTACTGAAACCAGAAGCTCAACCAGTCTATGTTAAACCATATAGATTACCACATTCACAGAAAAATGAAATTCACAAGCAAGTAGACAAAATGCTACGAGACGGAATAATAGAGGAGGCCAAATCTGAATGGTCCTCACCGTTATTAATCGTACCAAAGAAACCGGATCAAAACGGAGTCAAGAAGTTTCGAGTGGTATTAGATTACCGATTATTGAACAAACAAATTAAATGTGATAAATTTCCATTACCAAACATTACTGAAATACTAGATTCCTTGTCGGGAGCAATCTACTTTTCCCATCTAGATTTAGCGCAAGGATATTACCAATTAGAATTACATCCCGATAGCAGACCATATACAGCATTTACAACTGAAAGGGGTCAATATCAAATGAAAAGACTAGGAATGGGATTAAAAACGAGCCCTAGCTCATTCTCAAGGCTCATGACAATAGCTATGTCAGGTTTAAACTACGATTCCTGTTTTATTTACTTAGATGATTTGATAGTCTTCGGACACTCTTTGCAAAATCATAATCAAAATCTTGTGAAAGTATTACAACGCCTGAGAGAAGTTAATTTGAAATTAAATCCTAGTAAATGTGAATTCTTGAAGAAGGAAATGTTGTATCTAGGTCATGTTATTTCGGATAAGGGCATTTCGCCAGATCCAGAGAAAATTGAGGCTATTTCAAAATATCCTGTACCTAAGAGTTCTGAAGAAGTAAAACGTTTTGTTGCATTGGCTAATTATTATAGAAAATTCATCAAGAATTTTGCTGCAATAGCTCAACCTTTGAACAACTTGTCACGAAAAGGAAAAGTTTTTCAATGGACAAAAGATTGCGAGAATGCATTCCAAACTTTAAGGCAAGTCCTTCTGACAGCACCTATTCTGCAATATCCAGATTTTTCAGAGAATAACGAATTTATTCTTAGAACAGATGCTAGTGGATTTGCGTTAGGTTCAGTTTTATCAAATGCTAATGACCATCCAATAGCTTTTGCTTCGCGAAGTTTGAATCCAGCAGAAAAGAATTATTGTACAATTGAAAAAGAGCTTTTAGCAATAGTTTGGTCAGTCAAACATTTCAGACCTTATTTGTATGGACGAAAATTTAAAATCTTAACAGATCACAGACCACTCATTTATTTGTTCAATATGACTAATCCATCAAGTAGATTAACCAAGTTCCGTTTGATTTTAGAAGAATATGACTTCACGGTTCATTACGTGAAAGGTTCAGAAAATGTAACAGCAGATGCATTATCGCGTATCAAACTAGATTCAAAAGATCTCAAAGAAATGACAAATGTAGGAGTTGAAAACATTAGCGTCATGACGAGGTCTCAAACTAAAAATGAAATAGGTTCTAAACAACACGAGACGAATACCTCCGACGATAAGAGGATTGATCACCCTATTGTAGTCGAAGTTTTAAAACGTCCAGCGAAAAGTGTCGAGTTGAGGCCAATTTCAGGAGAAGAATTTCGTAATTTGGAAAATCAACGTTCGGAGCAGTACAATAAAAATTTGTTATATAATGTGAATTCACAAATCATTTTTATTAACCAGGACATCCGATCAGCGTACGACTTAGGTACATCGTTGAGGAAACTGGAAGAATTATGCGCAGAAAATGATATATTAGAATTGTACCTCATAAAGCTAGCTAGTAATGAAAAATTTTTGAATATGTTGACAAATTACAAAAAGGAAATTCTAGGAACATCGTTAAAGATTAACGTAATAAGAGATGTAACGCGAATCGAAGACAGAGAACTAAGGCAAATTATTCTGAACGATTTCCACATGCTTCCTACCGGTGGACATGCAGGTATCCAACGCATGTTTAATAATATTAAAAGAGAGTATTTTTGGAACGGTTTAAAATCTGATGTTGAAAAATTTGTAAAGAAGTGTGATGATTGTCAACGTCACAAACATTCTTTACCTAGGAAAGAACCTTTGACAATCACTACCACAGCTTCGTCTGCATTTCAGAAAATTTTTCTTGATCTTGTAGGTCCTCTACCTACTGATGTGAAAAATAATAAATATATACTCACAATTCAATGTGACTTAACCAAATTCGTAGAGTGCTATCCGCTTCCTAATAAAGAAGCAGAAGAAGTTTCAAAATCTTTTATTGAAAACTTTGTTTTGAGGTATGGTATACCTTCTGAAGTTGTTACAGACCAAGGCACAGAATTCTTATCAAGAATATTTAGTGAATCGTGTGATTTACTCAAAATTAAACAATTCAATTCAACAGCTTATCACCACGAAACACTGGGTGCACTTGAAAATTCGCATAAACACTTAGGAGCTTTCCTTCGAATGCACACAGCTAAGGAAAGTAATAACTGGAGTAATTGGGTTCCATATTGGTGCTTTTCATATAACAATACCGTGAACTCTTCAACTCGCTATACTCCATACGAATTAGTTTTCGGAAAACCTAGTAGATTTCCACAAAATTTGAAAAGTCAAGTATATCCTATCTACAATTTTGACAACTATCCAATTCAACTCAAATATAGGTTGTAAACAGCTTGGAAAGATGCTAGAGAAAACTTGGTGACGATAAAATTAAAAAGAAAAGAGATTTTTGACAAGAAATGTAATGAAAAACATTACGAAGTAGGGGATAAAGTGCTTATAAATACCTAACAAAAACATGGACAATAAGCTTGACCCTTTACTCAACGGTCCATATGAAATAGTGGAAGTGCGAAATCCGAACATTATTGTGAAAACGGACAAGAACAAACTCAAAGAAGTGCACAAAAATAGAGTAAAACACTATTTTCAGTGATTAAATTTAAGAGATTGTTGTAAATATTGGATTAGGTAAATAATATTATAAACTTTGTAGATTTAAGATAAACTAAAACTGTGATAGGTGTATAGGTATAAATTTCAAGATATAGATAAGTCAAAAAAAAAAATTTTTTTACATTTTCATAGAAAACAAAAATTTTTTTTTTCTCTCAAAGGGGGAAGGTGTAGTATGTGTCAGTACACACAGCCTGTATAATTATCACGTGAGAAGTATCATCTCAAATATTATTGAAATATCACGTAGAGTAATCTTTGAATGTATAACCATTGCCGAGTTTGTTTAATTGTTAAGTATAAATACTAACAATTGGATTGTTTAAAAACACACGTATCAATTGTTTAGAGAAGAGTCCGATTACATGTTACTACGGTCATTCAGTGAAATTGATTAAACACCTTTGATGAGTCTCAGGGTATTATTTCACCATCCCTCTACGGTATAGGCGATTGACCGAACCTACCCTAGTTGGGTACATTACAATACATCTTCTTCTTCTTCAAGTGCCATATCCGCGGCGGATGTCGGCAACCATCATAGCTATCTTGACTTTGGAGACTGCTGCTCTAAAGAGATGTTTTGAGCTGCATCCAAACCACTCTCTCAGATTTCTCAGCCATGAGATTCGTCTTCTTCTTACGCCTCTTTTGCCTTCTATTTTCCCCTGCATTATTAATCGTAAGATATTGTACTTCTCGCCCCGCATTATGTGTCCCAAATACTGCAATTTTCTCTCCTTGATCGTACGCTCAACTTCTTTTTCTTTACCGATTCTTCTTAGCACCTCGATGTTGGTGATATGATCCGTCCTGAAACTCTCAGAATTCTTCGTTAGGTCCACATCTCGAAAGAGTTAAGACGCCTCATTGCATCTGCATTTAGCGTCCATGCTTCCACCCCATAATAAAGCACACTGTATATGTAGCATTTTGCCAATCGCAGTTTGAGATGCAATGTCAGATCTTTGCTACACAGGATTTTTTTCATTGTTATAAAGTTGGAACGAGCTTTTTCTATTCTGGTTTTTATTTCTGCGGTATAGTCATTGTTTTCTGTAATAAGTGTTCCTAAGTAAGTGTATTTTTTTACTCTTTCGACCTGCTGACCTCCAACCAGAAGTATTTCGTTTGTGTCATTGTTCTTGCTGATTTTCATAAACTTGGTTTTTTTGACATTGAGAGAAAGTCCGTACTTCCCGCTACATCTTAATATCTTGTTCATAACTCTTTCTAAATCCCCAGACAGTCAGCTATTATTACGGTATCGTCAGCATATCTGATGTTGTTGACCAAGACTCCATTCACCTTTATACCAGCGGTCTCATTTTCCAAAGCTTCAAGTATAATTTGCTCCGAGTACGCATTAAATAACAATGGCGATAGTATGCAACCTTGCCTGACTCCTCTCTTTATTTCCATTTCCTCAGATCTTTCCTGCCCATTTTTTACTGTGGCCCGTTGGTTGTAATACAGACTTGAAATTAATCTTACATCTTGTTTGTCCAGGTTTTTGTTCTTAAGAAGGTTGGTAACGCACTCAGCGAACTATATTGTCCGCCACCAGAGGGAGCAGTGACTTAGAAGTGGAACCTAACCTCTGCGCGAGGGACGAGTACGACCGATGCAGCGACGCAGCGGAAATAGATTTTCGAGCTTCAACATCAGACAAGATCGGACGTTACGCATATACGGCCATAATTGTACAAGTTTCTGTAGCGTCTGTTACAAGTTTAATGTCAGTTTTCTAATATACAGTCCACTTAATTCGAGTTTCAATTAAACCAGTGCAAGTTATACCATAAAATTGGTCCTTCTACCGGATTCTATAAGCCGACGATCCAGAAAATTGGAACTTCTACCGGATTCAATAAGCCGACGATCTACAAAAGTCAAGTCACGAAGCCATTCCTGCAATCATCCAAGTCAAGTCACGACGCCATTCCTGCAGCCATCCAAGTCAAGTCACGACGCCCTTTCGAGAAAGTACAGAGTGAGTCCTTTCCAATCTAAGCCTTTTTACGAATTTATTTCAATTAATTGCCTCACGTAAATTAATATTGCCTATTACGAATTATTTCCGTGCTATTCATCGCTTATTCATTTCGATTATTGCCTGTTAGGTACTTCTATTCTTAGTCATTGTGAAAATGACGTCTATTAATGAATTACGTTTCAAGCGAGGTTTGAGCAAGGGAGCTCTAACGAGATTTCAAAATTTTATTGATAAAATTCAATTGGATATAATGTTATGTTGTTGAAACAAAACAAGATGTGTTTCTTATTCTGAAAACAAGAATTATTTATTCAATACCATCAATAATCTACATATATCTTAACAAACCTGAAAACAAGAAACTACATTCAATGTTCGTATTCACAACTTTTGACAATAATGAAATTTCAATTTGACAAATATATTTATTTATTTATTTATTTATTATATAATTGATTCGAGTTGAGGGCGAACCTATAAACTCGGTAATTTACAAAAAAAATAAAAGCATACAATTGGCAACGTGAAGTAAGTTAGAAATAAAATTACAAAATAAGAAAGGAACAGAAGGAAAACTACAGAAGGTTGAAACCTGTCAAAGCGGTGACGAAAAAAAAAAAACAGCATCCGACGATCCACCATCATGATGTACACCTCCACCTGTCGTAACTGTTCTTGAATCCATTTACTGAGGATGACCGAACCACCATGTCAGGGAGTCGATTCCAGGAGTAGAAAATACGGTTGGGTAGAAAATTTTGACGTTGAGATGTTCTGAAGTGCTCACGTTTCAATTTTAAGAAATGTCCTCTCAGGTTGTTTGTGTTCAGGGTGAAAATATTTCGAATGCCGTCACCGAAGTGTCCCAACATTGCTCGGAACGAGAAGATCAAATCACCGCGCATGCGCCTCTCCTCAAAACTGGTCAAACCCATCGCAGAAAGTCGCTGCTCGTAGGAGGGCCTATGAAAGCCATGGTGGATGCGAGTGGCCCATCTCTGCGTGGACTCAAGAATATCGGTGGCTCCTCTCGTGGCGCACCACCAGACCGGACCAGCATACTCCAGAACGGGTCGGACGTAGGTTTTGTAGATGGCTCCGAAGGTACGGTCGTCACAACCCCTGAAGGATCTATAGAACATATAGGTTAGCTGCCTGGCTTTGGAGGAGATATGTTCAATATGTGCTAACCAACTGAGGTCCTCCGAGATGGTAACACCGAGGTCAACAATCTGAGAAACGGGAACCAAAACTTCTCCACCGATCTTAACCGAGGATTGTTTTTGCCAATGTGGAGTACGTGGCACTTATTTATATTGAGGGGAAGCAACCAAGTGTTACACCAGTCTCTCAGTCTGTCCAAGTCCTCTTGAAGTGTGGAAGAATTAGATGATGGGTTATTCTATATCTTAACATCGTCAGCGAAGAGTGAAGTGGAAGACTTGAATTGAAGCGGAATGTCGGAGGTAAAAAGAAGAAAAAGAAGTGGACCTAGAACTGATCCCTGGGGGACACCAGACAATACTGGCCAGGCGGAGGAAGAGAACGAGGTACCAACACGCACGCGATAAGAGCGATTAGATAAGAATGCGCGAATCCAATCGAGTAGCCTACCTCTTATTCCCATATGTTCCAGCTTAATTAACAAACGTTCAGGTGGGACCCTATCGAACGCTCTTGAGAAATCCAGGAATATGACATCCACAGGATAGCCGTCGTCCAATGCCCTGGTCCAGTCAGACACGCACGATAAAAGATTTGTGGTAGTGGAACGCCCTGGGACAAATCCATGCTGCTGGTCAGGTATAAGTCCATTGGATAAAGAAAACTTTAGGAGTTGATCTGTTATTATTCTTTCTAATACTTTTGAAACTGTCGAAAGTATGCTTATGGGGCGATAGTTGTCAGGGGAAAGCTTATCTCCTTTTTTAAAAATGGGGGTAACGGAGGCGAAGAGCCAGTCTGATGGAAGGGAGCCAGTGGATACTGACTTGCGAAACAGTATGGTGAGCGGAATGGAAAAGGCACTGGCACACCGCTTCAAAAGAAAAGGGGAAACTCCATCGCAACCCGGTGCCGACGATGATTTCAACATGGTTAGATGATGCTCCACAACTGCCTCACTGATTTCAACATTCGTTATCTCAGAGCCGACTCGTGGTGTTTGAGGGGTTGGTAATGGACCAAGAGGTTCGTGGGAATATGACTGAGAAAAGGATTCAGCCAAGATGTCGGCAGTTTTTTCAGGACTGCAACTTAAAACGCCGAACTCGTCCCTGACCTGCGGAAGTCTCACATTGGTGTTCAATGAAGATTTAATATATTTAAAAAATTTCTTCTTATCCTTTGAGGAGGCTATTTTATTCTCGAAGTTTTTCTTTGAATTTTGAAGGAAAGTTGTGAGATAATTAGAAAAGGAACGGTGCGTGCTGTAGTCGGCTGTAGATCTAGTTCGCAAGTACTTCTGCCATAGGGATTTCTTCTTTCGGATGAGATGAAACGAGTATCCATTAATCCAAGGCTTCAATGGGTTCCTCCTTCTATATACCACGCGAGTATTCGATGCAACAATTTGGTCGGTTACTGCCATGAAAGTACTCCACTGTTCCTCAATGCTCTGCTGGGGAGAGAGTAAAGAATGCCAGTCGAGTCCCAACAGTTGTAGAGTGATATTGTCATAGTTAACTTTTTTGATAGCTTGCATTTCTGTTTGGGATATTAGAGGAAGGAATTGCAACTCTGTAGAGAGGGTGAGATGGTCAGATTTACCGAAAGCAGGTAAGTAGCTTAGTTCAGACGTAAGCTTGGGGTCTGAGACGAATATCAGATCAAGAAGAGAAGGTGTTTGACCGTGGCGATATCTATATAAACGCCGACGACTTTGTTCGAAAATAAAAAAAACACATTAAGAAAGTGTAAGCTTTCTTACATCTTCCCTCCTCGGAATGAAAATTCTAAGAATTTTCAATTTTCGGAATAAGTTTCGTGACATGAAAAAGATTAGATTCTTTTTTCCTATGCCCTGTGTCTATTCTATAAATAGAATTTGAAATTTTCTCTGCAATTTTAAAAGGACCAATCCTTATTTCATCTAACTTTTTATTATTTAATCGGTTTCCATTTTCAACATAAACCAAGTCACCAACTTTGAAGTCATATTCCTTTCTATGTGAATCAAATAATTTTTTGTTATATTGGTGGTATTTTATACTATTCTCCAACGCAGTCTTTCTATCTTCATTCAAAGAATATTTCACTCCTACTTTCAATTCGTCAGGTATCAATGAATTATTGATTCCTTTCAACAAGTATTCTGGGCTGAACTTAGTTACCGTATGGATTGTTTTATTATATTTTTCTATACATTTATGAGCTACTGTTGTCCATGAAGCTCTATTTTCTAATTCATTCAACTCACACCTAATTTTATTAACTAGCGTTTGATTTAACCTCTCGTTTAAACCATTTGAAAATGGAGCATTTACAGCAGTGAATATCAGTGAGATGTCTTTTTCATCTAAAAATTTCTTGTATTCTTTTGAATTTATTCCTGGATATTGATCGGTTAAAATTTGTTTAATCTTTCCCTCTTTTAAAACTTTGTTTGTTAATTTTATGAAATCTGAGCTGATTTGTGTTTTCGAAGTTAAAATAAACGCGTATCTTGAAAAGTGATCCACTAATAAATGCAGATATTTTTTTGTTGATCTAGTTCCTCCAAATCCACCAATAGTATCGATAGATACTATTTCAAATGGCTCTTTTGCTGGACCTAGTTGTGAAAGAGTGCCATAGTTATTTTTAATTCTTGTTTTATTTTTTATGCAGGTTTCGCAAGTTGAACAAAGGTTTCTTATATTACTCAAGAAATTTTCTGATATGTAGTGAGGGGAAAGCATAGATATCATTTGATTAATACCAATATGACCCATGTTAAGGTGTATGTTTTTTAATAGGTTCTTACTGAATTCTTCCGTTAAAATGATTTTTTCTTTTTTGTTTTTCTTCTCGAAGAAAACACCTTTTTTTTGTATCACACTCTTATCTCCTATCCTGATATTTTTATTGCTTCTTTGATCTATTATAATATCTTGAAGACTAACAAAATTTACTGTTCTCAATATATTTTCTTGATTATTTTCTGCTTCCAATACTGCATTCCTACTGAGACAGTCTGCTTCTACATTGTACTTTCCAGGATTGTATTTTATTTCCATATCAAACTGTGACAGAAAGATGGTGAGGTCACCTAATTCTTCATCCGGTCTCGCTTTTATATTCAGATCCTGTAGTGGTTTATGGTCTGTAAAAACTTTGAATGATCTTCCCATCAACCAATGCTGCCAATAAAGTACTGCTTCTTTAACTGCTAGTGTTTCCAGATATATAGCTTTCTTCTTCTTTTGTGCCTCATTCAACTTTCTTGAGAAGTAGGCGATTGGTTTTTCCTTATTATCCTCATTTGGTTGTGGTTGTTTCATTACTGCTCCTATACCTAAAATGCTTCCATCTGTATAAATATGTATTGGCAGATTTGGGTCATAAATTGATAAAACTGGTTTCGTACACAAGAAATTTTTAAGGTAATCAAATGTTTTTTGGCATTCTTCTGTCCACTCAAATTTTTGACCTTTCCTCAGTAATTGGTGTAATGGATCAAGGATTATAGCTCTTTTTGGTACATATTCATTGTAAAAATTTACTTTACCCAAAAATTGTCGAACATTTTTCTGATTTTGTGGTGTTGGAAATTCTCTTATAGCCACTAAATTATCATTTATCGGAGTAATTGAATTATACCTGATCTCATGTCCCAAATATTTAACTGAATCCATAGCAAATTTACATTTTGTGAGTTTTAGCCTGAACCCTTCTTTGTTAATTGCTTGGAGTAATTTTTCAATGTGAATCATGTGTTGGTCAAATGTCTCAGAAAACACTAAGATATCGTCTATATAATTTCTTGTAAAATCAGATAGTTCATGTTTTCTGATTATATTCCCTAATATTCTCTGGAATATTGCAGGTGACGTTTTCAAACCAAAGGGCAAGCAGGTCCATTGAAAATGTCCATCTTGTGTAACAAAGCCTGTTTTTTTTCTATCTTCAATTCAAAGGGGTATTGACCAAAATGCAGAATTTATATCCAATTTTGTGAAAAATCTACAATTTCGAGTTTTTACCAGGATATCTTCAATTCTCGGAAAAGGCTGTGGCTCAGGTACTACAATTTTATTAAGCTCCCTGAAATCTATACATAATCTGCTTTTTCTCTCTTCATCCTTCTTGTAAGCTAATGTGACCGGTGCTGCGAACGGACTATAAGATTCCTCAATAAGTTCTCTCTTCAAAAGTTCTGCAATTTGTGATTCGATTTCTCTTTTATCTTCTACAGTACACCTATACGGTCTCTTGCTACAGTATTTGTCCATTTGTAAATCAATTCTTGCCTCATAATCTTTTACTTTTCCTACATCAAATTTATCTTTCGCAAATATCGTTGCATATTTATCCACTAGATTTTCTAATTTGATCTTATCTTCTTCGTTCAATTTACCTATCATGGCTTCGAAATTCTTTATTTCAATATCGTGATTGAAATTAATTTCTTGTGAAGAATCAGCTGATTCCATTTTACCATTTCTATCTGAAATAATTGTTACTGCATTTGTACAGTTACAATTTGGCATATTTTGTTCAATTTCGAGTTTATCATTTTGACTTAATCGGAATTGGCCAATACAGTCGAGACCAATTAGAAAATCATAATTGAAATTATCATCATTTACAATACAAACATTCATAATTGTCTCTATATTCATAATTTTGACTTTCAACCTAACAACACCACTTATTTTACTCACACCATTAATCGTTTTCAAAGTTACCTCATTTTTTTTTATTTGGTTTACAAGATTTCAAATTCAATAATCTTGAATTCACTAAAGATATAGTTGATCCTGTATCATATATTGCTGGAACAGTTATGAGGTTATTCAATGTCACTTTGAGTGTGATTAATGGTGTACTCTCCAGTTTTTTGGATTTTCAAAATTCTGTACGTCCAAAAGAGAATTATTTTCAATTTTTTTTTCTTGTTCCCTGAACCAACATCTTTCTTCTTTATGAAACCTATTTCCTTTACCTTTATCTTTACATATCTTACATGTTTGTTTGTTTTGAGTATCATAATTTGTTGATTCGTTCTTAGTAAACTTTTTCTTTACTAAATGGTCCAGTTTACCAATCTCATTGCATAGTTGTTCTGTAGTTTGGACTGTTTCTCTATCTATTTTATCTGCAATGAAGTTCGGCAGCCCAGCAACTATCAAATCAATAAGGGTACCAGTGTCTATCGTTTTTCTAACCTCCAATAATAATTTCTCTTTCTTTATAGCATAATCAACCAAATTACCAGTTTTATAATGAAATGAGAGAGCATACCTTACTGGAGACCATCCTTTATTGGCAAACGTCTCACAAAACATCCTTTTCCATTGCTCCCATTCTGATTTCACTGATAATTTCATAATCATACAATTATACCAGTTCAGAGTAGGTTTGTCAAGTAAAAACTTCAGAACCTTTATTTTCTTCACATCCTCATGAATACCGAGTCTTTCACATTCCTTTTCGAATTCTTCCATCCATTGATTAGTATTCACCACTCTACTGTTGAATTGTTCAACCAAGAATTCCCTAGTTAACTGTGATAAAGTTCTTTCTTCACATTTCGGTCTATTTTCAATCAGCTTCTCTAGAAGTTTAATCATTGGCTCTTCTTTGTCCATTGTCAAATCATTCATTTTGTTTTCTTCTTCCAAAAATAAATTATTGAACTGTAGATTTCCATCTTCATCGAAATAAGTTTTTTTCATCTGTTCAGTAAGAGTAATCCAGACCTTTCTTGACTGATTTCTTTTTTTAAAGCTATTTTTCACCTTTGTAAATGTTTCCGTTGCTGCTACCAATTCATGTTTTTTTGCAATTCGATCTCCATCTATTAGGATGAACCTTCTGTTCTCTAGCGTAGTAATTGAATTAATAACTATAATATTCTTCTTACCATCTGCTGTCGCAATAAATTCAAACTCAAATTGAAGCTTCTCCATTTTTCTCATGAACGAGAATGTAGTTTTATAATGTTATGTTGTTGAAACAAAACAAGATGTGTTTCTTATTCTGAAAACAAGAATTATTTATTCAATACCATCAATAATCTACATATATCTTAACAAACCTGAAAACAAGAAACTACATTCAATGTTCGTATTCACAACTTTTGACAATAATGAAATTTCAATTTGACAAATATATAAACGCCGACGACTTTGTTCGAAAATAAAAAAAACACATTAAGAAAGTGTAAGCTTTCTTACATGGATAATCTCGATGTCAAAATAGTTGAACAGCTCAAGGCGAGGTTAAGCATGCTAGAAAACACATATTGCGAGTTTTCAAAATATCAAAACCTAATTGAATATCATTTACAAGTAGACGAAGCACAGGATGTTGAGGCTATTTCACGCGAACAAGATGAGCGCGAACTTTTCGAGAACAATTATTTTGATGTTGTACAAAGACATATAGGCAGACCACATTGCAGAGGTGATGAAAGGTGTGTTGCCTGACTGTGTGTTGTTTTATTTTGTATCCTCGAATGAACGTTCATATGTAGTTGTTTTTTGTCGCTTTTTCATGAGATATGCGTTTCATTCGTTTTCCGACGTTAATATAATAAAGAAAGTTTATATTGATATTGTTTAAATAGTTAATTAGATGAGCCCTGCAGAATCTTTTGGCTGTATTTATTGTTATACATTAAAGAAAACCATTGGTTCGGTCACCTTACAGGTGAGTACTCTGAGTACCTACCATATTTTTTCTTGTATTATTTCAACTGATGTATAAACCTTACAGCTGTTTAAACAATAAAAGTGTCAAACTCTACCCTAATTTATTGGAGAATTCACCCGTCTCAGCACATCTTGGCGCCCAACGTGGGGCAATAATGGAGGGTAGAAAAGACTATAATCTACGTAGCACGAAAAAAGACGTAGAGGGAACCATCGAAGGTGCACAAGGGTTGTCTTCAACTCCAACCCTACTTCAATCAAAGGAATCACCGAACAATGATGGGCAAGCTGCAAATAGATGTCCGGAAAATCGTACCAACAACCACGGAGCAATTTCCAAACGAACCACGGAATGTCATCAAACTACCACACCAGTAACAGAAAGGTATCGTTCAACAAGAAGAATTCTGAATTTAGAACATCCGGAAAAAAGTACGATGCAGATCCTATAAATTTTTCTCCTAATGAAAATGCTCATTCTGATGATGTTCGTTTTAAACCTCGTCGAAAAAAAGTCAACATTTTTCAGGATGAAATTGTTTATAACACTAAATCATTAAATGAATTAATTACAAAAGTTGTAAGTGAAACCATAAATTCAACTTTACAAAATGTAAAAGGTGATCTAGCCAAAAATACTGATAACAATGATAATTTTCACAATCAATATGCTTCATCTGGAATTGATAATGCTAGTTTAAAGAAAAAACTTCATTATAATTTGGATTATAATTTCTTTGAAAATGAAAATAGTAAACAGGATGCATTAACTAATAAAAATCGTGGGCTAAAAAACATCCATTCTCGAGTAGACATAGATCATTCAGACATTGGTAATAGACTATGTGATCAGTCTGGTGGTGTTCAGGCAGCTAACATTCAGAGTGTACCTGAAAATAATAATAACAATTATTATTTAAGTTCTAATTCAAACCCACTTCCTAGACATAGTAATGCTAATGCATTTGTAGATAGTTTTTCGAACTTAAGGTTGAATGAAAGGTTGATAAGCTTGGGTGATCTGGTAGGGTTACTTCCTAATTTTGATGGCGAAGGTTATGTACAGGCACCAAATTTTTTACAAATTCTAGAAAATGGTATTGATTTGAATACAGTTCCTTTTAGTAATGTTAAAATTGTGTTAGGTAAATCGTTTAGAGGTTCAGCAAAGCTTTGGTGGGAAGCATATTCAAATTATTTCAATTCTTATATTCAATTCAAAAATGAATTTTTGGCTCATTTTTGGGATCGAAAAAAGCAATTAAAGATTAAAGAAAAATTAGAAAATAGTGAATACATTTCAGGATTGTTTACTGATCATTTCAATTATTGGGTAGGTGCCGCTAAATTTTTGCAACCACCATATAGTCCGGCGGAGCTAATTGATCTGATAGCTCCTCATTTTCCGCCCAATGTTGCCAGTTCACTAGTAGGCTGTAACAGCTTTTCGGATGCGGTTTCTCGATTAAGACAAGCTGACAGATACTATAAAAATGAATCAACCAATTTGCGAAATTTATCTAAGACTGTTCATTGTGAGGACAAAAAAGATTCGTCTGAAGGTGCTCGTTCTGGCAGATACACTTCTAACACATCGAACAAAAATTCAGGAAAAAACTATAATATTAAAACAGTGTCAGCCTTGGACACGGAAATCGAGGATCAGGGAAACGGGGATACCCCCCACCATTAAAAGTGGGGGAAAAATCATTTTCTATCAGTAACAACCCATTACCGGACTTATTGCTTGAGGAATGTGATTTTGATCATTCACTGAGTGATGATCGATGTCCATTGATACTAATTAATCTGTATGGTTTTAAATTCGCTGCACTTGTAGACACGGGCAGTAGAGTATGTGCCATCTCTCAAGACACATGGAACCAATTAGGGGAATCACACGGGATAATTCCTCATTTTTCTGTAACAGGAATAAGAGTGGTTGGAGCTTTCAGAACCAAGCTTCAAAAAGTGACTTTTCAGGCACAATTAGATTTCTGTATACAATCGGAGCGATTGAACTTTGAATTTTTGGTTGTACCTGGTTTAATTCATCCTGTGGTAATTGGTTGTGATCTGTTGCGGTTTTATAGGGTTGATATTCGACTTTCTGAAAATGTCCTAGTATTTAATTTAGTAAATGGAATATTTGAAGTACCCGAAATTGACATTCATCATAATATAGCGACGTCAGAGACGTTAGCACTTTCATCTTTAAAAATTAAATCACTAAACAATTTGAATTTCTCTTCTGGAACTGAGGGGGATTCACTTTGTGATCAACGGTTTTTTCGAGTACTCGAGAAGTGCCATTTATCTTCAGAAAAAAATCCAGAATTTCTTGCGGTGTTGACTTCGTTTCAAACTTTGTTTTCGGATATTCCTGGTCGAACTACAGAATACTTTCACGAAATTAAGCTGACCGATACAACAGAATTTTTTGTTAAACCTTATCCAATTCCGGTAGCTCATAGATCCGCTGTTCAACAAACTATAGATAAAATGCTCGAATGGGGGGTCATTGAGAGAGCCTCTCCAAAATATATTTCTCCAATAATGACTTCTATAAAGAAAGATGGGTCAGTAAGAGTCTGTTTAGATGGCAGGCACATAAACAAGGTGATGGAGTCTCAGTTTGAGGTACCCAGGCCTATCGATGAGATCATAAAACTTATGTCAGGAAAAACTGTCATGTCAAGCTTAGATTTAACCCATGGTTACTGGCAGTGTCCACTTGAAGAAAATTCCAAGCAGTACACGGGATTTATGGTGGGTACGAAAACTTACCAGTTTCGAGTTCTTCCATTTGGAATAAAAAGTGCTACCAGCTCGTTTACTCGTTGTATGGATACTGTGTTGGGTCGTGAATTCGAAGAATTCGTAGTGAGTTACGTTGATGACCTTCTGGTTATGTCAAAAGATGAAGATGAGCATCTGATCCATCTATCTCTTGTTTTTCGTCGTTTAAGTGAGGCTGGGTTAACACTGAAACTTGAAAAGTGTAAATTTTTTAGATCTGAAATGCCATACTTGGGATTTATACTCACCAGCAATGGTGTCAAACCTGATCCTAGTAGAATACAGGCAGTAGTTGACTATAAAAGACCAACCTGCGTAAAGGAATTGCAAAAATTTCTTGGGTTCTGTCAATATGATAGAATTTTTACTCCTCGGTTTTCTGAAATTTCTGCTCCTCTGACTACTTTGTTGCACAAACAGGTGAACTGGAGGTGGACCGATGTGGAAGAGGAATCTTTCCTAAAATTGAAGAAAGAATTACAGGATTCGGTGCTTCTTTACTATCCCAACCCGAGCTTACCTTGGCATGTTGAGACCGATGCTAGTGATAATGGAGTGGCTGGAATACTGTTTCAGATGGTGGATGGAGACAAAAAGGTAGTTTCTTGTACGTCTCGTCTTTTACTCGAGAGAGAAAAACGCTACAGTGCGTTTGAAAAGGAGGTTTTAGCGGCCCTCTGGGTAATTCAAAAATGGAGGATATACCTTCTTGGTAGTAAGTTCATACTATACACTGACTGTAAGGCACTAACCTACATACAAACTTGTCGATTATTGTCACCGAGAGTTACTAGGTGGGCTCTTGCCCTCCAAGAGTTCACTTTTGAACTTAAGTACATTCCTGGAACCGAGAACATTCAGGCTGATGCTCTTTCCCGGTATGCTTGTACACGATTACCTACTCCTACTGATAAGTGCTTCCAAGTGTCAGCTCTCAATCTTTGCAATGATTTTAAGGTCTCACTCAAGGATATTAAGGACTATCAAATGAAGGACCAAAAGCTTTCATCTATCATCAGTGGTCTTTCGGAAAATGTAACCTCGGAGAAAATCCGTACAGTGTTTCTGGTCAAAGATGGTATACTATATAAAAGGGATAATATAAGTGACAGAGCCTTGCTCTGCGTTCCGAAAGAGCTAATTCAAAGATTTGTTGAGGAGTATCATGCTACTCTGGGACATTTTGGTGTCCACAAGACCTGGCAATTCATGCGCACTGAAGTGTGGGTATCCAATCTCTATAGACTTATAAAAAAATATGTAAAATGCTGTGACATATGTCAACGAGCGAAACATTCATGTTTGTCAGATCCTCCCCAAAGTACAATTATTGCTAACGATCGAAATGATATTATCGCTGTTGACTTGTTTGGTCCTTTAATCCGCTCAAGGGGTGGTGCACAGTACCTGTTTGTAATTTTGAACCTTTTCACCAAATATGTTGTCTTATTTCCAGTTAAGAAGGCCACCACACGCGCACTTTTAACAAGGATGGTAAGGGACTACCTTCCAACATATGGACCCGTGAATCGAATCCTTTGTGATAGAGGAACTCAGTTCACTGCGAAAGTTTGGCAGGATGGCTTGAAAAGTGAGAACATAAAGATTGTTTTCACTTCGGTTCGGCATCCACAAGCAAATCCTTCAGAGCGTGTGATGAAGGAACTGGGCAGATTATTTCGCACCTATTGCTCCCAACAACATTCCAGATGGGCTTATGAAGTTCCTAAGATTCAGGAAATCTTGAATGAAGTTGTTCATGAGTCTACCGGATTCTCCCCACGTGAGTTGCAGTTTGGTACACCTCGGTTAAGGTTGTTACCTGACAATTTGATAATTAAAAATAGAGTAGAACCAAGCTTGGATGTGAAGCTGAGACTGGCATCAATTTGTCTTTCCAAAAGAGCCTCCAAAAGAGCTACTCGTAATCCAGGTAAAAAGTTCCATATTTTTGATGTAGGGGATCTGGTTCTCTTAAGAGCGAACAATTCATCCTCAGCCATTAAATCGGAGATAAAAAAATTTCTCTTACTGTTCGAAGGGCCTTTTAGAATTAAAAAAAAGATTCATGATCACACCTACTTGCTTTCACTACCTAATAGTGATGAAGAACGTGGTATTTTTCATTCTTCTCATTTAAAATTTTATGCATTTCCAACTTATGCTGCTGAAGACTGCTAGACTGATCTATGGTCTCCTTTGCATTAAGTTTGAGGGGCAAGTTGTACAAAGACATATAGGCAGACCACATTACAGAGGTGATAAATATGTGTTGCCTGACTATGTATTGTTTTATTTTATATCCTCGAATGAACGTTCATATGGAGTTATTTTTTGTCGCTTTTTCATGAGATATGCGTTTCATTCGTTTTCCGACGTTAATATAATAAAGAAAGTTTATATTGATATTGTTAAATAGTTAATTAGATGAGCCCTGCAGAATCTTTTGGCTGTATTTATTGTTATACATTAAAGAAAACCATTGGTTCGGTCACCTTACAGGTGAGTACTCTGAGTACCTACCATATTTTTTCTTGTATTATTTCAACTGATGTATAAACCTTACAGCTGTTTTAACAATAAAAGTGTCAAACTCTACCCTAATTTATTGGAGAATTCACCCGTCTCAGCACA
>CM024241.1:95648365-95702061 GCA_013421045.1 Propylea japonica
AACAGGCTAATGGGCTTCATACTAAGACCTGCAAATCTTTCAGATCCACTGAACCACTTTTCAGCCTTTATTATGCCTATATTTTCAACCGATGGAGTTTTGGGAGTTACGTCTGGAATCCTGAATACAACGTGTAAAAAAACGCTTCGAACATGTTCAGAACAGATTACTCAAACAAGTTGAATACAAAACTACGAACGTACTCTTCAGGGGACATTTCACACCTGAGGAAAAAGTATTCTATCAATACACTGGAGATATCTAGAACTTACAGGGATTTGGTGTTTCTACTCAAAATCTTCCGCGGTTACATAGATTCCTCAGATCTTCTTTGTCAACTGAATTTCCACATTCCCACATTTATTCGAGAGAACAACCTCTTTTCAGGGTCCAAAATTTCAGGACGAATTCAAGAGGAAACACCCCGTTATGTAGAATGTGTCGGATGTTTAACTTGCACTCAAAAGAGATCGATATCTTCAGTTGTTCCTTAAATGTTTTAAAATACTATAAATAGATAGACTACTGTACATATATTTGGATATTTCTGTCATGTGTACATATGTGTAAATAAATAAAAAAAGACTGTGTTGAGGGGGTCATTTTGAACACTTAAATTAACTTTGTTAATAAACAAATAAAATAAATATCAATTCTTTTATTATCCACGGTTTCTTTGATATGAAGAAATAGCATCGTTGTTATGTGCCGTTCCATAGCTGCCTTAGTTTATACTAGCCAAGTAGTAGTTTCGAAACAATGTTTGGTTTATGGTTGGAGGCCTACATGAGTGTCTACAAGGTGATTTGTCCGATAACTTTGGTATGGCTTGATCAATCTTGATAAAATTGTCAGTGTAGGACAATATGATTGTGCACATTCAATAATTCCAACACTTTTCATCAATACAGGGTGAGAATTAAGATAATTTCAGATTTAATTTGCATGTTGAAAAAACACACATTCCGTTTTCAAAAATTCAGATTTTATCATAAGTTTACGATACTGAAGCGTTTCTATTTTTTTTGTGAGGTGGTTCTTCGTCATGCTGAAAGTAATAGAGCGAATATGTACATTCTCCAATACATTTGGTGTAATATTTCCAAAACGTTTGGGTAAATTTCACCAAAATGTGAAGGACAACTTAATTTCCGTCTATTGTTCGAAGCAGAAAAGCAAGCTGTGTGTTGTGTATTATGACTTTTCTTCAAATGCGGGTGGCTTTTTGTCCATTCGTGGGAATTATGAATATTAAAATTCTTAGTGAACATAGCCTCGTCGCTGAGTAGAATACGAAAAATAGTTCTTTGGTGACAGATAACGCAGCGACAAAATTGTTATCAATGAATGAATTTATTGTCTCCTAAAATGATTGGCCACCAAATACCATTTTATTATTTGAATAACTTCTTGTAAACTGAACATAATTAATTTCCAAATCGATATGGGGTCTAAAACAAATCAAGTTTGATTGCGACTAATTCCATCGCGCACGCCGGTCGAGAGACTCAAACCCGACCCGCCAAGACCAAATGTTTATTTGATATGTCATCGAACTCATGTTTCGATTCTTCCACTGTTCCATTGGTACCTGGGCGACTTGGAGATTTGTAAGCTAAATGCTATGTTTCCGAGTGAATTTTCGAAACCTTTATAGCTATTAGATCAGTGGAGGCGCTTAGGGAGCAAGGGCAAATCATCAAGTTTCCTCAAAAATAAATAAATACATTTTATTTAGCAACTTGACGCCCAGAAAGTTGAAGCTATCCTGGGTTCTCTTAATGCGGTTATTTCGGTTCCTAGTGAAATTATCATGCTGGAATGACTCGGTCTTGTCACTTTTGTACGATGATCACAGGCAGGCAAGTATGTAGATTGCTGGTAAGGTCATAACTTTGTATACAGCGAACAGCTCCAGCAATTGCCTCTAGCGCTCTCTTCGGCAGGAACACTGCCAAAGCATCAAGTGCAGCTCCCCATAGAATAACAAGGTAACGCCCAAAAGAATTGCGGGATCGTCACTGAGCTTTTTTTGGTTCTGAAAATCATTCTCTGGGATTTATCGTCATTCAACCTCAGCCCGTTTGAATAGAACCATGTTTTTGCCTGTTCTAAGCATAACTCTGCTATAACCCTCATATTCTCCACACTCGAATCCACCACACTAAAACTGGACTCGTCAGCATACAGGCACTTCAGATCACAATCAACAGTATCAAAAAGATCATCGACATACAAAATGAAAAGAAGCAGCCCCAGAATAGATCCTTGGGGTACTCCGATCGTTATGCCAACTTTTCAGATGTCATGTCATCCAGTGTACAACCTAACATCTGCCATCCAAGTATGATCTCAGCAAAGCGACACACTCCTAAGGTTGGGCGCACACCGAACTTGTCCCCGACAAACCGTTGGTCGACAACACGGATTTCAATTGCTGTCTCGTGTCGGCGCACACCGCATCGCCAGAGACAGAACAGAGAGACGGAGAAGGGGAAACGTTTTTTACTTTTCATAAGCTTAACATATTTAATAATCAGTGTATCTGTTTCTTTCGAACGTAAATTGAAAAAAAAAAGAATTCGGACTCAGAAGAAGAATTTTGTGTAATAACAATGTGGCAAAGTATATTTGGCGAAAATATGAGAAATCATTGGGTTCATCCTATGAATGAAGTTAGATTCACGGAGAACACGCTTATTAATTCATTGTATTGAGCTAGTCACACTATATATTGTGAAAAATAAAAAAATTGAAATTCTTATTTTCCTCATCATTGATGAATATAATTCACTCATAAGAATCGCTAAATTTACTCTGAAAAACAGAAACTCCGCCTTTGAAGGGTTAATAAAGAGAAAATGCCGATGAAGTTGATGATTTATATCATCTGTGTATAGCATGAAACAGGAAGTTCTATAGCGAAATGTCATAAAGTCGGGACCACTATTTATTAGCTTCTGCAATCATTTCTTCTCTCAAGAACAGAATTTTCGATTACAGATCGAAAATTTTCAATTAAGTAGAAGTAGTCCATGAAATGCTAAAAGCATGCAACCTACTTATCTCGAATTTCGATGACTCAGACGAAAAAAAATCTATTTTTTCGTCGACCCCAAAATGAAGGGTGATTGCAATGTGTAAGAAATTGCACATTAATTACCCATTTTAATGTTCAACTCCTGCTATTTTAATGAGCAATTGCCATTGGCAACCGAACACAAAGCATTCTGAAGGATACGAATAATGTCATAACTCTACTAGAACATAGAAAATTTATATTGTGTCAAAAGTATGTCTTGTGCAAAATAATACATATTTCAATCAAGAATTTATTATCAATTCATAATGAAATCGATGAAAAAATCTTGTAATGAACTCAGTTATTTATCTAGCGATTAATGGTCTCGAAGTACAGGGTCTTTATAAAAGATTGTAACAGCGCAGTTGGCTTTGGATTGAAGAATACCAATCTCTAACCAATCAGAGCATAGCATGATCACAGAATTCTGTGGTTTGCATAATCCAAAGCCAACTGCGCTGTTACAATCATTTATAGAGACCCTGTATTACCGCGTGAGCGGAAAGAGCACGTTAAAGTATCTCGACCATTAATCACTGCCATTAAGGAACTAGTTGATAAAATAACTATGAATATGTTGTTTCACGCCCCAGCATTGCTATTCCTTTTGACCTAGGAAAATTTTCATCAGTACGAAAAAAATTTCATCGATAAAATTCTTAACGGAAAAATGAATTAACCCAAGACTCTCCCGTATTCTTTGGGCGATTCAAAAATATTTCCTTCTCCGCAAATTTCGCCCAACAAGTGATCATTGATAATTTTCAAGGATAAAAACTTGGAGATTCGATATTTAATTCTTTTTTCATTGATATGTACAGGGTGGCCAGAATTGGTGATCCCTGAACTAAAACAGTTTGTCTTCGACAGTTGTTTAGCGTATGACGTTGGTCTTTTTTCGAAAAACTGATTTTGCCGCATTGCTCTATCGTCTTTTGTTTTCGAGTTATAAGCTAAATTTGACATTTGGGAAATTTCTTATTTGGCCACTATCTCCGTTCCTGTTTATGGTATGAATTCGAAACAAAAACAATATATAGACACTTTTTTGATAGGAATCCAGTGGTCAGTGGTTTAATCTATTTTTTTCTGAGGGTTTTCCTTCCTGACTTATTACAAAAAAAATTGTTTTTTATGAAAACAATAATTATTTATACTTAAGAATAAACACCGTTTTTTCCTCGTTTCAACAATATACAGGGTGTTTCCTAAACATGCGGCAAAAATTCAGGGGATTGTTCCTTGGACTATTCTAAGAATATTTTGTCCTTTGATGATTTTTGAAAAACCTCTTTGTTTCGAAGATACAGGGGAAACAAAATTTTAGATAATAACATTTTATTTTGAAAAATTACATGAAAAATTAACTTAACCCACAAAAACTGTTGAAAATGACCACCTCTAGCCAGCATACAAGCATCCAATCTTCTCCTCATTGACTGCCGAACCCTTTCAAAAACACCAGGATCATTTCTTATTAAGTTACACCCAGCAATGATCCGATTTCGCAAGTCTTCCACATTTAAAAATAAATTGTACCTACTTAGTAAACACAGTGCGGTACGCATATTTATTTAAACTATTATTAATTTTAAAAATATGAAAAATGTTGTTCGCCCTGTATCTTTGAAACAAAGAGGTTTTTCAAAAATCATCAAAGGACAAAAACATGCTTAAAATAGTCCAAGGAACAACCCCCTGAATTTTTGCCGCATGTTTAGGAAACACCCTGTATAACATGTCATATATCGCTGCTAGGAATGAAGGAAACCACTCAGAAAAATTAGATTAAGCCACTGGATTCCTATTGAAAAAGTGTCCGTATAATGTTTTTGTTTTGAGTTTATAGCACAAACAGGAACGGACATAATGACCAAATTAAAAATTTCCCAAATGTCAATTTTGACTCCAAAACAAAATACGATAAAGCAATGCGGTTGGCGACAAAATGAGTTTCTCGAAAAAAGACCAATGTCATACGTCAATCATTTTTCTCTATCTCGCACGGTTAAAAAGTTTTAGTTCAGGTATCACCAATTCTGGTCGCCCTGTACGCATGGTCTTTTTGTATACTGAATAATACAATTTTAATTAAATTATTATCAATTCGTTTTAATCATCATCTAAAATGGTCATTCTCGATAGGTATTTTAGTTGTTCTCTGGCTGAATATGTTTAAAAAACGTATCGTGGCGGAGTTGTCAAACACGAGACGAGGTAGTCGGGTTGGCTTCGTTCGTTGGGTCGACGACGTTTTGTCCGCACACGCTTGGTGTGCGATGGTTCCATTTACCACAATGCATTTTACTGCAACCTTGTCGAGACCTGACAAACTGTCATGCGCGATGTCTGCCGACTCCGACCGAACAAGAGCGACGATAGTATGATCGGCTTCGTTGCCCAGTCGACGACTGTTTGTCGAGGACGCCTTGGTGTGCGATGGTTCCATTCACCACTAAGCTTTTCACTACTACCTCGACGACTCCCGACAGATTTTCACGTCGGGGACTGTTTGTCGGCTCCGGTGTGCGCCCAACCTAAAACTGCCTTATGTATTCTCAACTCCAGTTCCAACAATTATTTCTTTCGGTGTTAGATGCTTTTTACTTTTTCAAAGTCAGTTCCCTCTTCTGTCCAATTAAAGCTCCGTCATTACCGACACCAACATCACCCCCAACCGATAGCTCCTCCACCAAAATTTCCCTCTTGGTCGGAAACACGGGTAGAACCGGCAACGCCGTCAGTCTTCTGGTCACAGTAAGTCCTTATATTTTTTATTTTTTTTATTACTTGATAACAATTTTATGACCATGTCTTTTTCGCTCACCATAGCCCCCAATTGCTTATTGCTCCCCTTGGCGTTGTTTAATTCCAATTTCGTGACCTTTAATTCATATTCCAAACATGTTATTCCGTCGGATTTTTCTTGGTTGTTTTGTTAAATCTTTGGCGAATTTTTCATCAATATATTTTCTAAGTGACTCACTTGCTGTTATTCCTACGGGACTTTGCTTCTTAACAATAATTTCAACTAGATCGGACTTTCTCAGTTTAGATAATTCCGCAGCGATCTCTTCGGATAATGCCATGTTCATGGGTTCATATATTGAAAATGAGTTTGGAAGGGTACTGATAGATCGAAGAATTATCCCCCATAAAATAGTTCAACACTGGGCTTTTCAACAAGAATGTTTAGGAATTCAAAGTAATTGCGGCCATAAAACCATTATATAAAGTACATCGCTTTCAACCAAAACAAGCTTAATTTCGCCAGAGTTTTTCCAATGTATTACGTCCACGAAGTAGGACTAAAAAGACTTCAAGAGTAATTAATTCCATTTCTAAACACAATATCAATGGAATGAATTTGATTACAAGATATACAGAGCAAGCATATATTCCGTAAATCAACCGATGCAACCAGACCGGTCGATAATATTTTGACAGCGGTCATCTCTAGTTGTTTTGGCTGAAATTTATTTACGGAACGTATTTCGGTTGCTGTCTGACTTATACATTCGTTTTGAGGAGTTTCGTGCTCCTGAGCTGTTCCAGTGCTTGTGAGCAGCCAATGGCAAGCCGTATTTCGAGCTTTTGAGTTACTCAGGAGCACGAAATATCTCAAAACGAATAGGCTATATTTAGGTTAGATTCAACTTCAAAATAATTCTATTCATTTACAATTTAGTCCACAGGAACTGGAAGATGAAAATGATAATCAATAGAAGAAGGAATCATTTGGTTATACAAAAAAGAAATGTTTTCATTCAACCAGATATTGTTCCCACTAAAACAATTGAAAAGTAAAGTACATTTTATCCTGCTCGTTTGACCATGAAGTAAATATTGTCAGTTAAGTTATTTTGATATTTGCAATTAAAAAATAGGGTACCTACGAATATTTTTTTTAATGAGAAAAAGTGCATTGATAAGATACCCCGGTAGTCCGGCCCCTGTCTAATCCGGCGCCCCCTGTAATCCGACATGGTCTATTATTTATACCATACGGCATACATAATGAAGTATAATTAGTATTTCAGAGTACATATATGTACAGGGTATCCCATTTTGGGCGCTTTTACGGGATATCTCCGTTATTTTTAACGTTAGCGGGATGCGGTTTTCGCGACAGTGTGCTACTTTTTTGTGAAACTAAAGATGGCGCAATCAGTTTTTGCATAGCCCTCTTAGTTTTTGCTATACAGGGTGGAAATGGAAAGTATCACTTTTTAATCACCCCCCGTATCTCAGTTGTACTTAAACTTGGAGAAATGGTTGAAACGCATTTCTATGGATTTTTTTCCGTAGAATCTAGTGGCGTAGTCAGTTTTTCAATTAAACTTTCCGTTTTTGAGTTATTGAGCAAACATATGTTTTTTGAATTGGACACCCTGTATATTATTTTTTATTCTTATCAAGCACAATCTCAGCTTTTCAAAAACATATTATTTTATGCATTTATTTTCAAAACCAAGCTCGGAATTCAAGATTTTGTAATTCAATTGTCAATAACTAAGTAGTAGGCTATGACTGTTTATTAAAAATAAACAATAAATGTCAAGATTTCGTTAGAAATCGAAAATAATGTTAACATAATATCTACATCACATGATCTAATATTTAACTTAATTTAATTTGCAATTTTTTGAAAATTCAAATAATTGATTACCTATAAATACCAATTATTAAATGTTTATTAGGGAATCCAAAACAATAACAAAATTTTGTAATTTTGTTTTATAGATGCGGAGCTTCGTGCGGCAATTATTTTGGCCTTTGAAAATTTGCAAAGAAGGCCTATGATTATTTTGAACGCCATTAAAAGAATAACGAAACTCTGCAGATTTTGTATACGGGAAAATGGCCATCATTTTGAACAGCATCTATAAAACAAAATTACAAAATTTTGTTATTGTTTTGGATTCCCTAATAAACATTTAATAATTGGTATTTATAGGTGATCAATTATTTGAATTTTCAAAAAATTGCAAATTAAATTAAGTTAAATATTAGATCATGTGATGTAGATATTATGTTAACATTATTTTCGATTTCTAACGAAATCTTGACATTTATTGTTTATTTTTAATAAACAGTCATAGCCTTCTACTTAGTTATTGACAATTGAATTACAAAATCTTGAATTCCGAGCTTGGTTTTGAAAATAAATGCATAAAATAATATGTTTTTGAAAAGCTGAGATTGTGCTTGATAAGAATAAAAAATAATATACGGGGTGTCCAATTCAAAAACATATGTTTGCTCAATAACTCAAAAACGGCAAGTTTAATTGAAAAACTGACTACGCCACTGGATTCTACGGAAAAAAATCCATAGAAATGCGTTTCAACCATTTCTCCAAGTTTAAGCACAACTGAGATACGGGGGGTGATTAAAAAGTGATACTTTCCATTTCCACCCTGTATAGCAAAAACTAAGAGGGCTATGCAAAAACTGATTGCGCCATCTTTAGTTTCACAAAAAAGTAGCACACTGTCGCGAAAACCGCATCCCGCTAACGTTAAAAATAACGGAGATATCCCGTAAAAGTGCCCAAAATGGGATAGCCTGTACATATGTATGTATAAAGAATCTTATCATTGGATCTGTAATTTGTCGGATTACAAGGTACTCTTTTGTAAAAAATCCGGACTATAGGGGGGGGGTCTTAGGCAGTACTCTATAATCCGACGAATTCGATAGTTCGACACTGCCCTGCAAAATGTTTGTCGGACTACCGGGGTTCCACTGTATATTTTAATACAACATATTTACAAGGAAGAAATACATCGGACAAAATGCTAAAAATCTGAAGTTAACGAAACAAAAAAATCAGAAAATAAATCGACACGACATAGAATGAAAAAAATATTCAGTCTAATTCAACAACACAAATCACAGCACAGAACATAAAATATCACAGAGAGCACAACGATTTAAGTCTAAAATAACCCATGATATTCATGAAATAACCTAAATCTCAAAAGACAAAAACAATAACAAACCAAAGAAACCGAAGAAAATCCTTGGTTGTTCTGGTTCCTGAATATTACCGCTTTTTTTGTAACCGGTTTCTGTAAACAAACTGTTCGCAGAAACCAACCGAGAATATCATATTTACGGAACAGAAAATTAACAACCAAGCCAAGCAAGTTGATTTACGGAATATAACCCAAATATTCGTTTTTGTTTTGAAATTTGACAGTTCAAACGCAGAGTCGTAATTTCTTTTAGGGGTACTGAAACGAGATAACATAACATCTTAATAAACTAAGATAAATAGTATTTTTTTAAGTAATAATACGCATCCACCGATATAAGCACCGGTATATCATCTAGCTAATTATAGGTTTAAAGATTACAAGAAATATAATTAAATAGTACCTACTATTCATAATCAACCCACGCTACTGTACTCAACTCTGGAATGATGCTTTTCGTGAACGTGAACAATCATGTTTTTCGCATGTCTTGTAAACAATACATTATTTCAGCATTTTTCTGGAATAAATGTACCGGGTTTTTCACTACAATTTGACCCCCCCTTTTAGTTCCGATTTAACACCGTTGAACACGTTTTTATAGCCGTTACTGAAGGAAAAAATTTACTTCAGCAATAATGACAATCAATGAAGGCGGAGAATAATATTAGTGATTGAATACAGTTTTTATCGTATTCCTTCTTTAATATGTAAAAGATTTCGTGGGATCGGAATGTTTTGGGGAATAAGACACTATGTCATTCCTTTAAGCGACGTTTCGCAACTTTATTTGTTGCTTCTTCAGGCTCTACAAAATAAAAACAAACAACTTTCAATTCATTCACACACAAGCAGACAAACAACATGGAACCAATAAAATCATAACTATATAAAATAAATAAAATAACATACCTCGGAAGTGGCAAATGTCCGTCAATTTCCCATAAATATATAAATAATTTCGATATAAACATGTAAATCTTAGAAAGTTAGGCAGGTATTGTCAAAATTCTTCGGCAAACGTAAACAATGGGAAGCGCGCTCCAAAACCTGTTTAAATTCTGATACATTCTTCGCGGCAACCGGACATCCCCACCCCCTTCATGCTATAAACGTCTTCAAATTAATACATAAAATAATAAATAAATAAATAATATAAACTGATTCAAATCACAGTTTTTTCCTTTCTGATTTTGGAATATAAATTGAGGATATTGTGGTATATTGCACTTAAACCCAAGCAGTCAGTCCTAAAGTTGATATTTTTCGTCGTGTTAATTTGGATCATTTCCCCAATATTGCGTTTCAACCAATTCGACTCTCTATCTAAAACTGTCGTCCCTTCGAAGTTGAAATTATGACCGGTCTCGAAGTGATGTACTGCTAGCGCGGTTTTTTTATTTTTGGTCTGATTATGATTCTTGCCGTCGTTTTTATGTTGGTTTAATCGAGACTTAAGATATTGTTTCGTTTGTCCTATATACGACCTATCGCAGGAACATGGTATTTTGTAAACGACGTTTGATTGATCGGTCAGTGGTATTGGATCTTTCAACTTCGTGAAAAGGCAGGTCGTAGTTTTTACGCTGTAATACGCCAATTGAGTGTTCTGTCCGAGAACACTGTTGATATTTTGCGATAAGTTATTCACAAAAGGGAACCTGAAATATTTGGTATTTGAAGCTGTTACCGAGTTCTCAGCACGTTCAATTTCGGCGAAACACCTAGATATGCACTGACTCACGAAGGTTCTGGGATAATTTTTCTTTTTTAGAATGGTTTTAATTTTATTTATGTTGGCGGCGTGGTAGGAATAATTGCTTAGATTTTTGACAAATGGGATTATTAGAGTGATAATTTAAGATTCTACCCGAACTGGTCGCTTGAAGGAATGACATAGTGTCTTATTCCCCAAAACATTCCGATCCCACGAAATCTTTTACAAATATTAGTGATATAAAATCAACCAATATTAAACCCTTCTTACTTTTAAGTAGATTGTTTGGATATAAAGAATTTCGTAGGTATATCACATATTTTTTTATTCGGTGTCATCATTTCAAAACTTTGAAACTCTGAAAATTGAAGAGACACATCCACATTAGCATTTATATTCGAGATCAGGAGGAAATAGCCTATCAAAAAAAAGAAAGAATATACAGAACAGGGTGTCCCATTTGAAAAAATATAGTTGCATTCAATGTTTTTCACTCTGTATATCTTCCCATTGACGTTATTATAACTCCAAAAATGAGCATTTTCAGTAAACGCACTCTGTCACTTGTAAAATGATTACAGATCTTGCCAGGTGGTTCTTAAAATTTGAAACTCTGTGGTTCTCAGAATAAAATAGATAGACCAACATATGTTACATATTCGAAATCTGGGGAAAAGAGCTAGCCAAACATGGAAAAATATACAGGGTGTTCCATTTGAAAAAATGAAGTTGCCATCAATATATTGGCCACCCTGTAAATATTTCAGTTTCTGGACTCAATCAAAAAAACCTCAGTTGATTTGGTGAAACTTTTATACGAAACATTTTTTGTATCTCCTTTAGTAACAAAGTTAAAGGGGGGGTCAAATTATAGTGAAAAACCCGGTACTTCAATTGCATACTTGTAGTACATTAAAATGTAGAATCACGAAAACGACACAAATATTTATTTTGAAAATCATAAGATTAACCTAAGTTAGGTTAATGTTTATAAACAGCAATGGGGAATATAAACATAGAGATGTCTTCATTTTTGCCTCTGGTTACATCTGACAAGGCCTATCTATGTTCTTTTATTGTTCTGAGGCATTAACCAAGTTCATTCTCATTATCGTATAGAACTTCTTGAATAACGGAGAATTAAAAATGGTCCAATTTTTGCACTTTTCAATTCGCCCGAGTGAGTTGCAATGATTCCGTGCCATGTTCCTTCGAGAATAACTCGCAGTAGAGCAGCTGTCGGAAAAAGCATGCAACACAAATAACCGCAAAACCGGATTGATATTTTCATTACTAAAATACAGTAGAATATGGATATAACGACCTTCAAGGGACAGACGATATCCGGGTCGTACTAACCACACGACGCAATAAATAATAGAGAATCATTTTTGGGATCTATTTTGATTATATACAGGATAGATCATGTCGCTAAAAGCGGTTGGTCTTTATAAGCGTATTCGTTATATCCAGATTCTTCTGTATATTCTTTTAAGAGAGCCATAAATATTGTTATTTAATCAACTAGTTTATCAATGACGGCGACTAATGGTCAAGATATTTCAACGCATGTGCGCAGCGAGCGCCAGAATAATAAACGAAAAGATTTTTCCATCGACCTCATTATGGGTTGAGCATAAGAAGGACAGGAATTCTAACAAACTGAGTATTCAATCCATTTTTATTTGGTTCGATATAAATGAACTGAGAGAACTTTTAAATATAGGGTATGATTGACTAAAATCAATAATTCAACAAAGATTCCAACTTAATATTAATTTTAAGATTATTCATAAAAATTTCGTTTAAACTTCCAGGAACAAACTGTCCAAAACAAAATGGTTTAGAACAGGCGTTTTCGGATACTTACTCGGGTTAACTCCATCCGTAACCTTGGCGTTCGTTTAGCTAACCCAAACATCCAATCCGTGTTCGGAAAGTACGGTGCTATCAACTCGATCACTAACTCAAGTTGATCTATCGTAACCCTACACAAAAGCATGGAATCACTACTATCTTAGCTAGTTGCCGGTTCTTACTACCTTAGCGCTGATATCATGGAATGTTATGCCTATGATTACCTTTCAGTAGGGTCCTGTAGCGATCTTAGAAGAACAGGAGATTCAAAAAATCACCACTTGGAACTCCAAACCTGGTTTAAATACCCTCCTGGCCCAAGGGCAAGATTTAAGTATTTTGTATCTGAATATTGAAGGTATTTATTCGAATAGTTTCAATTTTGTAAAAACGGCGAGACAGGGTTTTTCTACTGAGAATTTCACTAAGCCAGACTTTTCCAACACTAGCCATTGGGCGAACCATGATTAATTGCAGTTTCATTATATACTCAATGGATATTATACTATTATCATATCAAATTAAAATATTTCAAAGGGGTTACGCAAAGCTGCAATATCCTAGATTCAAGCCGTTTTTTGGCGATCCTCCGTGTTAACATAATTGGACCTGTTTTAAAATCGATTTCGGGTCAGTTTGAATTTAAACTGTCAGTTTTCCAGAATGACGGATGCATAAACAAAATAATTTCATATTTTTTTGGTTCTTTGTTGAAGATGGAGAATAATAATAATTTTTTCCATGTTACAATCGATGATTTCGTTTTGAGGATTGATGCAGAGACTGCGGAGCAGATAGAAGGAATTAGGATTTACCGAGCCCAAAATAGATTAGAGAAATCTCTCTCCAGATATGGTGGCAACCAATCTTCATAATATTCCGGTGATTGTATATGCATCAAATTTATTAATAAAAAGAGAGTTGCAGTGATTATCAAACTAGTAATGTATTCTTATTTGGGCTCTCGGCAAAGAGCTTGATTCAATTCTTCCTATTACATGTCAATTTTTGAAATTTATCAATTTTATATTTAGTGACTGCATTCCAATTGCAGTCTTCATGCAGAGCACATGTATGCTGATAAAGTATCAATATTATTGTTCATTATATCACGGAAAATAAGTGAACATTTCAAGTTCTAAGGCATTAAGCGCGGCGGATTTTGAGACATTCTTTTCGAAAGAGATGTCCGAAAAGTCCTCGCAAAAAAATTCGGAAGTTTCGTCAGACGAGGATGCATCATTCAAGAAACCAACGAACAGAAAGCGGAAGAAAAAAACAATGAAGAAAAATAACACTAAAAAGGTAAACGATAACAAAACGCCCGATAAGGAAATCGATCAACCGCATCTGGAGCCACATGTTGATAGCATGGATATTGATTTGGCGGGAACATCCCAATCTTCCTCTCAAGTAATTTTGCCTTCTAAAGATCCCCACACACAAGAAGATAGGAGTCAAGTCGGCTCGGAAAATAACAAAAACATCAAAACAACAACAACAAAATTCTCAACAAGAATGCACGAAATTAGCAACACTAATTACGAATACCTATTTTACCTAACGGTCGACGAAAACATCTTATCAGATAGGATTCAAATGGCAGATGAATGGAATAAAAAATTTCCGAATTCCCACGACATAGTAATGAAAACAAAAATTGGATATTTAATTGAATCAAACAATGAAAAAGACAAACTCATCAAAGCCATGGAAGAAATGATAAACGAAAAAACATTAATGAAATACAAAGAAACAAAACCATTTATTAGAGGGAAAGAAAGGACTGAACCACAACAAACATATTCAGTGGTTATTAAAGGCGTCGAAAAATTGATAAAAGACGAACATATCAGTAAACACTTGAATGACATCGACCTCAAACATAGATTCTGCAGAAGAATAACCTCCAAATAATACAAAACACCCACAACATTATTAAGAATAATTACAGGTGAAGCCTCAACTTCTGAACGACTTCTCAATGAGGGGATGTTTTACAAAAACAGACATTACCTCGTTTTCCCAAGTCACCCACCTGATCCCACGCCAACACCATGCAGTAAATGTTATCAATTCGACCACATATCCGAAAATTGCACACAACAAATAAAATGTAACAAATGCCAAGGGACACACAGAACTACAAATTGCAAAACAAATCTTTCCCCAAAATGTACTGCATGTGGAGCCGAAAATCATCTCGCCTGGTTTGCCAAGTGCCCAAAACATCCAAAGAAGCCCATTGAAGGCATACCAAATGTTAGCATCAAACCTCTCAACAGGAACACAGTACGCCCAGACTACATTGAAAGGAGCGGATTTTGATAGACAGATATCAGATTGACATTTGGAAACATGGGTTTTCGCCATAGATATACTAACCTTACATGGATGAGGCCTGTCATTCAACACTTTCGGAGAATGTGATGCCAAGAGAGAGATAGAGCTAGAGGTGGCAAAAAGACCGCAAATCCCATTTGAGAGCCAATCATAGAAATGGAAGCGGCGAAAGAGAGAGACTCGTGATGCAAAAAGAAAGATAGAGCTAGTGGTGGCAAGATAATTGGATAAATTTAATTTTTCAAGAATAATTTGTTTTTTTGCTATACAAACTAATATATAATATATACTATTTTGAAACACGTCTGAAAAATAGCAAGAAAACAAATTATTCTCAAAAAATGAAATTAATTCAATTAATCTTGCATCCACTAGCTCTATCTTTCTTTTGGCATCACAAGTCTCTCTCTTTCGCCGCTTCCATTGGAGTTATAATTTCTATGGTTTTCGCTTATTTTACAGTTATTTGTAGCTTGAAATTATGGGATTTCAATTAAAACTCAAGTAAGAGGAGATTGTTGTACCCATTTGTCGTAGTTCGAATTATATCGCTTTCGATTATGGTATGAATATATTGAAAATGGGCAAAGATGACTTTGCTGTTGGAAGGAAACTTTATCCCTAATATCAATTATTGATTATTTTTTCAAGTGTTGGTTTCATTTTCAGATTTCATCTTATTTGTCCAGTATGTCAGGAAAAAAGTGCCATCAATACAAATTTAAAATAATGGAATGATGTATTTTGGAACTTGTTTAAGCCATCAAATTGGTTCGCAAAATGTATTCTTTTATTCCAATTGCCAATAAAGAATGAGAGAAATCCATGTATCAAGACAAAATTTAATTGATGGACCTACATCTACATGATTCACAAATAGAGAAAATAGTTCGATGAGGGCTGAAGAACTTCGGTGTATAGTCATTTGACTCGGCATTTGATATGTCTAGTTTTTTTTTCAGTATGTGTAAAAAATAATATGGTGGAAATTGAATTAACTTGATTTTTACATTGTCCAGAATAAAGAGTACCTACTTAACTTGTGATATCTAATCATGTGCTGATCTTACAAGATATAAATTAATAAGTTGTGACGATGGATTTGTTTGTAGTTTATTTTTACTGAATTGGGTATAATGTCAGCACTTTGTTTTATTTTCATAGGATAAGTGAACGATTGCTGATTACGATTGAAAGTGACACTGCATACAATTTCTATGGGGCGTAATTGAAATGAATGAACGAGAAAACTGATGTATGAAAACGAAAAAACATTATTTGAACCACTATCTAATATTTATTTAAAAAGAAAGAACAGTATCACTTTCTTGACCTGAAAAATGAACAGGAATATTTGGAATCAATTTTTCATATTTATTTTGGCCTGGGATCTTGATGAACAGGTACTAGATATTTTGATATTCTTTTCGGAAAGTGGATCGAAGTCGATAATAATATTTTCATTTTAACCCACAACAAATAAGTTGAGCATGATTGTTTCAGAAACGTGTAAATTCTATAAACCTGATTCAGAGTCTGCATTTTACGTGGAACTTAAGTTGGGTACTAACCATGCTTTGATTAGTCAAAGTTGATTTATATATAATTCAATTGAAATATTGGTATAATCTTTCAGTGTCCTCAATTGTTGAAAATATTAATGCTGGCAAGTACAATGTGTTTACGATCAAAGGTACTATTGTACAGGGTATCCCATTTTGGGCACTTTTACGGAATATCTCCGTTATTTTTAACGTTAGCGGGATGCGGTTTTCGCGACAGTGTGCTACTTTTTTGTGAAACTAAAGATGGCGCAATCAGTTTTTGCATAGCTCTCTTAGTATTGGCTATACAGGGCGGAAATGAAAAGTATCACTTTTTAATCACCTCCCGTATCTCAGTTGTGCTTAAACTTGGAGAAATGGTTGAAACGCATTCCTATAGATTTTTTTCCGTAGAATCCAGTGGCGTAGTCAGTTTTTCAATTAAACTTTAGGTTTTTGAGTTATTGAGCAAACATACGTTTTTTAAATTGGACACCCTGTATATTATTTTTATTCTTATTGAGCACAATCTCAGCTTTCCAAAAACATATACTTTTATGCATTTATTTTCAAAACCAAGCTCAGAATTCAAGATTTTGTAATTCAATTGTGAATAACTAAGTAGTAGGCTCTATGACTGTTTATTAAAAACAAAAAAAATGTCAAAGCTTTGTCGGTTGGTTTAAAAGTTTACAGTTCTCTCAGTTTTTATTATTTATTATATCATATTAATGATTCAGTGTTAAGTTTTTCTCATTACGGCTACTTACGAAAATTACGAGAAATATGACATGCTTGTTTGTGATCTAGATATTATGTTAACATTATTTTCGATTTCTAACGAAATCTTGACATTTATTTTTTGTTTTTAATAAACAGTCATAGCCTACTATTTGGTTATTGACAATTTAATTACAAAATCTTGAATTCTGAGCTTGGTTTTGAGAATAAATGCATAAAATAATATGTTTTTGAAAAGCTGTGATTGTGCATGATAAGAATAAAAAATAATATACAGGGTGTCCAATTTAAAAAACGTATGTTTGCTCAATAAATCAAAAACGGAAAGTTTAATTGAAAAACTGACTACGCCACTGGATTCTACGGAAAAAAATCTATAGGAATGCGTTTCAACCATTTCTCCAAGTTTAAGCACAACTGAGATACGGGAGGTGATTAAAAAGTGATACTTTTCATTTCCGCCCTGTAGAGCAAAAACTAAGAGAGCTATGCAAAAACTGATTGCGCCATCTTTAGTTTCACAAAAAAGTAGCACACTGTCGCGAAAACCGCATCCCGCTAACGTTAAAAATAACGGAGATATCCCGTAAAAGTGCCCAAAATGGGATACCCTGTACATATGCTGAAGGACTTCACTGAAACAAATAGAAAATAAAACAGGGTAAACTGATATAGAACAAAACTAGTAATTATTATTGGAATCTTCATAGAGCAGGAGGAAATATAGATCACAATTCATGGCATAATATTTTTTTGTTAGTAGATCTGTAGTAGAGTAACTTCGCTTGATCTTAATTTTTTTAATAACTAACTGAAAAATGCAAGATAAAATTAAAACAATTGTGATAATAGATGCTGAAGGAAGTCTATATTGTGTAGACAGATAGAAAACTATATGAAATATATGTACAAGTCAAAGACTCACCCTGTACATCAGAAAACTGAATAAGCCTAAAAATATCAACAGAGAAGAACTGCTACATAAATTGAAGAAGAGATTCATTTCTCAGTATGAAATAGACACAACGGATGTGTTTTCTGGCAATAGGATATACATACACATGTTTGACATAGAGGAACCCAATGAACCATCACCAACCGAGCCTGTCGACAACAATATAAATCGTCAAGTTCAACTCTAATGTTAAAGTACTATACAACAACATCAACAGTTACATGACCAAGAAATATCTGATCAACAACTTCATAGAAAAAAATAATATAAAGTGTACAATATTTGTAGAAGCAAAAATAGAGGAAGATCATAGTATATCATACAAAGATTGGGATACCATTCATCATATAGGACACAAAATCAATAACACAAGAGGTGGTAGCATAGTCCAGTGTCATCCCAGCATAAAAATGGGTAAGAACAACCCCCCTAGGATAAACAATAATCTCAATGAAGCACTTCACTTCACAATTCCCTTTAGAGATGACAAGATACATATATTTTCAGTTTACATACGCCATAGTTCAAAAATTGAAGAAACAATTTTCACAAAAGCAGCCCCCTATAAATATTCCATAATTATAGGAGATTTCAACCCGAATCAGACCAAATATAGGCAAATCAACAAGTTTCTTCAGAATGGAGTATTTAAGAAATTCATTACACCTCCGACTTTTTTGATGGACAATAACCCAGATAGCACTCCTGACTTAGTATTCTACTCAGCAAATCTTGGCAGTAACATCAAGGATATAGAACTTGTCCCAGACCTTGGCTCAAACCACCTAGCTATGATGATCACCTTGGACCTGCTTACATCACCCATAGTGACACCAGATCGTGAATCTTTACAATATGATAAATGCAAGATAGAAAAGGTAAACGACGATATGACCCGATTCATTGACACGCAGAGGCACACAAAGATAAATGAAGATTACATATCATTATTCAATAAAGAACTTTCAACTAGCATATTTAAACACACGCCAGTGAAAAAACATCATCCCTTTCTCCACGAACTACCTCCATTCATAATAAAATTGATTAAAAATAAGAGAAAAATGTACCGAGAGTATCGTCGCAATCCTCAACCCAACTTCAAAACTCAACTCAATGAATACAATTCGGCAATACATCGGTTAATTCAACAATATAGAGTACATACCTGGACCAAAGCTCTTAACCAGATCAAAGAATCAAAAGGAAAACAACAAATTAAGAAACTGTCCAGATATAAAAAATTTCATAAAATTCCGACAATCGTTATTAATAACAAAGAACATGAAACAGACGAAGAAAAGAATAACGCTTTTGCTCACCATCTAAATCAAACTTATCGATACGATAGAGATATAAAATTCGACACAAAAATGGAAGAGGAAGTAGAAGTATGGTACAAAAGCTATTTCTCCAAGAAGGTTAAGAAGGACACACCTTTCAAATTAGACGAGTATACAGGTTTGGAAATTCAAATCTGAAATATACGATATACGATGTACAATGCATCAGACAGAGAATTCTTCCCTCCAGTTGCACAGATGAATAGTCGAGACAATCACGTGCTGTAACACACTGAATTCCGTTGTCTTACTTCAATATTCTAGTCTTGTCTCTCTCTTATCGTTTAGAGGAGCGTAATTCTTTAGTATGGTAGGCAACAGTAAATACTTGAATCGAGTATTACGGGCAGCCTGACAAATTAAAAATTCTATACGTGTAGTGCCGGTTCCCTACCATACTGCGATAAGAGAGAGACAAGAATAGATTATTGCAATAAGACAGTTGAATTCATTCAGTTATCGCATTTGATTATCTCGCCTATTCATCTGTGCAACTGGAGGGAAGAATTCTCTGTCTGATGCATTGTATATCGTATGTTTTCGATGTGAATTTCCAAATCTGTATATACTACGAACTACTACAGAACTCAAGAAACAGCTCGCCAGGAACAGATAGTATACCTTGGAATATAGTGAAAAAGTTGGATCATAACATTCATTTGCATATAATGATGCTATATGAATGGTGTTTCAATAACTGTACATTCCCTCAATGTTGGAAAACAGGAACAGTCATCCTGATAGCAAAAGATAATGGAGACCACACAAAAGTAGAAAACTATAGACCCATTACCCTTTTACCGGTCCTTGGTAAATTATTTGAAAAAATAATTAAGACAAAACTTGAAGAACATCTCGATAAGTATATTCCTAAGCATCAATTTGGCTTTCGCAAAAACAAATCCACTGTACCGGGTTTTTCACTATAATTTGACCCCCCCTTTAACTTTGTTACTGAAGGAGATACAAAAAAATGTTTCGTATAAAAGTTTCACGAAATCAACTGAGGTTTTTCGATATGAGTCCAGAAACTGAAATATATACAGGGTGACCAACATATTGATGGCAACTTCATTTTTTTCAAATGGAACACCCTGTATATTTTTCCATATTTGGTTAGCTCTTTTTCCCTGATTTCGAATATGTAACATATCTTGGTCTTCCTTTTTTATTCTGAGCGCTACAGAGTTTCAAATTTCAATAACCATCTGGCATAGCGTTTTGGAAGTTCGTGAATATCTAAGTGGCCAATTTGATCTTTTGACTGGTAATGGCGCATCCATTTTATGGCCACCAAATAGTCACCGTTGGACACGTTTTTATAGCCGTTCCTGAGGAAAAAAATATACTTCAGCAATAATGACAATCAATGAAAGCGGAGATTAATATTAATGATATAAAATCAACCAATATTAGACCCATAATTCGGAACTAATCCCGTCAACGCACAAAGAATAATGATGATATTGTTATGATTAGAAACAAGTTTTGAAGCTTTAAATTCTGACTTGAATCAGAGCCATAATAATGCTATCAAAAATAGTCTAAACAACTTGAGACAACTATATGAACTAAGTATGTGTATTGAATGAAGGTGGTCATTTTGAGCAATTTCTTTAGTTGATGTTATTCTTACCATACTACCATAGTTTATCATTTTTCATTGGTTAAGTAATTGTTAAGTATTCATTCTAAAATAATACTTTTAAGTAGATTGTTTGGGTAAAAAGAATTTCATAGGTATTATACATATTTTTTCATTCGGTGTCATCATTTCAAAACTTTGAAAATTGACGAGACACATCCACATACGCATTTATATTCGAGATCAGGAGGAAATAGCCTATCAAAAAAAGGAAGAATACACAGGACAGGGTGTCCCATTTGAAAAAATATTGTTGCATTCAATGTTGTTCACCCTGTATATCTTCCCATTGACGTTATTGTAATTCCAAAAATGAGCATTTTCAGTAAACACACTCTGTCACTTGTAAAATGATTACAGATCTTGGCAGGTGGTTCTGTAAATTTAAAACTCTGTGGTTCTCAGAATAAAAGAGATAGACCAACATATGTTACATATTCGAAATCAGGGGGAAAAGAGCTAGCCGAACATGGAAAAATATACAGGGTGTTTCATTTGAAAAAATGAAGTTGCCATCAATATGTTGGCCACCCTGTATATATTTCAGTTTCTGGACTCATATCAAAAAACCTCAGTTGATTTCGTGAAACTTTCATACGAAACATTTTTTTGTGTTATAGTGAAAAACCCGGTACATTCTCTAACAATATTGATTTCCAATCTACAGAATGCTCAACTTAACAACAAGAAAACAACAGCAGTAAGCATAGATATAAGAAAAGCATTCGATAGTGTATGGACGAAGGGCTTACTCTACAAGTTATACAAGAAAGACACTCCTGATTTCCTCGTCCATATTGTTAGATCTTATTTAGAGAATAGAAAGTTGAGAGTAAAACTAAATGATGCTTTTTCAGACTACTTCACTCCCATGCAGGGCACACCACAAGGTTTACCGTTATCTCCGTTCCTCTTTAACATATATTGCAGAGACATTGTATCAAGAACAAATAATAATCAATATACTCTACAATATGCAGATGATACAATGGCACTTTCACATAAGAAAACACTTAAATGCTGCATGGAAAAACTACAGATTTATGTAAACGACATCACAGACTGGTTGGCTCGATGGAGACTCAAAGTTAACCCAGATAAATCCAAACTTATAATATTCAATCATAACATCAACGAAAATTCTCCATCTATCGCTATAAACAACATAAAAGTTAAACCACACCCATCAATAAAATACCTGGGAATCTATTTAGACAACAAATCAAGCCTGAAATTACATGCCAACAACATGAAGAAAAAAGCCATCAATAGAGCAAAACACTTCAAATGTCTAACATATAGGGACCAAGGAATTGACATGAAAACAGCAACGAAAATCTACAAAAAGATATGTAGGCCAATAATTGAATATGGTCATCCTCTCTATGCAAACTGCAAAGAATCCATATGGAAATAATAGAAGTGGTTGAAACCTCATCGCTCAGGACAATTACAAAACTATGAAACCCAAGAAACCGGCTACATAATCCATCCAATAATCTCCTGTACAATCTGACAAAAGTGGAACCAATCAGAGAACGAATCAAAAAACTAAATAGAAGATTCCAACAGAGGTTGGAGAAAGCAGAAGATGTTGTTGTTCAATTCCATTACGATCCAATAAACCAGCCACAGAGGAAATTTCCTACATGCACACTGCAGGAAAAACTTAGAAGCTAACAAGCACCTTTATTCAATGCTATAAACAAACTTTTCAACTTTTGTTATTTTTTTTGTAACATGGTAATTGTAAATCTTATTGGGTTGAAGGACTTAAGTCAATTACCCTAAATACAGTTATTTATTTTATTTTATTTATTTAGTGACTGTGGAGATCATCGAGTTGAATATACATCAAGCAATATCAAGATACAGGAGATGTCAGACCTGAAAGGATAATTGAAAAAGTCATTAGTTGAAATTATACGATTAGAATAAGAGACGTGTTGGTTCAGTAATAAATATACATTTAATTGGAAATATGACTTTATTATCATTACCACTCTGAGGTACCACAAAGTGGCGACGAGGTGAAACAAAGTCAGAGAAGTAAGAACAAAACAATATAAACATGTTTACCTACACATTACTGTAGTGGGTAAGGTAGAAGGCTGTGAGCCATACTTAAATAACAAAGGTTATTAGAGTTTGGCTGTGAGCCGTATACCTATTATGTACTTAATGTAGAAGCGAAAGGCTGTGAGGCGTAGAGAGAAAATGTATAAATAAAATATTACAGGAAAAGGGACAAATATAACGAGGTGTATGTTTATTTACATAAACATATTTTCAGAAAGTTTAATCAAAAGAGAAGGAAGGAAGGTGTCTCAGAAAAATCCATATCTTTCATGCAGTTCCTACTACAAACTGATAAAACATTTTATCTGATGACATGTCATAATGACAACGTTATGTCACTCAATTTTGATGACATAAGGAAGCTCATTATGGGACTAAGTACCATAATGAATTCATTATGGTACTAAGTACCATAATGAAATTATATAAGGAAAACATGTCATTGTGACATGTACCATGATGAATTCATTATGGTACTAAGTACCATAATGAAATTCTATAAGGAAAACATGTCATTGTGACATGTCGAAAATGCAGTTTTTAATTTTTCGAAAATGTATTGATATAAATGCCATCAGATAAAATTTTGTATGTAATACGAATCATAAACAATCATTATGGCACACGCCGTGTTATCGGACTCGGCTACGCCTCGCCCGATAACATTCACAACTTGTACCATAATGATCGTCTTTATGATCCTAATTACATAAATAACTATTATAGAACGTTTTTCTTACAATAGGTAGATAGCCAACAAAATCATATTGCAACAAATTGTGAGCTGTAGCTCCTAATAAATGCAAAGGTAATCCTGACATGTGATTTCAAAAAAATTTCACTGAAGTTGTCAAAGTTGGTTTGAATTGATCAGGAAAGAAGAACCATATATAAACGATTGCCACTCATGAAGCAACCTTCCTTATCTTCAAAGAAAATGTTATTCTTACAGCAATGAGAAATTCTTTAAATTGAATTTGGAACTTCGAGCTTCCTTTAAATAGGAGGTAATGACATCCTTTAAATAGGACGTAATGACTTCCTTTAAATAGGAGGTAGTGTTCAACTACAAGAAGTTCATTAAATTGGATTTGAAAAAAAATTAAGACTTCCTTTAAATAGGAGGTAAAATTTTGCGTCCATTACATTGGATGAATTTACAGGTCAACCCATTGCAATTATCATAGCAAATCAACTACCTCCACCAGATGAATTGGACATGGGAGGTGACAGTACATCAGTCGGTTTGAAGTGGGAAAAATGGAAAAGATCTCTTCAAGTTTATCTTGAAGCTGCCGATATCACAACTCCGGGTAGAAAGAGAGCTACACTGCTGGTTCTAGGTGGAAGTGCGTTACAATAACTATATTTCTACTTGGAAAAGAATTCGATTTGATAACCGATCATTGGAATTTATTTTTAGTCCAAGATCCAAGCCATGTGCCCGAGTGGAAAGGTAGACCAATATTGACCCACTGTCAAGACTATGTGAATATTCAGATCGACCAATTCATGAATCAAAGGAGAATTATATTCTTCATATAGTAGAGTTTGCGAGACTATGTACTGTCACAATGCAACAAATAATAAAGGAATCTGAAAACGATCAGGAAATCACTAGCGTGAGAAAAGGAATTTACAGTAACCAATGAGATGAGTCTGTGAAACTATATAAAATATTTTCATGAGAATATCCTACTGAGAGATAGCAGGATCGTCATTCTACAAAAGCTAAAAAAACAAGTTCTAGATGCAGCTCACGAAGGTCATCCAGGAATTGTGGGGATGAAATGGAGACTACGGTCAAAGGTCTGGTGGCTCAGAATAGATAAGGATGTTGAGTTGATAGTTGAGGCTTGCAAGGGATGTAACTTGGTTGGGCTACCTAATAATCCAGCACCAATGAAGCGTTGTGAGCTCCCATGGCCATGGGTGGATGTCCTAGACCTTCTGGGACCATTACCGAGCGGGATGTACCTTTTAGTAATAATCGATTATTACAGTCGATACAAAGAAGTAAAAATAACGAAAACCATAACGAGTGCTCAGATAATCATCCTTTTGAAAGAATTATTTAGTTGCCTGGGCTATCCTCAATCAATGACTGCTGACAATGGTCGGCAGTTTGTGAGTGAAGAATTAAAATCATTTTGTAAAGAATGCAATATCAAGCTTTTCAATACTGTACCGTACTGGCCACAGATGAGAGATAAAATTCCCATGTTAGGAGATTTAAACGATCCAGAGGATGATTATGCAGTCCTTCAAATTCCAAATTATATATCAATCGGGCGAATCGAATATAGCAGATTCAGTATCCAGGTTGTGTCATATAGCAAAAGAAGGATCTTTCGACCAAAACAGTGATGGACATGTATTTACGATCATAGAAAGAAGCATACCAAAAGCCATGAGCATTTCTGACATAGTAATTGCTAGTAAGAAGGATAGTGAAATAAAAGCAGCCGTTGAGAAAATTAATCAAATCAGTGTATTTTATCAATCCCGCTAATCTTCAAATCAGCAAAGTAAAAATTCGCCGCGAATAAGTTAGAATTCGGTGTTAATTCAAGGGAGGTTTCAATCGTCAATCCAATTGATTTCCAAATCCCTGTTATTTAAAAGAAATATCTGAATTTCAAAAACAATTATTTATTTATTTCCACTGTGAAATTCACACATACGTGATTCAATAAACGCGATAGTGAGAAAAAAAGGTGATATATTTCTTATCAACTTCTACCTTCTGCAGCGCTTAATTTGCGCTAACTATCTGCAGCAGGACCGTACTTTCCGGATTAAATTATGTCTTGCCCTAAATGTAAAATAAAAAACTAACCAAACACGTTTATAGAATTCAGTGCAAGGGAAATTGCCTCGAGTGGTTTCATGAGGGCTGCACTGGATTGAGCAGGGATGAGATTAAACAACTAAAATGTGGAAAGTTCTCATGGATCAGTAACTCCTGCAATATACTCCCAGAGCAGAGCGAGAATGAAGAGGATGTGGATGAAGAATCTTCCTCAGAAGATGAAGAACCAGAAATTACACCACGTTATTCCAAAACAACGACAAAAAACCATCCAATTCTATGGAATTCACGCTCAAGGATGTGATGGATAAACTGGAAAGACTGATTATTTTGAATGAAGATTTCAAGCAAAAAATGGAAAGACAAGAAAAAGTTAATAAAGAATTAAAAAAAAAATCATGGAACTCAAGGATTATCAGACAATATGCGTAAGGAACTGGAGATGCTGAAGAAGGACAAAAACGAAAGTGATCAGAACAAGTTGAAGAACAACATCATAATCAGTGGATTACCAAATATGGATGGAAATGATGTGCTTGGAAGGGATGCGGTTATTAACATTGGCAAGAATTTGGGTTTACTCGTGAAAGCCGAAGATTTCACAGTGAATGAAATAGGAAAAAACGAATCAAAACAACTAAAGGTCATTTTCAAAGATTCGGCAATAAAAGAAAAGATCATGAAAGCCAAAAAGGAAAAGAAAATGATTGCTAAGGATGTTGGTTATACGGGAGAAAACACCCTATATATTAATCACGCTCTCACCAAGGAGAATCAATTACTCTTTAAACAGACAAGAGAATTCAAAAGAGAGTACAACTATAGGTACGCTTGGTTCTCTGATGGAAAAATACTTCTAAAAAAATGAAAAGTAAAATCATCGAAGTTCAATCTGAAAGTACATTACTCAACCTTAAGAAAGCAAAAAACTAAAACTAACAATCAAAAAAACATTGATTTTTTACAATTCTGTTTTCATATTCGTGATTGATAATTTAAGGAGTACAATTGCACAAAATTTCATCCATTTCGGGTGGAATTTTTTTATCGCTGTAGACATTTAAAAAAAAATTTGTGTTCGATTTTTGAAAAAATTTTTTCACAGAGATTCTCAGAAAATACTGCTCATTCAGAAAATAAAATTCAATTTGACAACCGAAAAAAAAGTTTCGAACATTGCAGGTTTTCCGCCATTTTGTGAATTTTTTTTGGAGTTTGTCAACTTTTCTGAATAGAGGTCGCAAAAATACTGAGATTTGACCAAAAACCGTTACTTTAAGTACTTTACATAACAGACCACACTCATAAGAATCTTGCTCAAAAATGACGTTTAACACCCTGTATCTCGCTTATGCTTCGAAAACGGGATATATTGTATAAGGCAAAAATGATTCTCCCGGTGTCCCCTAGACGAATATATATGTTTGTCCAGTTTATGATGAAACACCCTGTATACATGTGTTACGTTTTTTATTCGACCTCTATAGTGATAATGATAATTTCGGAACCTTCATAAGCTAGAAACTCGGGTTAGTGAAAAACCTCCATAAGCGACAAAAACATTGCGGTCCCTTTAACTCTCCCTTATCCAGGTTTGACTGTACATCAAAAAACTGAATACAACACACATTGAACATTCTCTATTTCAATATAAGATCAATAAAAACTAAGTTAAAAATTGAAAACCTAGGTTACTACATTAGCAAATACAACAATCCTAGCTATGAGGGCGTTTATGACTGCCGAAATACTCATGGTGGAGGAGTAGCAGTGTTTGTGAGGAATGACCTCAGGTATACTCCTTTGCAAATGTTTAAGGAGGACCATTGTAACAGTTTGATGATTCTTCTCAATGAACTAGATTTGAAAATCTGTGCAATTTATCGAGCTAAAGAAAATAACATAGACTCATTCATTGTGTCCTTGAATACACTACTAGAAAATAATCAAAGTTGTATTGTGGTCGGGGATATAAATTTGAATACTACATATGCGAGATGATACTGTATGCAGAAACTACACTGATCTTATCTTAACGATTATCAAATAAAAAATAAACACATAACAAGAAGATCACACAACAACGGTTCCTTGATAGACCATGTAATTGCACCAAAAACCCTTCATTGTAGAGTGGATACAGAGGATGTGCCCATATCAGATCATAGGCTGTTAGATGTGAAAGTTAAATCAAGCTCCTTCAACTCTTGCAGTAAGTCAACAAAATATGTGTCCGTAACAAATTACAACAAATTTCAAGATAAAAATTGAACTTAATAAAACTGCTGTAAAGGATATTGATGATTTGATAGGTATCATAAGTAAGATTAAAACAAGATCAACAAAAAAGAAGAAAATATATATGAAGAATAATAAACCTTGGTTCAATGATTCATTCACTATTCCAAAGGCATCTGGGAGAGAGTTATCGGTTGGAATAAATAAAGAAGAAATCCTTCAATATTTCGAATAGTTTTTAAGTGTTATTTTTGTTGGAACGGCGAGACAGGGTTTTTTTGTACTGAGGTTTTTTTCCCTGAGCTCTGGTATCATACGAAAAAATAGTATGGTACCCCGTTTTTGCACTAACCTCAGTTAGGGATTTTTATTTTTGTTTTATGTATTGTATTATGTTAGCTCTCAATTTCAAAAGAATATACAGGGTGACTGGTGACGTAAGGGACAACGGCTAACTGGAGTTAGAGGACCTCAAACTGAATGAGGATTGAGGGTTTAAATGTCCCATAAGGCTATTAGTTTCAGAGATACAGGGTGTTTTTTGCAAAAGTGCTAAAACTATAAACTCCCATATCTTCGTCAATATAGCAAATTTTTCCCGGATATTTGGCAAGCTTGTTAATATACATATTCTCCATCAGATCGACAAGAAAAAATTCCTAAAAATTGCAGGTCCGTATTCAAAAATTTCAATTTCCGTGTCAGGTTAAAAATATCACTCGGTATATGAGATAAAAAAAAATTGAATTGGAAAATTGGAATCTTCAAGAAACACTGAGTAAAAATCTGTTTTTAGTTTGAATGACACAAATTTTTTATAGTTTTTATGATATGTTGAAAGTCGAATATTACAATTTATTCATATTGAATTCAAGAAACATACTATTCCTGATAGAAAAAACACTGAATTTGAGATGCTTAAATAATCCTGACGCATTTTGAATATTACTTCACATCTTGAACTCCTTTTTTATTAATTTTTTATCAATATTATAAGAAAAATTGAAAAAACAATAGAAATACAAAGAGAGGACCAGTAGAACATATGAATCATAAAAAATCAAATAAACAAATGCTCGATATGCGAGAGCCATTCCCCTCACACACTTAATGACTCTTTTGAACAATTGAAGTACTTTTCATATCCACAAGATGAAAAATTATACTCTTGATAAAACAGAAACACTGGATTTCAGCTCGAGAAAAGTTTGACTTTCTTCTCAGAACCCCTGAACAATAATCCATCTGGTACTTATGTTTTCAACAAAATTTATTCTTCAATGAAATAAAGGGGCCTACAGACGATCAACCTAGTTGAAGACTAAGTTGTAAACACGGCATGTTGACGACCAAGTTGAACGTCTGTAGGCTGGTTGGTGGTTGATAATCCAGATTGAAGACTAAGTTGATGCGAGATCAAATCGGTTTGATATTTGGTGGGCGGAGCCCGATGTTGACGACTAAGTTGGAGCGTCTGTATGGTAGTCTTCAACTAGGTTGACAACACCAGTTGGAATTCTACCTTGTAGAGTGAACATCTCATAGCGTATTCAAAGTTCGTCGTAAATATTCGAGGAAAGGTAGTAATTTAACTAGAAAATATGAGCAATATTCCAAACATTCCAGTTTGGGTAGATTATTTGATTGGGTGAAAGATCTTCCTGAATTATGGAGAGTAAAATCCGAGATATATAAAAAAAACCTTGAGTAGATGCTTTGAGCAAACATTCATTGGTGGAGCAATAGTGCTATTACCTCAAAATTTTGTATAGTACTTGAGATTCATGCTTAGTAAATGAATACAAAATATCAGGATGATCAGACTTATATTATGGAAATCATTAAAAAATGAAATATGTAAAAATCAATAATTAAAAGAAAATTGAATTATATGCTTCAGATGATGCGATTCTTGGATATCTTGTTATGACATATAATGATTCTTCCCCTCAATATTTCGCATGAGGCTTACTATGAGCATTTTGCATGTGGTCGAGAAATTCTATTTCAATTGGTTTCGTTTTGTCTGAGATATTAAGGAACAAAAATTCGGAATGGTCATATTTTATGGGACACCTTGTATGATTTGGGCGATTAACGAACTTAATTGTGGCATTTGGAAACCAAACTCACCCTGAAAATCTCAAGTCTCAAGGCAATTCCTTAAAAAGTTATCGTGTTTATGACCGGATTGAATTTGACCACGGATTTGTCATCAGGGAGCAGAACCCTATCGTTGGAGACCAATTTCGGCTCAAAATTCGAAAAGTTCTTTCATTAAACTGGAATGGGGAAAATGGGACCGATTGTGGTACCAATCCTTGGTCCAAATTCTTTCATTCAAGGACTGTGCTGCACCACATTGTCGCACATATCGTTTATAATAACATATAACGAAAGATCTCTCTCCATGTTTCGATAATTTCTCCTAATCAGCAGACTAGTTCACTCGACGGAAACCACAGCTGAAATGATGTTTTCAACTTGGTTGACAACCGCTATTTTCACTTTCATTTGGTTTACAACCTAGTTGACAACATAGTCTTCAACTAAGTTGATCGTCTGTAGGCCGCTTAATGTATGAATTTTGAGGACTTATTTTCCTCTAAAGGGGCCTACAGACGATCAACCTAGTTGAAGACTAAGTTGTAAACACGGCATGTTGACGACCAAGTTGAACGTCTGTAGGCTGGTTGGTGGTTGATATTCCAGGTTGAAGACTAAAGGGGCCTACAGACGATCAACCTAGTTGAAGACTAAGTTGTAAACACGGCATGTTGACGACCAAGTTGAACGTCTGTAGGCTGGTTGGTGGTTGATATTCCAGGTTGAAGACTAAGTTGATGCGAGATCACACCAGTTTGATATTTGGTGGGCGGAGCCCGATGTTGACGACTAAGTTGGAGCGTCTGTATGGTAGTCATCAACTAGGTTGACAACACCAGTTGGAATTCTACCTTGTAGAGTGAACATCTCATAGCGTATTCAAATTCGTCGTAAATATTCGAGAAAAGGTAGTAATTTAACTAGAAAATATGAGCAAAATTCCAAACATTCAAGTTTGGGTAGATTTCTTTGATTGAGTGAAAGATCTTCCTGAATTATGGAGAGTAAAATCCGAGATATATAAAAAAACCTTGAGCTGATGCTTTGAGCGACCATTCATTGGTGGAGCAATAATGCTATTACCTCAAAATTTTGTATAGTACTTGAGATTCATGCTTAGTAAATGAATGCAAAATCTCAGGATGATCAGACTTATACCTATTATGGAAATTATTAAAAAATGAAATATGTAAAAATCAATAATTAAAAGAAACTTGAACTATATGCTTCAGATGATGCGATTCTTGGATATCTTGTTATGACATATAATGATTCTTTCTTTCAATATTTCGCATGAGGCTTACTGTGAACATTTTGCATGTGGTCGAGAAATTCTATTCCAAGTGGTTTCGTTTTGTCTGAAATATTAAGGAACAAAAATTCGGAATGGTCATATTTTATGGGACACCTTGTATGTTTTGGCTGATTAACGAACTTAATTGTGGCATTTGGAAACGAAACTCGCCCTGAAAATCTCAAGTCTCAAGGACAATTCCTTTGAAAGTTATCGTGTTTATGGCCGGACGGTCCCACGGACCGGATTGAATTTGACCACGGATTCGTCATCAGGGAGCAGAACCCTATCGTTGGAGACCAATTTCGGCTCAAAATTCGAAAAGTTCTTTCATTAAACCGAAATGGGAAAAATGAGACCGATTGTGGTACCAATCCTTGGTCCAAATTCTTCCATTCAAGAACTGTGCTGCACCACATTGTCGCATTTATCGTTTATAATAATATATAACGAAAGATCTCTCTCCATGTTTCGATAATTTCTCCTAATCAGCCGACTAGTTCACTCGACGGAAACCACCGCTGAAATGATGTTTTCAACTTGGTTGACAACCGCTATTTTCACTTTCATTTGGTTTACAACATAGTTGACAACATAGTATCCAACTAAGTTGATCGTCTGTAGGCCGCTTAATATGTACTTAGGTGTAGCAACTTCATCTTCTTTTGAGAAGCATATGAATTTCTTTAATGCAAACAGAATATTAGGGAAACAAGTTATTTTTTAGAATAAGAGGTTTGTTATTCATTATAAATAAAATACATCCTACTACACAGAGTAGGCTTATTTCAAAAAATGACGTTTATATTCATACATTCATTGGTTGTGAATTATTGGGAATTGTGTCGTTTGTTTATCTACTGAAAAATGCCTTCAATATGCACGAATGAAGAATATGTAGATGATACTTGTTTTTGGATTGCGCAAAATGAACGGATATAATATTTGGTCTCAGAATAATCCTTATCTCAAAAGAGAAAGAAATCATTAGAGATCAAGAAAGCCAATAATTGCGTTGAAGCAAATTGCTCTGATTTCGAGCATTTGCTTAGTTGTTTTCTCATGAATCATTGCATTATTTAATTGAAGAATAAATTTTGTTGAAAGAATAAGTATCAGATGGATTATTGTTCAGGCGTTCTGAGAAGAAAGTCCAACTTTTCTCGAGCTGAAATCTAGTGTTACTGTTCTATCAAGAGTAATTTTTCATCTTGTGGATATGAAACGTACTTCAATTGTTCAAAAGAGCCAATAATTGTGTGAGGGGAATGGCTCTCGCATATCAAGCATTTGTTTATTTGATTTTTTTATGAACCATATGTGCTACTGTTAATCTTTTTGTGTTTGTATTGTTTTTTGAGTTTTTCTTATAATATTGATTGAAAATTTAATGAAAAAGTATTTCAAGATGTGAAGGAATATTCAAAATGCGTCAGGATTATTTAAGCATCTCAATTTCAGTGTTTTTTTCTTTCAAGAATAGTGTGTTTCTTGAATTCAATATGAAAAAATTGTAATTTTCGACTTTCAACATATCAAAAAAACTTTAAAAAATTTGTGCCATCAAAACTAAAAACAGATTTTTACTCAGTGTGTTTTTGCAGATTCCAATTTCCCAATTTAATTTTTTTTATTTCATATACCGAGTGATATTTCTCACCTGACACGGAAATTGAAATTTTTGAATACGGACCTGCAATTTTTGGGAATTTTTTCTTGTCGATCTGATGGAGAATATGTATATTAACAAGCTTGCCAAATATCAGCGAAAATTTTCCCATATTGACGAAGATATGGGAGTTTATAGTTTTAGCACTTTTGCAAAAAACACCCTGTATCTCTGAAACTATGGAACTAATAGCCTTATGGGACATTTAAACCCCCAATCCTCATTCAGTTTGAGGTCCTCTATCTCCAGTTAGCCGTTGTCCCTTACGTCACCAGTCACCCTGTGTATATATATATATATATATACATATAATGCTCGTATAAATTCATTAATGTATTGTATGAGAGAGACAAGTTATACAAAAAACTAGTGAAAAATCCACATGATGCAACTTATTTAGCACAATTCAAAAACATGAAAAATAAGGTAACCAAAGCTGTAACTGAAGAAAAACGATTATTCCTTTTCAAAAAACTCAAAAAATCAGGTAACAACATCAAAAAAATCTGGACAACCATTAATTCTCTCCTGCCAATTGAAAACAAAAACAGTAAATCTCCAACTATGCTTAAAATTGGAAATAAAACCTACAAAAGAAAAGAAGAAATTTGTAATATTCTTAACAATTATTGTCAGTATCGCTAAATCCCTTCAAAAAAAATTAAAAAAACAAAGCCTAAAAACAACCGAAATTAGAAATGACAGAACTATATTACTCTGTCCAACAGACGAATCCAAAGTAATAAAAATTTTAAATTCAATCAAAAAAGATAGCTCACCAGCCTATTGCACCAAAATACTTTGCAACTTTTCACTTTGCATTCTGACAAATTTCAAAAGTGAAAATTAATTATATTGCACAACATTTCTCCCAATATTTAATTTCTTCGAAGTGATTCTCACTTTGTACTTGCCTTTTCACCTTTCACTTTTCAAAAGTGCAAAGTGAAAAGTTGCAAAGTATTTGGTGCAATGGGCCCCGTCCAGATAATATTACAATTTATGATATACAAAAAATCTTTCCAATAATTGAAGAAAAATTCATAACAACACTCAATAAAAGTATTACACAGGGTAACTTTCCAGATAGATGCAAAGTAGCCAAGGTAATAACGATACACAAAAAAGGTTACAGAATGGAACCTGGTAACTACAGATCAATATCCATCACGTCCGTATTTGCCAAAATATTGGAAAAAATTATAAAGAATAGATTACTGGAATTCTTGAACATCTCAGGGAGCCAGTACGGATTTCAGAAGAATAGTTCCACTGAGGGAGCAGCAGTTGATTTAATTGAACGCATTATAGGTAGTTTAGATAGAGGTGAAAATGTCACAGCCGTATTCGTAGATCTGAGTAAGGCTTTTGACACTATAAACATCAAGCTACTGCTAAATAAATTAAAGAATATGGGGATACGAGGGCCCGCGCACAACTTGTTCAAATCATTTTTGACAAATAGACGTCAGCATGTGGTGGTCAATGGATACAAGAGCAGAAACCAGAAGGTTACAATTGGTGTTCCGCAGGGCAGTGTCCTCGGACCAATTTTGTACTTGTTGTATGTGGAGAGTTTGTGTTGTGCGGGTTTGAGAGGAAAGTACTTTAAGTTCGCGGATGATACGGTTTTGTTACACAGTGGAGGCGATTCTCTGTTGTTACAAGACATTATTAATGAAGACCTAAAAACATATTAAGTACGTAGCTAAATAATAACAAATTAATATTGAATAGGGAGAAAAACAGCCTTTCTATACTTCAACCAAAAAATAGCTCATCCACAACACCTAATATATGTATAGAAAACAAAGCTATAAAACAAGTAAAGAGCCATAAATATTTGGGATTGTGCATTTCAGATGATATGTCATGGGATGAACATGTTAATTCTATTGTGAAAAAGTTATCTGGTCTGATAGGAGCCTTCAGGCGAATAAGTTATAATATAACAGACGATGCAAGATAGTTTATATATTCGGCTCATATACAGTCAGTGCTGTGCTATCTGTCTGTAATTTGGGGTAACACTTCAAAAACCAACTTGAATCGTGTACATCGCCTTATTGCCTTATGATACCCCATCTTCTGAACTGCATAATGGCGTTTTCGGAAACTTACTAACCCGGGTTACAAATTGACAGCAATTGAACTGTTTATCCGTCAATTTGTAACCCGAGTTAGTGATCGAGTAAGTTTCCGAAAACGCCATAAGACGGTGAAATTTTTGAAGTTTGAAGAACTGATGAAATTAAATCAATGTAAACTTATTTACAAAATAAAAAATCATCTGATTAAAGTGAAAACTTAATAAAACAGGTAAGAGATGTACATAATCTGAACACTAGAAATAGAAACAACTATTATTTGAAGAAAACTCGCACTGAATTAGGCAAAAAGGCTCCTATCTACTGCAGCATAACAAAATTCAACTCCTTCCCCTTTAAAGAATGTTGAAACCTAAATCTTTTTAAATCCTTATTAAAAAAACATCTTAAAGGTATGTAAACTGTGTTGACATGGGTAAATTGTATTTTATTGATGAAATATGCAACTATGATAACAACTTAGTTGATTTGTAGTTTATGTTGAATAAATAAATAAATAATTCAAATTCTTGGGAAGCAACAAAAAAGAATATCTTTTTCCCCTTTCGTTGGGAATTAACAACTTTAGGACCAATGATTCTACGTGGGAATAAAATTGTTATTCCCTAGGTCTTACGACAACGGACCCTCGAACTGGCACATGAAGGTCATCCCGGAAAGACTGTGATGAAACGAAGACTGCGAGCCAAAGTATGGTGGCCAGGAATTGACAGAGAAACGGAGAGATTTGTTAAACAATGCAAGGATTGTATGTCGGTTGCACAACCGAACAAACCTCCGTTAATGACTAGACACAAATTCCCAGAAGGCCCCTGGCAGTATTGGGCTGTCGATCTCATGGGACCATTACCCATAGAGATGGTTTTCGTAGTCATAGATTATTACTCCAGGTACCAGGAATTAAAATTCCTGAAACAAACTACTTCCGGCATTATAATAAAATATTTAACAGAAATGTTTTCAAGACTGGGTTTTCCGAAATCTATCCGAGCAGATAATGGCCGTCAATTTGTTAGCCAAGAATTCAAGACATTTTGCAACGAAAACAACATCACTTTGGTACAAACTCCGTATTGGCCACAAGCTAATGGAGAGGTAGAAAATATGAACAAGTCAATCCTAAAACGACTTCAGATTGCTTATTCAAATGAAATGGATTTGAAGAATGAATCACAGAAATTCACCTTGATGCATAATGTTACACCACACGGCACTACGGGAAAGACACCGTCGGAACTCATGTTTGGCCGTAATATCAGGGATAAAATACCCTCAATTACCGATATCGATGCAGAAAATGTCAATGAAAAAGCGAGAGACAGTGATATTTAAAAAAAGGGGGGGAAAGAGAAAGAAGATACAGCTAGAAGAGCAAAAGAAGACAACATACAAACAGGAGATAAGGTGCTGATCAAAAACATGGTGGTAGCAAATAAGTTGATCCCCAGATTTGACAAAAGAGAATATGAAGTGCTAAGGCGGGAGGGTAATGAGCTGACTTTAATAAGAGACAATAAAATAGTTAAACGTCATGTTTCTCACACAATCAAAGAATGCCAAGAAGCAGAGTCGGAAGGATCGTCTACACAAGAAGAGGAACCCTCATTATTGAACGAGTGCCAAAGGTGATCAACCAAGACTCCAAACACACAACTATTGCCGACGCCGAACTGACTAGTGAGGAGACAGGACGTCCCAGGGTTGAGCCGCTGAAGCTGATAAGAAAGGAGGGAATGTGGAGATCATCGAGTTGAATATACATCAAGCCTTTTCTCTTATTTTTGTTATAATAATAATAATATCAAGATACAGGAGATGTCAGACCTGAAAGGATAATTGAAAAAGTCATTAGTTGAAATTGTACGATTAGAATAAGAGACGTGTTGGTTCAGTAATAAATATACCTAATTGGAAATATAACCTAATTATCATTACCACTCTGAGGTACCACAGTGACAAGACCGCTGTGAAGTTGGCAGACTGTTCCCTGCAGACTGTTCTCGGAACAGTGTAAACTGAACTGACCGTTCCACCGCGCGGACGGAAGCCAAAATTTATAATAGAATCTCATTACAGCATGCAAAAAGGAACATGGGGATATGGAAATTGATGGAATTGACGCGAAACAATATAAACGATTACGGACAAATTATTATCAAGATTATTTTGCGTATTTGATGGGATTTTCTGTCTTGAATCATTAACCCATAATAACCTAGTGTTACATATATGTAACTCAAAAGTCCCTGACAAATCTATTTAATTTCTCAGTAACTGTAGTTATTAGCCAAAAGATATCTTTGCTCACACCATTTGTGTAGTCTACTGTAAAATAAAATTGACGAGTGTCTTTCCTTCATCGCGTTTTTCGTATGCAACAAATAGTTTTAACAGGTGTTACTTTCAATTACACATAAAAATGGAACCACGTTTAGAGTTAGTATTACTTTAAAAAAAACTACTCAAGATATAATTACCGAAGAAAGTTCAATGTATTGCTATTGAGTATATAATTGAAGTCAACCAAAATTTCGTCTAGAAAAATTCACCACATTTATGTTAATCGACTGCAAAAATTACTGTTACATATATGTAACGCTAGGATAAAGTGAAGGCATTTTCTGAAAATTTGTTCCGTAGTTGGTTTTTATGACGAATATTATCGATACAATTTCCTCACAAAAAAATACGTTGATCTTCACGATATTGGCTCTGAAAAATGCTGAAAGTTTAAATCTCATTTGTTATATATATTTTTCCGACCTATATCAAGGAAAAACCCACGAGTAAGTACAGCTGATGAATGTATATATGGAAAATACACTGCACCTTTGGTGACGATGTTGAGGGAATTACCTAAATATGAAAAACGTATGCCATATAGGTTGTATACAGATAATTTATTTACAAGCGCAACATTACTACGTGATATGCGAGATTCTGGTATCTTCGTCATAGGGATAGTGAGGGATAATCGTTTGCCAAAAGGAATCCCACTGCCTGGAAAACAAAGTTTGCGCAAGAAACTTAGAGGTGAACATTACTCCATTTTGGACAGTGAATCGGGAATGATCTTCGTTCGATGGATTGACAATAATTGTTTCGGAGTCGAACCAATCTCGTATGTAAGAAGATTTTGTCGCAGTGAAAAAAAAATGGTTCAAGTTCCGCGTCCTAGTCTAATTGGAAAATATAATAACTCAATGGGATCATTTTAATGTTCCGACGTTTCGGAGGCGAGTTCCTCCTTCTTTAGGGCTAAAAGACAAAAAGGACATTTACAAAACAATCACAAAGACAGCCTCTGATGTTTGTGATGATGTTATCAAATATTTGAACCCATATTCACCTAGCGTTACATATACGTAACACCATTTTTTTCAAAAACCATACATTTTTCAACCAGAAAATGAGTTGTTTTTGTCTTGTATATTATAATAAAGTGTTTTCATTGGATTCAAACATATTTTTTCTGAAAAAATTGAAATTCAGGTTATTAAGGGTTAAATTTATTTATCTCAAAAAGTATTCGTCGGAGCACAACCATATTTGGCATGCGTTATTCCTATATTGATGTGATTGATCTGTAGAAAAATCAGTCACTCGCGAAGAAAAATACAGGCTGTTCGTATTTAACCTTCATAAGTTTAAATCTCATAACACGAAAACGGTTCGTCGGAGCATAACCATATTTGACATGCGTAATTGTTATTTCGATGACATTAATCAGTGAAAATATCAGCCACTCGCATTGGGAAACAGGGTGTTCAAACTCAACCCCCAAATTTCAATATTTCATTTCTCGAAAACTATTCGTCGGAGCATAACCATATTTGGCATGGTTAATTGTTATTTCGATGACATTAATCAGTGAAAATATCAGTCACTCGCATTGGGATACAGGGTGTTCAAACTCAACCCCCAAATTTCAATATTTTATTTCTCGAAAACTATTCGTCGGAGCATAACCATATTTGGCATGGTTGATTGTTATTTCGATGACATTAATCAGTGAAAATATCAGCCACTCGCATTGGGATACAGGGGTGTTCAAACTCAACCCCCAAATTTCAATATTTTATTTCTCGAAAACTATTCGCCGGAGCATAACCATATTTGGTATGCGTAATTGTTATTTTGATGACATTAATCAGTAAAAATATCAGCCACTCGCATTGGGATACAGGGTGTTCAAATTCAACCCGCATATCTCAATATTTAATAACTCGAAAACTATTCGTCGGAGCATAACCATATTTGGCATGGTTAATTGTTATTTCGATGACATTAATCAGTGAAAATATCAGCCACTCGCATTGGATACAGGGTGTTCAAACTCAACCCCCAAATTTCAATTTCATTTCTCGAAAATTATTCGTCGGAGCATAACCATTCTTGGCATGGTTAATTGTTATTTCGATGACATTAATCAGTGAAAATATCAGCCACTCGCATTGGGATACAGGGTGTTCAAATTCAACCCCCAAATTTCAATATTTCATTTCTCGAAAACTATTCGCCGGAGCATAACCATATTTGGCATGGTTAATTGTTATTTCGATGACATTAATCAGTGAAAATATCAGCCACTCGCATTGGGATACAGGGTGTTCAAATTCACCCGCATATCTCAATATTTAATAACTCAAAAACTATTCGTCGGAGCATAACCATATTTGGCATGGTTAATTGTTATTTCGATGACATTAATCAGTAAAAATATCAGCCACTCGCATTGGGATACAGGGTGTTCAAATTCAACCCGCATATCTCAATATTTAATAACTCGAAAACTATTCGTATATTTTTTATCAAATTCTTCGAGAAACGGGGTCTTTATAGATGATTGTAACATCGTAGGTTGCTTTGGAATTTTTTTATCTTATCTTCTCTTACAAATTCCCTACAATTTTATAATTCCAGTTACATCATCCAATTTTTTCGGAATAACCAGACTAAAATCACAATATCGTTTGTTTAAATCAAACTTTACTTCAAATATAAATATCTATAATAGTCCAACGCCAACTGTGCTGTTATGATCATTTACAGAGACCATGTATATGTATACAAGATCATCTCCTATGATCTATCCATAGCATAGCATAAACCTTTGGCTATAAGAGCCTAGGATGTTATGAAATTTCCAAATTATGGTGGTTGAACTTGAGTGGCTGATATTTTCACTGATTAATGTCATTGAAACAACAATTAACCATACCAATATGGTTATGCTCCGACGAATAGTTTTCGAGAAATAAAATATTGAAATTTGGAGGTTGAGTTTGAACACCCTGTATCCCAATGCGAGTGGCTGATATTTTTACTGATTAATGTCATCGAAATAACAATTACGCATACCAAATATGGTTATGCTCCGACGAATAGTTTTCGTGAAATAAAATATTGAAATTTGGAGGTTGAGTTTGAACACCCTGTATCCCAATGCGAGTGGCTGATATTTTTACTGATTAATTTCATCGAAGTAACAATTTACCATGCCGAATATGTTTATGCTCCGACGAATAGTTTCGAGTTATTAAATATTGAGATATGCGGGTTGAATTTGAACACCCTGTATCCCAATGCGAGTGGCTGATATTTTTACTGATTAATGTCATCGAAATAACAATTACGCATACCAAATATGGTTATGCTCCGGCGAATAGTTTTCGAGAAAATAAAATATTGAAATTTGGGGGTTGAGTTTGAACACCATGTATCCCAATGCGAGTGGCTGATATTTTCACTGATTAATGTCATCGAAATAACAATTAACCATGCCAAATATGGTTATGCTCCGACGAATAGTTTTCGAGTTATTAAATATTGAGATATGCGGGTTGAATTTGAACACCCTGTATCCCAATGCGAGTGACGGACGTGAAGCTATCGATAGATCCAAGCTGTCGACGGACGCTACCGGCAACATCGTAGCTCTCACCGCGTAGAGAGCGCTGAAGCGTTGGGGACGCTCTGTAACTCCCTGCGCCGATACCGTCTCCTTTCACGTTAATAATTATTCCGACAAGCTGAATAGGAATATGGGATATTCGACTACTTGAAATGGGGGGAAAAGGTTCCGATGAACGAATTATAATAATTTGAGTGCGTAATTGTAACGTTATTATTTTGAACTTGTCATAAAATGTAGTTTTGCCATCTTTTTCCAGAAATTATTAGTTAAGTAAGTAAATTGTTGGGATGTTTCATTTTCTAAATTTCCTTATTGTTGTGATATTCACCTCGTTTTCCTACCAGTTCGAATTGTTTTCCCTCAGAAGACGGTTTGTTTATTATTTGAAAATTGTGAGGTTAATGTTTGTGGTCATATTTGTTGGTTAGTTGGAATTGTTTGGCCTCAGTAAAGTACTTCGGAAAATCGTGGAAGAATTATAGAAATGGATTATAGAGACCATCCTCTGTTATAAACTGCGTAAATTATTAGTAACGTGACGATTCCTTTTATTTTGGTTTTGATGTGTTTTTCTTCTTCTTCGCTATGACAACCATGACAACTGATAGACTCTGTGAACTATTAGCCTATTCGTTTTGAAGTATTTCGTGCTCCTGAGTAACTCAAAAGCTCGAAATACGGCTTGCCATTGGCTGCGCACAAGCGCTGGAACAGTTCAGGAGCTCGAAACTCTTCAAAACGAATACCATATTTGAGTGTCCGGAAATTTCTGTGTGACTGTCAGGCCGACATTTTGGTTAATGGTGAAATTCGTTGTGAAAGTTAAGACACTTTTCGAAGAAATTTTGAATCTAGATTCATCCTCGTTGTGAGGGATTATAACTTCGAGTGTCATTATTCCCTGGAGAGTACTTTGGAATATTTTGGGAAAATACGTTTTTACGTGATCATAAACTTTTCCACAGGAAATTCGTTAGGTATGCATGCATTTTCTACCTTGAACCAGTTGTCTTACCATCTTCTTTATAGGTTGTTGTGTAGCGAATATTATTGGAATTATTTCGAACAAATTCTCGACTGAATTGGAGGTTGAACCTATCTCCCTCGAACAACAGAGGTAACTAAGATATCCTTTATAGCTTATGAACCGTTTCTTATAGTATTTGTTAGGGTCACCCACCAGGGTTATCCACGTAGTCCACGTACTGGTTCGTAGTCCACGTGGTGGGTGTAGGTGCCTGAGTTTTCACGAGCTGAGTTATTCCACGTACTGGTCAGTTTCCACATACGTGTCAGCTATTCACGTAGTTCGGTTCGGAGTCTACCTGAGTCATCCTACCCTACCTCAGTGAGGGGTAACAATTGGCATCTTGTCTTGTCGTACGCCTGGCTTCATATACGCTCATTCAACTGTAAATATTTGGTGCAGGTGACCAGTAACCATAGCACTGGCTTTAAAGTTGTAAATCATTGGTTTCTTTTATTTTGATAATGTGTGATATTATTCTATAAGGTAATTTTATATATAACTGTGAGCAATTATAGTGAGGTGCACTTCATAAGTTGCGTGGGTACCAACATAGGTACTCGTATATCCCTTCAGGATTTTGTTATCGTGTATCCCTTCAGGATTTATTATAGGATAATTGATCGGTATCCCTTCAGGAATCATTGTTTAATTTAGAGTATTATTTAAAGTAGGTTCTGATAACCTAAACCCGAACGTTAAGCTGAACGTAAGTTGATTAAGTGGGTTTAGTTTGTTAGTTTAGATTATTGGTTCTTATCGGAGTTAGTGTGTGTAGTAAGTTTTTCTGGCTACCCCCTTGGGGGAAAATATTTATCCGTATTGTATCAACCACTGCACATACATTTTGTTTTGTTAATAAATATGTATGACTGTGACTTGAATTTTGAATTTTTGTGTAACTGTTACTCTGGTAGAGGAGTAAGCATTCATTTACCTTGAGTAGGCAGGCATTACTCTACCTGGCGCCCATTACATTTATCATATATAACTCATCCCTCCCTCTCCACAGTGTGGTCGTGTGCCTATCGCATGAAACTATGGCATTGAAACCGCTTTCACCAAAGTCAACGTTTCATTATTTCAATAAATTACTCGAAAAATCGAATTGATTGAAGCGAAGCGATAGTGGGATTCACTAGGAATTAGATGTTTATAAAATTGAATAATACTAATCATCATATTTCGGCCACAGAGAAGTATTCAGGTCAACATTTTTATCACTTTCGTTCACCTAATTGATTAACAGATTTCAGTGTTCGCCCTCAGGAGACCAGTGACGGCGTTATTAATTTCTAGCGACAAAAAATTTCAATGAAAGAAAAATAAATTATCAGGACCATGACTGTTCAGACCGAATAAATATATTCCTTATCACTTCCTACACCTTGTCAATTGACAGATTTCAGTGTTCGCCTCAGGAGACCAGTGACGGCGTTATTAATTTCTATCGACAAAAAATTTCAAAGTCTGAAAAAATAAAGGACCATGGCTATGCATAAGACCAAAAAAAAGTACTCATATACAACTATGCAGTCATCTAGGACAGGCTCGAGATCAGATTTACAAGTTGACTAAGGAGACCAGTGAATTTCTAGCGACGAAAAATTTCAAAGTTTTGAGATAAAATCAGGTAGGTCCCCATCTCCATACACTGAGTAAACCGATTCTGGGCGTTGTCATGACTCCAGCCAGTATAGCAGGCGTTATGTTGGCAATTTCTTCCTGGATGTTGTTCTTCAAATCTTGTAGGGTCCTTGGACGGTTCACATAAACACGAGATTTCAAAAAACCCCATAGAAAAAAGTCACAAGGGATCAAATCGACAATTGCATCAAAGGCCTTTGCATTCACCTAATGTCACAGTGTGGTGTGCAATTTCCTCAAGTGGAATTATTGGTCCCTGGTTCTTTGAGGAAAATGAAGTCACAGTGACAGTGAATTCGGACTTCAAGAGCATCGATGGCTGTTTTGAGGGAACACTTCCCAGAGCGCCTTATCTCAATTAGGGGTGATTTGGAGTGGCCGGCCCGCTCTCCCGATTTGACCTTTGTGACTTTTTTTCTATACTTTTTTCGAAATCTCGTGTTTATGTGAACCGTCCAAGGACCCTACAAGATTTGAAGAACAACACCCAGGAAGAATTTCAAAAACAACATTCTGTCCCTGAAAATTTGATCAATATGAGCGGTGATAGCTGTAGGGCAAATATAAGTGGTGTGATACTTCCTGGAAATGACTGTGATGATTTAGAGAATTCATTTACAGGGCAAGATAACTCAAAAACAACAGACGATGATGTTGAAAATTATTTTCGAAATAAGAAGGTATCTGATAGTTTTGAGGAAGTACCGGAAATAATAGACAATTTATCAAAACAGGTTAATTCAAGTGAAATTAGACCTGCGAACTCCCTTAACATAAAAGATTCGAATTCGACTAGGCCTTCCTACAAATATTGTACTCAATTTTTGGGAAATTTTCCAATTTATCAAGAAGAATTTGCGGAAATGTATATTGACGGAAAGTTACAATCTGGCCGATGGATTTATATCATAACGACCAAATTCAAAATGGTGAACAATATATGCATACTTAATATTGAAAGCAAGAGGTACCTTAAATCGCGAGACTGCCTTAAAATTTACGGATACTGTGCTCATGAGAAGTGTAACGTGTTCATATTGATTATTAACAGTTGCTCCATTATTGATAAACTACATGAATGTAATGTATATACTTCTTCGAAGGATTACAATCATTTGGGACCTGTTACAAGGCACTTGAAAGGTGACGAAAGGAAAATGCGAAAGAAAGAATTGCGTTTGATCAAAGCTTCGAAATATAGAGAGAAATCTATAACAGAATGCTCTACAGAACTAGTGAAAGTTGGAAATCTCCAAAATATAAAATCAGATTCAGTTCTGAGAAAAGCAAGATCAGAAATTTTAGGAAGAAATGATAGAAATCCTGATGACCTATTTGATATGTGCCTCATGCAAAGGCAAAATGAAAAATATATAAAATGTGTTGGACTGCCTTTTCATATATACACGTACAGCTAGGAACAGCTTGAAATATTACTACGGAACGAGGGTGAATTAATTTTACATTTAGACTCTACAGGAAATGTCGTTCGTCGACCTAAGTATGTAAAAAAAAGGTTTTTATTATGCCGGAGTTATAGTCACTTCGTTCAATAAGAGAGTGTGTCCAGTTGTCGAGATGATAAGTTGTGATCACGATACAACTTCAATCGGTGTATGGTTGGCAAAATTTAAATCCTTCGTTATTCAAAAAAAAAGAGATGGCCATTATTCAGGAGAGTTGTCACTGATTTCAGTTTTGCACTCATCAATGCAATTTTAAATTTTTGGAATAACAAGTCGCAAATTGATTACCTCAATACGATATACGAATATTTTACTAAGGGGTGATGGTGATTCAGTTAAAAATATTACATTTGTTAATCTGTGCTGTTCTCATTTTTTCAAAATGGTCACTAAAGACATTGATGAGCTGAAAAAAGATGAGGATAATAGAAAATTTTTTAGGGAAGTTATTGCTGCTTGCATCAATTTCGATAACTTCAATGCTGTAGAGCAATGGTTCCGTCATTTGGCCATCATTTTATTGTCCCGCAAGCAATCAGAGGTAGTTCAACAAGCCTTGAAAGATTTATCAAAACTGTGCGATTGTTCCGAAAATTCAATAGAAATTTCAGAGACGCCTACTATGAATTCAGGGTTAGAGCATTTCGAGTTTGAGGAGACAACTGTTTATGAAAACAGTAAGTTTTACCAGCATTTCAAGAAGATTACTGATGGCTTGATTGAAATGAGGAATAGCTTTGATCAGGGAAAGAGTTTGAATAAATATTATAATGAAGTTTATTTTGAACTCTTATTGAAAAAATACATGACGTATTTACCTCTCTGGTCTGGTTTATTAACTGAGGGTGCTACTTCTACAAGATTCAGTGCTCCCGTTGAAAACTGGTTTTCTGTGGTAAAAAACCTTATTATACCAACTAATAATCTTCAGAGATGTAGTAGAGTTGTAAGATTAATAAGAAAAAGAGTGCTCAGCTATCATAAAGAAATCATGTTGCTAATTCCTAAAGAGAGATGCACTAAAAAAGGAAACCTGATTGTCCAACACTTATTGATGATCTGTCCCAAATCGAAGAATGGGACAAAAAGAGGAAAATGATAAATCCAAGTAATTTCGATATAAAACGTTTCTGAAAAAATTATCTCAGAATATGAGTCGACCGAAAAAGAATGTGAGTTCAACTGAATCATTAGAGGAGATATGTATGAATTTCATGTCGAATTTCAAGACAGATCCCGACTATTTAAAAAGTTTAGAGATGAAAACGAGGAATCAGCGTCTCAATAAAGAATGGATAGAAGAAAGGAAAATAAGATTGACGGCATCATATTTTGGACGAGTTTGTAAGGCAACTTCAGATATTACCAGAAAAATATTGTCATAGAAATACGATATTCTGTAACACCTTCAGTCCCAGCGATAAGGCATGGCATTCAATACGAAGCTCCTTGCTTGAATGAATATATTAAAAGGAATCCTTCTTATAATATAGAACGCTGTGGATTGGTCATTAATGAGGAAACGCCTTTCTTGGGATGCTCTCCAGATGGTCTTGTAAATTCTGATGGGTTGCTAGAAATAAAATGTCCGTATAGTGTGAGAAACCTGTAGCCAATGAGAGCAAAGTGTTTAGAAAGTGATGGTACACTGTCCAAGTCACACCACTATTATTTTCAAGTTCAAGGGCTCCTCAATATTTGCAAAAGGGCATGGTGTGATTTTGTGATATGGACTTTTAGAGGGATGCATACCACCAGAATTTATCGGGATCGAAGCTTTTGGGATAATGAAATGCGCAAACAATTGGAAGATTTTTATTTGTTCTATTTATTACCCGAAATTGTAGATCCTAGGCATCCTACTAAAAATATCGAGAGAAGATTTTGGTTGACTTCTCAATGATGAAAGTATTAAACATTCAGATGAAGATCTACAAAAGTATCCGAACGGCTTAGTGCAAATAGGAATTATTACAGAGAAGAAAGCTGAGAGAGAGATTATGTTATTGGATATTTCGGCAGTGCACCTTGGCCCGAATTATGTTTTGAAAGCTTTGAATCTCTCGATAATCGACAATGGTTGCTCGATGTAATAATAAATTTGGCAATACACTGCCTCACTATAAAAATAGAAAAAGAAGAATGGAATATATCTCACAACAGATCAGGTGTACGCCATTTTCTATTGTTTCGAAGAGCTACAGCCAGAATTTTTTGAAAAATTGCCCAATTTCAAGGATAAAAAGTTATTGATGCCCTTGTCTTTGAGGAGGAACCATTGGTGTTGGCAGTAGCGGATTTCAAAAAAAAAATTTATTTACATCGATCCATCCAAGAGTTATTATCGAGAAACGGACAAAAGAAGAAAGCATTTTGAGAAATTTCTCCAAAGATATAATGGTGAAAAAAAATACTCCATACCAAACCATGATTGGAAAAGTGAAATAGTGCCACACCAGATACAGAAGGATACCTACAACTGTGGAGTTTTCATCATATACTTCGCTCAACAGGTTATGATGGGTAGGCCTCTAACTGAGCTTGAAAACATGGACGATTTCCGGTTGAAAATTCGTCACATGTTGCTGAGCATGTCTGATGATATGAATAAAAGGTGCAATATATGTAGCAGTGAATGTAAAATTCAGAATGAGACTTCAAAATTGTGACCTCTTTGTGATAGACATAGGCACATAAATTTCTGCAAAAATGCTCAACACTGCCCCCTTTGTGAATTATTCGTTGAAAATAAATAATTGTTGAATATTAAAAAAAAAATTTTGCAGTAAATATATTCTATTTCTTCAATAACATTTAGCAGATCTTCGGTAAACTTGAGGTACAAGTGTGGACTAGGCCTCTTGGGGATACCACATAAAAAAAACGCACCGAATACTCTACCGCAAAAGTGGTGTGGAAAAGAGTAAAATATAACTATTTCTTTCAGTGATCTATGATAAGGGTAGTGGAAAATATAAGGAACGATATTTATTCGGTCTTATGCACAGCCATGGTCCTGATAATTTTTTCAGGACTTTGAAATTTTCGTCGCTAGAAATTAATAACGCCGTCAGTGGTCTCCTGAGGGCGAACACTGAAATCTGTCTCTTGACAAGGATGTAGGAAAAGATTACTAACGATATTTTTTGGTCTTATGCACAGCCATGGTCCTGATAATTTTTTCAGGACTTTGAAATTTTTTTGTCGATAGAAATTAATAACGCCGTCACTGGTCTCCTGAGGGCGAACACTGAAATCTGTCAATTGACAAGGGTGTAGGAAGTGATAAGGAATCATATTTATTCGGTCTGATCAACAGCCATGGTCCTGATAATTTTTTTCAGGACTTTGAAATTTTTCGTCGCTAGAAATTAATAACGCCGTCACTGGTCTCTGAGGGCGAACACTGAAATCTGTCAATTGACAAGGGTGTAGGAAGTGATAAGGAATGATATTTATTCGGTCTGATCAACAGCCATGGTCCTGATAATTTTTTTCAGGACTTTGAAATTTTTCGTCGCTAGAAATTAATAACGCCGTCACTGGTCTCCTGAGGGCGAACACTGAAATCTGTCAATTGACAAGGGTGTAGAAGTGATAAGGAATCATATTTATTCGGTCTTATGCACAGCCATGGTCCTGATCATTTTTTCAGGACTTTGAAATTTTTCGTCGCTAGAAATTAATAACGCCGTCACTGGTCTCCTGAGGGCGAATACTGAAATCTGTTAATCAGGTGAACGAAAGTGATAAAAAATGTTGACCTGAATACGTTCTGTGGCCGAAATAATGATTATTAGTTATTCAAGTTTTATAAACCATCTAATTCCTAGTGAATCCCATTACTTCGCTTCAATCAATTAGATTTTTCGAGTAATTTATTGAAATAACGCACTCAAATTATTATAATTCGTTCATCGGAACCTTTTCCCCCCATTTCAAGTAGTCGAATATCCCATATTCCTATTCAGCTTGTCGGAATAATAATTATTAACGTGAAAGGAGACGGTATCGGGCGCAGGAGTTACAGAGCGTCCCCAACGCTTCAGCGCTTCTACGCGGTGAGAGCTACGATGTTGCCGGTAGCGTCCGTCGACAGCTTGGATCTATCGATAGCTTCACGTCCGTATGCGAGTGGCTGATATTATCACTGATTAATGTCATCAAAATAACAAATAACCATGCCAATATGGTTATGCTCCGACGAATAGTTTTCGAGTTATTAAATATTGAGATATGCGGGTTGAATTTGAACACCCTGTATCCCAATGCGAGTGGCTGATATTTTTACTGATTAATGTCATCAAAATAACAATTACGCATACCAAATATGATTATGCTCCGGCGAATAGTTTTCGAGAAATAAAATATTGAAATTTGGCGGTTGAGTTTGAACACCTTGTATCCCAATGCGAGTGGCTGATATTTTGACTGATTAATGTCATCGAAATAATAATTAACCATACCAAATATGGTTATGCTCCGGCGAATAGTTTTCGAGAAATAAAATATTGAAATTTGGCGGTTTGTTTGAACACCCTGTATCCCAATGCGAGTGGCTGATATTTTCACTGATTAATGTTATCGAAATAACAATTAACCATGCCAAATACGGTTATGCTCCGGCGAATAGTTTTCGAGAAATAAAATATTGAAATTTGGCGGTTGAGTTTGAACACCCTGTATCCCAATGCGAGTGGCTGATATTTTCACTGATTAATGTCCTCGAAATAACAATTAACCATGCCAAATATGGTTATGCTCCGACGAACAGTTCGAGAAATAAAATATTGAAGAAGTTGGGGGTTGAGTTTGAACACCCTGTATCCCAATGCGAGTGGCTGATATTTTTACTGATTAATGTCATCAATAACAATTACGCATACCAAATATGGTTATGCTCCGGGCAGAGGTAGGCGTTTGGGGAAAAAAGGGGAGAAACACTCTTACTGGATAAACACATCCGGTCAATGACAAGCAAAGAGACTAATCGAACATTCCAAAGAGAAGGCTCAACAAGCTCTATCGTTATCAAAAAACGAGTTAGGCTGCTAATCGGCCTTCTCACAGGGCATTGTCCCGTGAGATATCACCTACACAAGATCGGTAAAGAAAACTCCGACATTTGTAGGTTATGTGAATCGGCCACTGAAACCACCGAGCACATACTATGCCAATGCACTGCGCTGGCGCAAACCAGACTTACTCTACTAGGTGGCGCGTTATTAACGCCAGCCGACATAAGAGCGAAGTCTCCTAAGGAAGTAACCAGCTTTGCTAAGGAGGTTAGATTCCTGGGAAAAACGTAGTTTTAGCATGGTAACGCACAAAAGACCTTATTGGTCGCAGTGCAGAAGGGTAATCAACGTGCCGATCGACCACTATCTAATCTAATCTAATGGTTATGCTCCGGCGAATAGTTTTCGAGAAATAAATATTGAAATTTGGGGGTTGAGTTTGAACACCCTGTTTCCAATGCGAGTAGCTGATATTTTCACTGATTAATGTCATCGAAATAACAATTAACCATGCCAAATATGGTTATGCTCCGACGAATAGTTTTCGAGTTATTAAATATTGAGATATGCGGGTTGAATTTGAACACCCTGTATCCCAATGCGAGTGGCTGATATTTTCACTGATTAATGTCATCGAAATAACAATTAACCATGCCAAATATGGTTATGCTCGGCCAATAGTTTTCGAGAAATGAAATATTGAAATTTGGGGGTTGAATTTGAACACCCTGTATCCCAATGCGAGTGGCTGATATTTTCACTGATTAATGTCATCGAATTAACATTAACCATGCCAAGAATGGTTATGCTCCGACGAATAATTTTCGAGAGAAATGAATATTGAAATTTGGGGGTTGAGTTTGAACACCCTGTATCCCAATGCGAGTGGCTGATATTTTCACTGATTATGTCATCGAAATAACAATTAACCATGCCAAATATGGTTATGCTCCGACGAATAGTTTCGAGTTATTAAATATTGAGATATGCGGGTTGAATTTGAACACCCTGTATCCCAATGCGAGTGGCTGATATTTTTTACTGATTAATGTCATCAAAATAACAATTACGCATACCAAATATGGTTATGCTCCGGCGAATAGTTTTCGAGAAATAAAATATTGAAATTTGGGGGTTGAGTTTGAACACCCTGTATCCCAATGCGAGTGGCTGATATTTTCACTGATTAATGTAATCGAAATAACAATTAACCATGCCAAATATGGTTATGCTCCGATGAATAGTTTGGGGAGAAATGAAATATTGAAAGTTTGGTGGTTGAGTTTGACACACCCTGTATCCCAATGCGAGTGGCTGATATTTTCACTGATTAATGTCATCGAAATAACAATTACGCATGTCAAATATGGTTATGCTCCGACGAACCGTTTTCGTGTTATGAGATTTAAAATTATGAAGGTTAAATACGAACAGCCTGTATGTTTCTTCGCGAGTGACTGATTTTTCTACAGATCAATCACATCAATATAAGAATAACGCATGCCAAATATGGTTGTGCTCCGACGAATACTTTTTGAGATAAAAAATTTAATGATTCAAGACAGAAAATCCCATCAAATACGCAAAACAATCTTGAGAAATAATTTGTCCGTAATCGTTTATATTTCTTATAGAAACTTTATAGGTTTTCACTCCCAGTCTCTGAAACCAAATAATTAAAAAATGTTGATTAAGGTGAAGTGCTCCTGCTAGAATCTTTGCACTTATTTGTCAGGAGCAAATAGGTCTTGAAAAAAAATTGTTGCCTAACAGTAAAATGAAAAATGAAACAAATTAAAAGGATATTGTAACGTTTCGGTGGCTATATCAGACACCTTCTTCAGACAAACTCTAAAAATCTTCAGAATTGTGATTTTTTCATTTGTAATCTGATTGACATTGATAGTTGTCAATCTATTATTTATGTTTCAGAGACTGGGAGTGAAAACCTATAAAGTTTCTATAAGAAATGCAGAATCCTCCCAGAATATATTTCAATCGATATCGTTCATATTGTTTCGCGTCAATTCCATCAATTTCCATATCCCCATGTTCCTTTTTGCATGCTGTAATGAGATTCTATTATATTATAAATTTTGGCTTCCTTCACGCGCCCCTGAGAACGGTCTGCGGTGGAACGGTCAGTTCAGTTTACACTGTTCCGAGAACAGTCTGCAGGGAACAGTCTGCCAACTTCACAGAGGTAGTGATAAGACCGATTTAATGATCAGAGTTTTGCTTTTTGTTGCCATTTTTAACACCTTTTCTGATGAAAGTTTTATACAGTGTTATTATACCTTTGTCCTTTTAAAAGTTTCAAATTATAGCATCCTGATGAAGGTCCAATACAAAGACCGAAATATAGATGTGAAGGAACAATAGTTATTTGAATTGAATCTCTTTGCCGAAAGCCCAGTAAAAATACATTACTAGCATCAAATTTAATATAGCAAGTTGTTCTGAACTTTTAATGAATCATCAATTTTAAGAGATCCTACATGAGGATTTACCGATGATTAGAGCTAATATTGCTGGTTTCATATGAGTATATGAATATATATTGTTTGAATCCGCTTCATCTTCGCACCAGGAATCAATATTGTCATGGTGTCAAATCGAATAAGTTTTTAAAACACTATTGAATACGGTTCGATGCCAAAAAAACAGGTTATCGAATATCATTATAAGGTGAATTTCAGTTAATTTCTGAAATAACCCATCAACATAATCTTTATCGAATTGATCTGTCAATCAAGCTTTGTGGAACCATCAATAAATAGATAAGTAGAATATGACTAACTTGTTCAAATATGACTCATAATCCTTCAAATCTGTTTCTTTCATTTCTATTTTCGGGTTCCATAATTTCCATCATATAATCAGGCACATTCATCACATAAGGGATGATCAATATTAGAGTTTCCTGATACGGTATCAAACAATTGGGAAATCTAAAAAAATCAATAAGAATGAAATAGCATACTTAAGATCACAAATTTACCCTTGCTTTGTAACTAGGCCGAGTTGTATCATCATCTTCATCGGATACCAGCAAAAAACCATTAACACATTACCAGAATCAGACAATCTGAAAGGATGTACATAAT
>CM024241.1:95702161-95901245 GCA_013421045.1 Propylea japonica
TGTTTACCAGAAATGCAGAATCCTCCCACATTATAGTTCAATCGATATATTAAAACTCCAATGTTCAACTTTTACACATTATTCAACCCCAGCTTCAGTTGGGGCGGGTAAAAATAATCTCTGCCGAGCACGGATGTTTGGCTAGAGCCGGCCCTGCCTTTTTCTCAAGGCCTGCCACAGAAAGCGTGAAAGTAATCCGGCTCGTATCTCGAGGAAGACATTTAACCTTCTCTGATTAAAAATGTTCGCTCCACTTACCTTGCATTCTACTTGGAGAGGCTCATCTTTGGCCGCTCCCAGAACTTCCTTCCTGTTCCGTCTCCACATATAGGCTCGAATTTTCACCTTCAGATGGAAGGGGGTGCTCTTAGTGTGCCCTCTTTGTTTTGTTGCCTCGCAACAGTACCTGCCGGAGCTGCTCCGACTCACGCCCTGAAGATAAATAGAGAGAATTATCCATCGTATCGGGGAATTTCTGAATCTCTATAGGGTTGGATGAGTACAGGGTAACTGTTGATTATTGGTTGTTCTCTAGGATGACAGGTAAAGACGAATTAGCTTCGGTGTGTCTGGTGCAGAGCTGTGACTAGCACTGATGAAGAATAGTTCGAGCAATGAGGACAAAGTCCCGTTGAAAAGTGCTACGGCATCTCGAGCACTCTGCCCTCAAAATTTATCGAATGTTCACTGTTATTGACCTTATATAAGTTGATTTTCAGGCCGAATCATTACTATTTGAATTTATCTGAGATAATAATTTTTTTTGAGATATGGCTTTATAAAATTACTCTCATTTCAAATAATAGAGAAGAGGAAAATATAAACGGAGCACCATACATTTCTGCGTATAATAAATTAGATGACCACTGAAGCAAAAACCTCAGTCTCCTTCGCAGAGTGCTATCTACTTCCAAACAGAGAAGCAGAAGCAGTTTTAAAATCTCTTATTGAAAACTTTGTTTTAAGGTATGATATACCTTCTGAAGTTAGTACAGACCAAGGCACAGAATTCTTATCAAGAATATTTAGTGAATGGTGTGATTTGCTCGAAATTAAACAATTCAATTCAACAGCTTATCACAACGAAACACTTGGCGCACTTGAAAATTCGCATAAACACTTATGAGCTTTCTTTTGAATGCACGCAACTTAGGAAAGTAACAAATGGAGTAATTGGGTTCCGTATTGGTGCTTTTCATATAACAATACCGTAAACTCTTCAACCCGCTATACTCCATACGAAGTAGTTTTCGGAAAACCTAGTAGGTTTCCACAAAAGGCCAAGTAGATCCTATCTACATACAATTTTGATAACTATCCCATTGAACTCAAATATAGGTTGCAAACAGGTTGGAAAGATGGTGAAGAAAACTTGGTGAAGATAAAATTGAAAAGAAAAGAAAGAGATTTTTGACGAGAATTGTAATAAAAAACACTACGAAGTAGTAGACAAAATTCTTATTAACAACAAAAACATCGACAATAAGCTTGACCCTTTTTTAACGGTCCATATGAAATAGTGGAAGTGCAAAATCCGAACATTATTGAGAGAATCGGACAGAACAAACTCAAAGAAATGCACAAAAATAGAGTAAAAATTATTATCAGTGATTAAATTTAGAGAGATTGTTATAAATATTGGATTAGGTAATAACATTATATCAATTAAGATCAATTGAGACTGTGATATGTGTATAGGTATAGATTTCAAGAAATAGATTAGTAAAAAAATTGTTTTACATTTTTATAGAAAACAAAACATTTTTTTCTCAAAAAGGAAAGGTGTAGTTGTATCAGTACAAACAACCTGTATAATTATCATACGTGAGACGGCAAGGCCGGTCCAACCTCGCATCCTCTCAAAACTGTTATTGAGATAACACTTAGCGTTATCTGTGTGGGTAAAACCATTGCCGACTATTCTTCAATTCATAATCAAGTTCATAATATTAGTAGTAAAACACTAACAATCAAATATGTATAAAGAAACAAGTATCAATTGTTTAGAAGAGAGTCCGATTACATTATACCATGGCCATTCAGTGAAATGTCCAATTAATTAATAAACTTTGATGAGTATAAGTGTATCATTTCACCATCCTTCTACTGTATAGACGATTGGCCGAACCTACCCTAGTTGGGTACATCACAGTATGACTGAATTTGTTTGAAGAATAAGCTGAAATATTTTATATCGAAGAGCTTTTGCCAATGGAAATCAATTGTTTTCCTCTCATCTGATCGAATATCTTGAAATTTGATCTGAAGAGACAAAACAACAGAAGCAGAAAAACACTTTCTCCCTTCCTGTTCTATCTCCACATATAGGCTTCAATTTCAATTTCAGATGGAAAAGGGTGCTCTTAGTGGTGCCCTCTCTGTTTGTTGCCTCGCAACACGCAACACGCCCTGAGGATAAATAGAGAGAATTATCCATCGTATCGGGTAATTTCTGAGACGTATGAGTGGATGAGGATTCAACAGTGTTGCATGGTAGCTGTTGATTATTGTTGTTCTGTGAGATGACAAGTATGGAGGAATTAGCTCCAGTGTGTCTGGAGCAGAGCTGTGACGAGCACTGATGAAAAGTGCTTCGAACACACAGAGCAAATTCCAATTGGAAAGTGCATCGATATATCGAGAACTATTAATATATTGAATGGTCGCTAATAATGAACATGGTTATACGGAAATTGCTGTTGATATGCAGGTTGAATTACCACTGTTTGAGTTTATAGGAAATGATTACCGGGTTTTCAGGATCTGTAGACAGTTATTTGCATAACTGAGGTTCTGAATCATCACTTTGAGAGCCAAACTCAGTTAGATAAAACCCCTTGGATGTAGAGCAGCTTCATTCAAAAATATAATGAAGATCAAGGTCCTTAGATGAAACTTTACTAAATCTTGTGGGGCAGAGTTAACGTTTATTTCCAACTGCTTCTTCATCTTTGTTTTTAGATAGATCCACTTTCAAGATATTCAGCCAAATCAGATTAAAGGATGATGAAAAATCCTTCGATATGAGCAATCAACACTTCACTACGTGGAGACAGAGGTATCTCGGTTACTAATAAGGTTAAAATAATAAACCTTTTCCGCCGACCTCGAAATAAAAGGTCATTTTAATGTGTACGAAATTGAGCATTAATGACCCATTTTAATGCTCAATTTTTTTGGCCATTTTAATGTGCAATCCTCATGGCAACCGTCCACAAAGTATTCAGAAGCACTACGAGAAATGTCAAAACTCTACTGGAACATAGATACATGGAAATTTCACTATGACAAATGTATGTCTTGTGCAAAACGAAAATGTATTTCAATCAAGAATTCATACACAATTCATGTTGAGATCGTCGGAAAAAATCTTGTAATCAACTCGGTTATTAATAGAGCGACTAATGGTCTCGAACTATTGAAGCGTGAGCGGAGTGAACGCTTTAAAATATCTTGACCATTAGTCGCTGTCTTTAATAACCTAGTTGATTAAATAACTATTATTTGTTTGTTTCAATCTTCAATTGACGAAGAAAACTGAAGTAAGCAAGAACAGCAAGATATCTTAAGTCAGGGTGAAAATCATTCAGAAATCGAAGGAATTGAAGAACCTAGCACACTAGCCAAAAAGTATCGATATAATGTGAATATCTTATTATTTTCTTGAGAAACTAGAAGGAGTTCTGTTGAATTTCGTGCACATTTTCATTCATGTTAATTTCATATGGCTTTTTGGCTTAGACCACATTTTTTGGCTTGGACCACATTCTTTGGCTTGAAGCACATTATTTGGTTTAGACAACATTCTTTGGCTTGGACCACATTTTTGGCTTGGACCGCATTCTATGACTTTGGACTGAAATGTATTAATTGGATGAAGCTTGACTTTGGACTGAAATACAAGCATTGGCTGAAACTTGACTTTGGCTGAAGCTGAGTAATTTTTGGCTATCACATTTAGCTGTAACTATATTTGCTTGGAAGTTAACTTATCCTGCCGAAGCCGACTTGAGATCATATCCTGTTACTGAGAACATCTGTCACTAAAGAAGACAAGATAGTGCATTGGAAGCGGAGCCACTATTTGAACCTTTCTTTTGAGATTAGTAAGTTTACGTAATTTGAGAGATTGTGATTGGAACTATTCATCAAGATTTGTATTTCTTGTTCTTTTCATTATATACTGTTGAAAATCTGACTAGCAAATTTGTTGCTGGGGTAATCAAGCCTCCCCTGTGAAATCAGTATTAGAATCTCATGCTCGAATACCCCTCAAGTAAAAGTTAACGTAACAATATTGAAATTTGATTTCCTTAACTCTATTCTAACAACACCTCATTCGAAAAACACGTTCGAACTCTTGCTTCACCCTCTACTCATCTTATGGAGCCGCTACTGCCTGAGAAAGTTATCTACGCATCACCGAGCCTAGCCTGATTTCCCACTACGATATGCATCCACTGGAAGAGGCTCTCATTTTGGCTAATGTTCCCATGATTTCGATTTACTGCACAACATTGTTCCGAATACATCATATATCACCGTTATTGCCGTTGCAAGGAAAAAAGAAATAGACCCACTCCGAGAATCAGCCCGGAGTACAAGAAAGTCTCTAGGCAAACATCCGCTAGTCTATTCCAGGTTATAGGGAAGATTTCCCTTGGGCACGCTTCAATTTACTAAAAGGACTAATTGAAAATCGTATCAACTTTTTCGTTCGCGGATCGGAATTGTCTTCTTGGGGATTGGAAAGTTGCAAGTGGCTTTTATATAATTGAGCCTGGATGGCTGATATCCCCGGAAAATTTTCTTTCAGAGATCATGGGCACGATCTCGGTTTATTGCCGTGCTATTAACCTAATGAAAAAAAATTTGAAGTAAAGAAATCATGTCTATGGTGTTCTGGGTATGCTCTGTTGCTGTGGCGTTAAGCAATTTCAAGCATACTACTGACATTTTTAGCCAATAGAGAATAAACAGAAATTTTGTTTTCGTATCAGAATTATTCAGTCAAAATTAGCAGTTAATTCAAGTTAGCCTGTACCAATTTGGTTCGACAATATCTTGGTGAGCAGCCACCCAAACTAAAACTAGCTGGCTTATCTAAGCCAGAGATTTTTTAAAGCTCCGCATGGTCCCTGAACCAGAATTAACTGTGAAAATAAATATATATGTTCTCACTTATTCATTCCCAAAGTTCTATGTGCCTAGTCGATTCTACCCCTTTCCTCACTTGAATCGAAGGCGTTTTATTACTTTAAAATCTCTAACTAATGTGATATCATATTTTTCTCTCAAAACGATTTTAGTTCAGTGTTAGAAACTTGTGCCGATAGAAGCGCCGTGTGAAATAACGTCATTATTAGGTGAAGCGAGTTAACACTAAGGCAATATATCATATTACATCATATTACAATTTGTACAAGTTTTAATAGCCTACTAGTGACTCCAGCCCTCTATCTGGACCTCCCTGACGTTGCGTGTTCAGTCTGATAAAGCTTCCTAATACTACCTACTTACTATATAAACCTTAAATGAATCTACACTTCCCGGGAAAATAATCGATCCACTCAAAAAATCGGTAAATTTTGTTAATTCATAAATATCTTATTTCAAGTCCAATTCGATTGATTTTTTTTTTCAATTGTGGGTATGTTCATCCTTAATCAATCATTGGTTTTATATTTTAAGAAAACTTGGTGTACGTCATTTTATACATGGTGAAGCAAAATATTTTTTCCCTAACTGTAGAATCACCCCTGATGTGTTCTAGTGTGATTTCTTATTTCATCATCAAGACACATCTTCTCTTGACAATTTAATTCTTAATTTATAACAATATATCAACTTTTCTTGAAAATACTCCACAATGTCGCTATGGCTAAGAAAGTTCTTTCACAGATTCAGCCTTAAATCCGAACGTTATGAAAATAAACTGAAAACAAAATTAAAACACGAAACAAGAAAAGTTTTAGCGCGTCATATTGTTCCGTATTGCACCGTTTATTAGAAACGATTTCGTGCTAATGCTTTATAATGCGCGACCGCATCAATCGCATGTATACATGTATAAGATTGCCAGGGAGTATTTAGCAAAGGTTGATATCCAAGAATTCAACTGACCAACTCTAAGTCCAGATCTGAACTCAACTGGGCATGTTTGGATGCTCTTAGGAGGAAAATTTGATCTCGCGTACAAACTCCTGAAAACTTACAGCAGCTCAGTGATGCTCTCATTCATAGAAAACCCAAATGAGACATGCCGAGACGAATTGCACCTGTTCTCCGCGTCTGGGCGGAAACACGTTATGTTGTTGAGTTAGTTTTCAGTTTATTTTTATTAGATCAGAGTTTTAGGTTGAATTTGTTGAAGCACTGTTGTAGCCTCAGTGAAATTTAATGTTTTATTGAAAACCCTGTATCTTCAACAAAAATTAAGCTATTATTAGAAATGAAGAATAAAATGATCAATAGAAGATTTATCTTGAATATTAAATAAGAACTCACACGGTGGAACAACTAGAACACACTAGGGGTGGTTCTAAAGTTAGGGTAACAATAGTGTGTATGTTTTACCCTGTATAAAATGACGTATGCCGAGTTTTCTTGAAGTTCAAAACTAGTAATCCAATCAAATTGGACTTGAAATAACGTATTTATGAGTAAACATTTCATTTTTTGAGTGGATCGATTATTTTGTCTGTAAGAGTATACAGGGTGATTTTTTTAAGTGTTTCATTAGACGTTTCCGAGGAAGGAATTGTAATACAGATTCAAGATTTTGGATTTTCGTTTTAGAGTACATGAACTTTCATTGTAAAATATTTTCAAGAGGAATCTACTTCCGGTTTCACCGGAAACGAATGTAACTTCGTTATTTCAAATGCAACACCCTGTATATTTATACATATTCGAATTCTTCGTTCAATTCTACACTGATTTGATGTATGATATGTGCAACCACTCGAGCGGTTCTTGAATAATAGCCTGATTATCAAATTTTTTGAAAAAAAGGTTATCACAAATTAGTGTCCATATCTTCAAAATCCCTCATTACAAGAATTTCTTTTTGCGAAAGTGGAACAAAAGAAAGTACGCTGATGCTGTTTCTTGTATAACTTATGAGGAAATATTATACAGGGTGTCTGAAAAAGGGCCTCAAAGTGAGCCTTAATAAAACTATGAAATGTCACTTTTTTCAAATGGCAACCCTATAATTTTGTTATTCCAATCGATTGCTCGTCAAAAACCACTTATAGTGTCCCGAACGTTTCATGCCTCTAAAATCAGTATTTTGGCCGTTATTCAATAAAATTCGAATTTCACGATTAAAGACAGGTTTCGCACAGTTTGTAAGCTTGCATTTTTGAAGTAGGCTATGTTAGGAACTGTCATTCTTACTTTTTCTTACAGATCAAGCACTAAGCATAACATGCAATAATAATTTCACTGGAATGATATATCAAGGGTATGTTTTTATTTGCGGCAAATGTAACAAATTCGTAGAACAGGTAATTAGAAATTCATCGAACGAAATTCACATTTACTGACTTTAAAGTTCAGGAGGTATCAAAACAATTTTCTCCGTACTGGAAGCCTTAGCCCTAAACGGACACGAGTGAATAGGTACAGTAATAGATAATGAATGATCTGTTACTGTATTCACACGATTCCGTTTTAGGTTAATGCTTCCACTACGGAGAAAATTGTTTTGATACTCTTGAACTTCGATTTTGTTAAAGGTGGTAAATGTGGATTTCTTCCGTTAAAAGTTCTGACTGCCCTTTCTAATATTTTGTTACATTCACCATAAATGAGAAAAATATTCAATACATCACTGTTACTGTAATTCATATTTTGCATAGTGATGAATCAACAAAGTATAAATGACAGTTCTCTAAAATGCATTATAAATCAACAGACACAGCCTTCTTGAAAATTTCTATACTAATAAATGCATGGTTAGACTAAGAAACCTTGATTCAATCCTGAAATTCGAATTTTATTCAATAACGGCAAAACTACTGATTTTAGAGGCATGAAATGTTCGGGACACCCTAACTAGTTTTTGACGAGCCATCGATTAGAATTACAAAATTATAGGGTTGCCATTTGAAAAAAGTGAGATTTCATAGTTTTATTGAGGCTCTCTTTGAAGCCCTTTTTCAGACACCCTGTATAATATTTCCTCATAAGTTATACAAGAAACAGCATCATCGTACTTTCTTTTGTTCCACTTTCGCAAAAAAAAATTCTTGTAATGAGGGATTTTGAAGATATGGACCATAATTTGTGAGAACCTTTTTTTCAAAAAATTTGATAATCAGGCTATAATTCAAGAACCGCTTGAGTGGTTGCACATATCATACATCAAATCAGTGTAGAATTGAACGAAGAATTCGAATATGTATAAATATACAGGGTGTTGCATTTGAAATAACGAAGTTACATTCGTTTCCGTTGAAACCGGAAGTAGATTCCTCTTGAAAATATTTTACAATTAAAGTTCATGTACTCTAAAACGAAACTCCAAAATCTTGAATCTGTATTACAATTCCTTCCTTGAAAACGTCTAATGAAACACTTAAAAAAATCACCCTGTATACGTTTAGTAAAAAATTCAATTTCTTTATGAAGAAATTGAATTGAAAATTTCTGATGACGACTATCACATACTGAAAAATCGAGCTTTAACGTTAAGACATGATGGAAATATTCCGAAAGGCAGAACTAATATAGGAAGAAAACAGGAAAACGCCCCAAGCAGTACAAGCAACAAACACATGCTCGGTAACACGTGAATTTGTACCACATATCCTCATTATACCTTGCTCGAGCAGATATTCTAGCCACAAAGATACCTGTGTAACGAGGTTATGCAATTCGGTGGATCGAATCTCACCTTTATCGACTGTATGCCACAAATCAATTCCGAAATTACAATTTGATTGGTTACACCGTGAATACGACAGGGTTGCTTCGAAAAATTAGATTACCGCCACGTTATCCAACAACAACAATATTGCGTGTTTCCACAAAGCAGAGGCGTGTTTGATATCAACTATAATTTGGTTACCACGTGGTGGGGTTAGTCACACACAAATTTTGGGATGGGATGTACAGGCTGGTTATCGAGCTTGTGTTTCAATAGTCGTATATTTGAGAAGTGCTGGATTGAAAATGATGATTGTATATTGTTAAGAGGGTAAGATACCACTGCGATGACCTGCCAGAGCTGTTTTCACAACTGAGCTATAGTTAAAGTTATAGTTTGAAAAGGAGTTACAGGTTTATTGTGCCCCCTTAAAGAGCTGTTTTGATCACACCCTTTACCTCTCGCACTCCAGTTCCAGAGATCTGATGTAATCCAATATCTGTGACGGCTTCAACGAGGCTAGTTCCTCACTCTTACAAGTTACTCACCAAAGGCATTCTTTCTTTAGGCTCGTAGTGCCAAAGAATTCCTTGACTAGGTGAATGGGGGTTTCTTCCTCCTCCCTACAGAACCTATTCTCGTCAATGTCCGATAATCCCATCCTGAACAGGAGCTTTCTGAGGCGACAGTGTTTTGTAAGAAAGCCAGTGAGGAAGTGTTGTCATTTCTTACCAAGATCCAGGTATCCAGATCCATTGTGGGGAGATTCAACCAGAGTGTTTTCCTCTCAGTTTTCTCCTTCTCCAGAAACTCCTTCTTATAGGTACATTTACTTATTACCACAAAAGGGTTCTGGGCTAATGAGTGACATTCGTGCGCTCTTTTTGACAAGTGTATTGGTCTCTTCGTTTCCTTTGATTCCCGAATGGTCAGGAACCCAGATTGAAGAGACCTAATTTTTCCACCTCATTTAATTTGTTTCGGCTCTCCCAGATCATCTTTCAGTCGATGAAGTACTTTCCCCATTGTCTTAAGTGAAAACGATGTTAACCAAATTAGTCTAAAGGATCTGAGATCAGTCCCGTCATTTTTCCCTATTTTTGGTATGAAAAATACTTTTGCCCTTCTCTATTTTGCAGGTATTTGACCCAGTGCTAGACTGCTTCTTGTGATTTTCAGTAGATAAGGGATGATCTCCTTCACTACTTTCTGCAGGAGTATCGGGAACACCCCATCTACTCCTGGGGACTTATACGACTGAAAGGTAGTTATTGCTCATTCAAGTAATTGCCTTGTAAGTATTTTCTTAGCAATGTCCCAGTCCTCCTTAGGCGAGTTCTTGTTATTTTTCCATTGCTATTTCACCATTGCTTGTGGTATTTGACGTAAGTTGGGTAAACAGAAAATTCATCATCTATTGACAGGAAGAAACTTTACATTAATATTTTCGGATCATTTCAAATCAGTATGAAACATGGGTTTTTGGGTGATTTATGGAACATTCTGTTCTGTCCGGATTTATACAAATATACATAATATGAATATTTATGAAAAGAATTGAACATAAACGCGATGCAAATTGTTAAATCATCAACTCTAATCTTGATAAGCTGTCCAATGACGTATTTGCTTCGTGCTTTGAGGTTTCTGAACTCGGCAAGTAATTTTCATTTTGCATACTTAGAAGTGAAGTTAAACTTACAAGTTTCTGTAATCGATAGCAGCTTTGTGATTAATCATAGCACTACATAATATCCTTATCATACACAAATAAACACGCCTCTACTGTCAGTTATGGTTTGCAATATAAACATTAGTTGATTAAATCTTTCTTAATTCTCTAAATCTAAAAAGGCGTTTTCGGAAACTTACTCAGGGTTATTAACTCGATCCACAGGGTCACTTGACGGATCTACTCGGATCATGGACCCGGGTTCTAGTTTACGAATACATCAGGCTAAGGATTTGAAATCTCAGACGTATCATAACCATAACCCCAATTTTTGGTGTTTTTTTCAAATTCCAGTTTATTTTTGGATTGTCTTTAACTTTGCCTGCATTTATAGGCTTTTGTAAATTCTTTCTTATAATTTCTGGTGTGCTCTTCTATGTTTAATGTTATTTTTAAGTATTTATGTTAAAGAAGTAGAGGATTTATTTTTTAGTCCTAGTTTATTTTTGGATTGTCTTTAGCTTCGCTTGCATTCATTGGCTTTTGTGAGATCTTTCTTATAATTTCTGGTGTGCCCTGCCATGTTTAATGTTATCTTAGAGTAACTATGTTAAAGAATTAAAGAAGGCTGTAGCTTTGCGCAGAAAGATCTGCATACAAAGTTATGTTGTTTAAGTTTAAGTTGTTTTACATCATTTTCTTGGCTCATGGACCACACATTTCACATTGAGCCAAATTATCTTCTCTCTTCATAATTTTTAGGAATAAAATATATCATTTAGAGTGCATCAGTGCAAGACAAACTCCGCTCAAGCGACCTAGGCTACAGAAAAATATATGATATGAGAGCGAATGCAGAAAGGCAGTCACAGTGCCAATCAACCATAGTTTAATCAACTTGGTGAGTTCAACACAGTTTGTTACATGCTGTAATGTCAATTTTAATACGTGTAAGCTTATGAACGCAAGTAAGCTGACAATTTGCTAATCACAAAATTTTCTACTTAGGATCGATTCGTATTCAATGGACACAAAGTTCTTGAACTATTATTATAGCTTTAGCTTTTACCGACTTAGATCAGACACACCAAGCCAGAATCATACGGTACATCAACAACATAATGGCACCACGCATTAAAACGGTCGTAAAATTCGGCAATGGAAAATCAGAGCAATTTTCACCGCATGAAAATTTTATTTGCTGGCGGGTTATGTTATTTTCGTTTGTGAAATATATTAGTCCGGTCTATTTAGACATTCGAAGTTACATAAAGTCCCAACAAGCTGAATTTCTGTGAAGTTGTTCAAAACATAATTATAAACAATGTCTAAAAGTTCCTCATCATTCCCTTGTGAGGAAAAAATTTTATTCGAGGTCAAATGTCAAAAAAATGAGTTTTTCGCGATTTTCAGCAAAACGGTAAGTTTTATCATAAAAGTACCTCAGACAAAAATTGTAGATCATAAAATTATCTATAAAAAATGTATCAATACTTTTTTTCTTATGAGCCACCTTTTCTGAGATATAACGATTCAAAAAGATAAAAGTCGTTATCGTCCTAATATATGCACACGTTTCCACGCCACCTATGAGGTAGTGTACTTAGCGCGTAGTTATAACTTTTTCAATCGTTATATCTGGCTCGTAAGAAAAAAAGTATTGATACATTTTTTATAGATAATTTTATGATCTTCAATTTTTGTCTGAGGTACTTTTATGATAAAACTTACCGTTTTGCTGAAAATCGCGAAAAACTCATTTTTTTGACATTTGACCTCGAATAAAATTTTTTCCTCACAGGGGAATGATGAGGAACTTTTAGACATTGTTTATAATTATGTTTTGAACAACTTCACAGAAATTCAGCTTGTTGGGACTTTATGTAACTTCACTCTCATTTTTTGGTCTAAATAGACCGGACTATATACACTGTGATGTCAGTTTGAAAAAGTGTAAGCTTATGAACGCAGGTAAGCTGACAATTTGATAATCACAAGTTTTTCTACCGAGGATCGATTCGTATTCGATGGACACAATGTTTTTCCAACTATTATTATAGCTTTAGCTTTTACCGACTCAGACCAGACACAGCAAGCTAGTATCATCCGGTACATCAACAACATAATGAACCACGCCATTAAAACGGACACAAAATTCGACAATGCAAAATCAGATCAATTTTCGCCGGATGAAAATTTATTTGCTCACGGGTAATGTTATTTTCGTTCGTGAATATATAATTATGTAATGCCAACCCTGGATTCCTTTAGCCAAGATAATCTTATTACAGCTTTTCTAATTCATATACCTATGTTATAACGTGCATAATTGCAACTCAACATTTCTGCTGACTTTAAACAATATGATTATAAAACTATTGTGAATGCCTCTCTCGAGGAGATTAAGTATCGAGATCTTGTACGCTTTGCTTCGCTTAATAAATTGATTTTTTAAAAATACGGTTTTTCTCCCTAAAAACATAATTGGCGACGAGGTGATGGGATTGTGCCGGTCTTCGTGAAACGAATACGGACTGTCAGTGTTAACTGTTAAGGTGCAACCAAGAACAAGGAGAGAAATACCAGAAGCCCTGATCGACCGAGTAGCGCCCTTCGACAACTTCAACAAAGAAAAATCAAGAACTTCAGAGGTGAGCAAGAGCAAATCCTTTACTTTTTTCCCCAGTTATTTTAACCTGGCCCAAAGTTAAAACCAATTCTAATCCAATTCTTTTTCCCGTACAGTTTTGAGAGTAAAACCTGTATAAGTTTTTCCTAGGTTTCTTTCCAAAAACCGATCAAATAATTCAATTATTAATAATTTTTTTTCTCAATCATACATAATTGATTCTATTATAGATAATTTAATCGATAATTTATCGAAGCTTAATTTGAAAAATAACAAATGACACAGGATAATAATACTTTCGAGAGAATGAAGCTGATTAGCCTTTTCGCGCAATCAATAGTTCCATTTGACGGAAACCCCGCAAATTTAACAAGATTTTTAAACCATTGTGAAAGATTTTCCAATAAATTCAAATCAAATGATGCATTACTTAATGAAGCAATAATAGATATCATTAAAAGTAAATTAATAGGTACAGCTAGTGAAATAGTGAGCAGCAATGAACGCATCACTTCTAGCTGGACAGATTTAAAAAAATTCCTCAAATTGAAATTTGAAGAGAAAATTAGTTTAACTGTTTATTTTGGGATCTCCAGAATGCCCAAAGATTTAGAAATGAAAATGACTTAGAATTCCTAGAAAAAATTGTCGATTTAAAAACAAATATGATTATCAGGTGGAGTTATCCGAATTGAGTATAGTTGAAAAGGAACAAGAAAAAAATATCGCATCTAGAGTAGCCACTAGAGTTTTACTTTACAACATTAACCCTGAATTACGAACTGCACTGAGAGGTCATGGTATAATGAATTACGATGACATGGTCAATTTTATTAGGCAAGATTTTTATTATTATCAGCAACCTTTTTTACATTATAAAACACAAGTTTCTCAAAAACCTAACAATTTTCCAAATTCAAACAAACGCCAAACGCAAAACCCAATGCAGTACCCAATACAGAGAAATTTTCCTAATCAATTTCAACCACATTTTAAACCACCACAAAATCAATTTCCTCCACAACCTATCCAATTTACGCAACAAAATACCAATCAATTTCCTTCAAAACCTATCCAATTTACACAACGCCCAGTAACTCATCATTTCCCTACCAGACAACAAGTTTTCGGACCTAGTACTCTAAGGAAGTAGATGTATTCAAACCTAATCCAAATCAAAGAATTTTGACACCACCGGAAAAAATGTCTATACAGACGCGAAATTATCCTCATAAACGCTCGAATTATTCGACACAATATCAGGCAAATCCTCCAAAAAAACACCCAAATTTTAATCAAAATAATTATCAGCAAAATTACAATAATCAACCTCCTAATTTCACATTTGAAGAATTGACTAATATTGAACCAGATTGTGAGCCAATCGATGTAGAATATAATGAGTCACAAAATTATCTTGAAATTAACGAAAACTTTGAAGATGAAAACTTAGAAAATTATTCAGATGAAAATTTTCACGAACTAGCCTCGAACAATTTATCGACCTAAATTCTGCTTTAGACAATAAAAATCAATTACCTTACATTGAATTCCAAAATCCTAAGTGCAAACTTCTTATAGATAGCGGATGTTCAGTATGTCTAATTGACCCAAAATTTGCTTATAATAACTTTCCCAAAAATATTTTTAAGGAATCGACAACTTTAACTGCATGTATGAAGCAGGAAACTTCTAATGAAAAAGTATTTTTACCAGTATTTAGAGAATTCGAAATTGATGATTTTCACCCATTCATACTTTACAAATTTCACAAAAATTACGATGGATTAATAGGAGCAGATTTCTTGAATAAATATGGACTAAATTTAGATTTCAAAAACCAAATTTTAACTAATGAATATTGTAAGATTCCATTCCAATATCAAAAAGTTTCCCAAAAACCCTCAAACATTCCAATAGATCTTAGTCATTTAGAATCAAAAATTAGAAACCAACTGACTAAAATTCTCCAGACGAACGAAGATGTTTTACAACTACCTGATCAACCACTCAAATTTTCTAGTAACATTAAACACAAAATTAGAACGACTGACGAAATTCCTGTACACGGTAAAATGTATAAATATCCAGAAATTCATAGAGCGGAAGTACAACGACAAATTGAAGACATGTTAGAGAAAAAAATAATTAGACCTAGTATTTCCCCATGGTCCTTTCCCGTTGTCATAGTTCCCAAAAAGCAGGACAAATCTGGACAAACGAAATGGCGAATTGCCATAGACTATAGAAAACTGAACGACAAAACCATAGACGACAAATATCCCTTACCCCAAATCGACAACATATTAAATAAATTAGGCAATAAAAAATACTTTACCACACTTGACTTAGCATCTGGTTTTCACCAGATAGAACTCGACGAAGAATCAATAGAAAAAACGGCCTTTACCGTAGAAAACGGACATTACGAATTTCTTAGAATGCCTTTTGGACTCAAAAACGCCCCAAAAACTTTCCAGCGGCTAATGAATAATGTTTTAAAAAAGTATATAGGTATAATCTGTTATGTATACATGGACGATGTAGTTATTTTTTCGGATACTGAAGAACAACATTTGGCAGATATCCATACCATCTTAGAAGCACTCAAAATTGATAATTTAAAAATCCAACTTGATAAATGCCATTTTTTCAAAACTGAAATTGAATTTTAGGTCACATTATCACACCTCAAGGAATTAAACCAAACCCTAATAAATTGAAAGCTAATTCCAAAAAACTCAAAGAGAAATTAAATCGTTCCTCGGATTAATAGGTTATTACAGAAAATTCATTCCAAATTTCGCTAAATTAACGAAACCTCTAACATTATGCCTGAGAAAAGATGCAAAAATTAACATTGACGATTTAAATTACATCGAAGCATTTGAAACTTGTAAGCGGAATCTAATGAACGATCCAATATTAAGTTACCCTGACTTTGATAAACCTTTTATTCTCACGACAGACGCATCCGGTTATGCAATAGGATCAGTTCTATCGCAAGGAAATTCCCCGAACGATCTTCCAATTGCATTCGCAAGTAGAACGCTAAATGACGCCGAAACAAGATACAGTACGATAGAAAAGGAACTGTTAGCTATCGTATGGTCATGCAAATATTTCCGACAATATCTCTACGGACGCAAATTCACGATTTACACAGACCATAAACCTTTATGTTGGTTATTTTCTTTAAAGGAGCCAAATTCCAGACTAATGAGATGGCGTATTCAGTTAGAAGAATTCGACTACGAAATTAAATACAAGAAAGGTTCGACAAATAACGCAGACGCACTTTCGAGGATTAAAATTGACAAAAATAATATCGAAATTAATGGTATTGAAGATGATTTAGATTCAATTGCAAATCAAATAACGACCGAAGAATTAGACGATTGTTTGAATTTACTTAATGCAAATAACCAGACTGAAACCCCTAGTACTAGTCAAAATGACAATATTATAGATTTCGAAACAGACGACATAACTGTTCACAGTACTTTAGAAAATCCTATTCTCGAATTACCTATTACCGAAAGAAGTTTAAATTCTGCAGCCCTACAAATAATTTTCAAAACGACTCCAAATTATAAAGTAACAAAATCAAAAATTTTTGGTGATAAACTTAGATTCAGAGTTTCCATCAACCAAATTGAAAATGATTTCATAAAATTCATCAAGGAATTTATTCAACCCAAAAAAGCATACACCTTGTATTTTGCCTCTCAAGAATTAGAAAAACCACTTATACGAATTCTACAGGAAAAATTCGATTATAAATCTTATGACTTAAAAATTTCCAAAATTTTTCTAGAAGACGTAGAAGACAAAGAAGAACAACTTCTTCGCATACAACAATACCACGAGACAAAAACTATCCATCGCGGATTACGAGAAAATCTTATAAGTCTAAAACGTAAATATTACTGGCCCAACATGGACAAAGACGTTAGGAACTACATAAATTCTTGTGAATTATGTCAGAAAAATAAATACGAACGCACCCCAATCCAAATTCAATTCAGACCCAACCCTATCGGAACGAAACCATTTACGCACGTTTACTGCGACACGATTAGGTTCAATCAAACGTATTGCCTTAGTATCGTAGACTCATTTTCAAGATTAGGACAATGTTATACATTAATTCAAAAAACAGGAACAGAAATTTTAGACAAGTTATTAATTTTCTTTAGCCATTACGGAATTCCTAACAAAATTACATGTGATAATGGTCTCGAATTCAAAAACAACGTTATACAAGATTTTTGTAAAGTCCACAAAATCGAAATTCATTACATTACAAACTATAATCCCAATTCCAATGCCATAGTTGAACGATTTCATTCCACATTAATAGAACAATTGAGGACAATTACAGACAAAAATTTGACTTTCCAAAATAGATTATCTCAAGCATTACTCAGTTACAATAATTCAAACCATGCGAGCTTAGAAATGACCCCTATGCAAATAATTAAGGCAGACTTGAACTACTCATTACCTATTGAACAAACACATAATGAACGATTACAAAATTACGTGGAAAATTACGTCGAAAATTTGAATGACATAACGAAACATTTGGAACAAAATAGACAAAAAATATTCAACGTTTAGAAAAAACTAATGAAAAACGATCAGCAAAGGAAGACCACCCTTTAAACAAAAACCCAACCTACATCAAAAATCCTATGACACGAAAATTAGATCCCCCATTCAAAAAAATTGATGCCTGTGAAATAGATAAAAATCGAATCCAAGATAAGAAAAACAAGCATATCTACCACAAAAAAATCATGAAACAGAGAAAAAACTAGTTTCAAAATTTTGTTACAGATCCAAAATGGAATACACTTTCATACTTTTCATACTTCTCGGAATAATAACCTTCTCGATATCCCTTGAAATTATCCAAATCCAAAACAGCATACTACCCATTTCACTAGGTAAAGCCTACGTAACTCACAAAAACTTGCAACTTTTATACCATATTGACCTAGCCAAAATCGAACAAATCATAATTAATTATCAAACTGAAATAGACAACTACAAAAACTCAAAATTGAATTTCGCACAAACTGCAAATTATCGATATTTAAGACACTCTAACGAAATAAACCTGAATGCATTAGAAGAACTTTTGAACGAAAAAATACGAATCAAAAGAGGATTAATAAACTTAGGTGGAAAAATTTCAAAATTTCTATTCGGAACGCTCGATTCTGATGACGAAGCTTTATATCAAAGTTATTTCAACAGTATCAAAAATAACGAACAAATATTATTTCGAAATCAAAAACAAATCGCAACTATAGTGAATGACTTGAAAAATAAGTATATCAGTAAATTCCAGAAAATGTCAGAAAATCTTAAATTGTTTCAGATAGTACCTGAACTGCATGAAGTACAACAAATGCACCTTTTGATTTTCGAATTGAAAGACATAAAAAATATCTTAGACGAAATACAAACAGCTGTTAGCTTTGCGAGGTTACATTTATTGCACGAATCAGTTTTACCATATTCCAAATTTCTAGAATTGATCAAAAATGAAAATATTATACCAGTTCATCACCTGAAAGACTATTATCAATTGTGTCACACGAAAGTTATTTTCAAAAACAAAATTTTATTATTTCTGATTTCAATTCCATTAGTTCAAAAAGAATATTATGATCTATACAAATTTTACTATCTCCCACAAAATAATGAATCCCTTCCATATACCAATCCTTATTTGCTCTCGCAAGAAGAAAAGCTGAAATGGTCCACCAAACACTGCCATCCAGTGGAAAACGACTACTTATGCGATCAAGACTCACTAGAAAAAATTCCGAAGTGCCTGGAAAATATCCTCACCAACCACACCGAAAATTGCCAGAGAATACCAAAAATTCCAACCCAGGACCTGAAGATCCTAGAAGATGGAAGCATTCTCTCAATTCAAAATGAGAAAATAATCGAAAAATGTCCATTGCAAACGAAACATCATTTCCTTCCTACGATGGCCATTCTACGTACCAAATGTACCATCAGTAACAAAGAAAAGGAAATAGTTCCAACCACAAATATCAGCGAAGAGAGAATCGTCCTTCTACAAACACCACACAAGTTACCCCAGGAATACACAAAAGAAGAACATCAACCAGAAGACGACATCCCCGACATCGAATTGGAAGAAACCAACCAGTGGAATCTTCCTCAGACTGCATTTAATTCATTTTTCTATTTGATAATTCTAATAATTATAATAACTACTTTTTACTTTATTTTCAAGCTTGCTTTATCCAAAAATAATTTATGTAAAAATAAAGCTACACCCATAGGTGATACCTTTAACCAAAATGGGGAGGAATTATGTAATGCCAACCCTGGATTCCTTTAGCCAAGATAATCTTATTACAGCTTTTCTAATTCATATACCTATGTTATAACGTGCATAATTGCAACTCAACATTTCTGCTGACTTTAAACAATATGATTATAAAACTATTGTGAATGCCTCTCTCGAGGAGATTAAGTATCGAGATCTTGTACGCTTTGCTTCGCTTAATAAAGTTGATTTTTTAAAAATACGGTTTTTCTCCCTAAAACATAATTATATATACTGTAAGTCAGTTTGAAAACGTGTAAGCTTATGACTCACGTAAGATGACAACTTACCAATCACAAGTTTTTCTACTGAGGATCGATTTCGTATTCAATGGACAGAAAGTTTTTTCAACTAAATTATATCTTCAGCTTCTACCGACTTAGACAGACACACCAAGCCAGAATCATCCGGTACATCAAGAACATAATGACACCACGCATTGAAAGGACGCAAATCCGGCAATGAAAATCAGAGCAATTTTCGCCGGATGAAAAATTTTATTTGCTCGCGGGTAATGTTATTTTCGTTCGGCAAAAAACGGGTCCCGAAGCTGCCGGCGTAAAACACGGCCTGTCATGGAACTAATGAAATTAAATATGATTTACATTCTACCCACCTGGAGCACTAATGTTTGGTTGCTGACTATAATGCCTGAGGTCGCGTTGCTCAGTATTCGTTCTCCATCACGTAACCACCATACTCTGTGAACCTGCAAACAAGATATAAATCAACACTGGTGGTACACCGACCAGGAATTCATAGGGTTTCCAAAATGAAGGTGACGATAATTCGTTATCTCTAATTGGGTAACTAAAGGGTTTTCCAATAAGATGTGTTATTCTGAAATTCAAAGAAGAATGCCATATTTTAATATAAATGATCGGCTGTTTTGCCGTTAATAGTAGAACATCACTACTTTGTCCCAACAGCTCGAATTTTTCCGCCAATTTTTTCATTGCGGTCCGAGAAGGTGCTTCACTACGACCCAAAATAGTTCGAGTTTTACGAACCGTCTCTGCCAAATTTTCATTATATTCATAGTGAATTTTAATAATTTCTTGAAGCGTCTATCGTTCCATTATTATTAATTGCGTAGTTTCTACTTGTCAAATGTCAAAAAATGACAGCTTCAAATGTAACATCTACCGAAATAGTGGGCTATTCAAAATAACACCTGTTATTGGAATACCCTTTAGTTATCCTTCGACTAGGAAATATCCAGGCTGCATTGATCAGCTCATTATGCAAGGATTCGATTTTGACGTCGTGGAATTAAAGGAGTTGGTGGAGGGACCAGGCTCATCATGACTTATTCTAGGACTCATTATGAGTATAAATAGCTCACAGTTAAAAGTAAACTTTTTACTTTGAGATGAATAGCAATTCCAAATCCAATGTGCTACATATTGTAAAGTAGAGTATTGCTATAATGAAAAGTGACAGCAGAGAATATTATTAATCGATTGAAATCAACGAATGTTAAAACTCATACTTTGGAGCTATCTCGTCCACATTCAAGACAATATGCAAGGAAGTGGTATCAAACAGAGCTCCTATGGATGGCCATTTGATCTTTATTAGGGGTTAGGACTCATCAGCACATGATAGCTCTGAATGATACGAGGTATTTCTTGGATGAGTGCTAATGAGTCCTAATAAGGATACCTTTTCCTTGCATATTGTCTTGAACGAGGACGAGATTAGCTCCGAAGTATGAGTTTTAATATTGGCTTATTTCAATCGATTAATATTATTCTCTGCTTTACTTATTTTGATATTCATGGCGATGTTACGCGTTAAACCTATTCTTTTTGCTAAAATATTTCAGATCCGAGCAGTTTTCATAGTTATTAATTCTTCCACTCATTCATTCAAAAACTCGTGAAAGAATCTCAACACCTTTTACCCGTGTATAATGAAGAACTAATTCATTTCAGTTCAGATCATAGCCTCAAAACATTCTAGGGTGTAGAAAGATAGAAAACGGCCTTGCATTCGTAGTACTAAGAACCGACTATATTTTTTAGTTTACATTTGACCTACAGATTGCACCGAAGATGAATTTGCTTATAAAATCTGTAATTTTGATTGGAGACAATATACAAAACACTGTAATTAGGATTGACGCGAAATTCGTATTCCCTTCAGGATGTTTCATTTTTATATTTCAAATCCTTGATTTTCAATAAAATTCGGTATTTCATGTGTGATATTTTTTTATGAATTTATAGAAGTTTCCTATCTTGATACCATATAAACTTTGGTAACCACCATACTCTGTGAGCATGCAAACAAGATATAAATCAATACTGGTGGTACGCCGCCTCTGTATTCATAGGGTTGCCCCAATGAAGGTGACGATACTTCGTTATTTCTGATTGCGTAACGAAGATGTTTAATGAACCAACTAGTTATCCTTTGACTAGGAAATATCCTGGATGCATTGATCAGATCATTGTGCCAAGATTCAATTTCAAAGTGAACATCTAGGCTCTAAGCAGGCCTCCTGCCTATGCGGACGTAGCCTTACTGATTATTAGTATAAAATATCTTTGAATAAAGATTCACTCTTAATTCAAAGATAAATATCATTTACTCTGTGGTGAATTGATCGAATATTCCACATCTTCTTAAGCAGACTCTCGTAGTTTTCATAGTTTAGTTTGAAGAATGTTAAACATCAACACCTCTTGCGTAAGTAATTAAGTATAATGAAGAACTGAATCATTTCAGTTGAGATCATAGTCCCAAAACATTCTGAAATCAAGCAACACAAGAAAAAACTGGAAGCACTTAGTCGATCAAACATCATGTCGTTAATCGTTATGAAATTCTTGGCTGAACAAGAAAAATACGTGTGAAAATTAAGAGGAATGTCATAACTTTACTTGAAATCTCCACGTGGACAAAGGGTGATTGAAAGCACAATCATATGTTATTTCATTCAATGACTATAGAGAGAAAGATTAAAAAAATTTCGTTTTCTGTAATAAATCCATATTTCTGAATCGATATTTCTCTAATAAATTTATAAAAATATTTCAATATTTTCCTTGTATCTATTTTGCACCTTCCCACAAGCCAACACGTCCCACGTCCGGACAAAAAAACTGGAACCAAAAGTGTCCGTTCTTGGGAGATTTTACTGCATATGTACAGGGTTTTTCACTATAATTTGACACACCCTTTAACTTCGCTACTAAACGAGATACAAAAAAATCAAATCAACTGAAGTTTTTAAATATGACTTCACAAACTGATATATAATAGGGGTGGCCAACATATTGATGGCAACTTCATTTTTTCAAATGAAACACCTTGTATATTTTTCCATATTTGGCTAGCTCTTTTTCCCCTGATTTCGAATATGTAACATATGTTGGTCTATCTCTCTTATTCTGAGCACTACAGAGTTTCAAATTTTAAGAACCATCTAGTTAAGTAATTGTTAAGTATTCATTCTAAAATAATACTTTCGAGTAAATTGTTTGAATATAAAGAATTTCGTAGGTATTTCACATATTTTTTTAGTCGGTATCATAATTTCAAAACTTTGAAACTCTGACAATGAAGGGATACACCCACATACGCATATAATGTATATCCGAGATCAGGAAGAAATAGTCTATCGAAAATTGGAAGAATATACTGGACAGGGTGTCCCATTTGAAAAGAATTACTTGCATTCAATATTTTGTTCACCCTATATATATTCCAATTGACGTTATCATAACTCCAAAAATGGGCATTTTCAGTAAACGCAGTCTGCCACTTGAAAAATGATTACAGAGCTTGCCAGGTTGCTAAAATTTGAAACTCTGTAGTACTCAGAATAAAAGAGATAGACCAACATATGTCACATATTCGAAATAAAGGGAAAAATAGCTAGTCAAATATGAAAAAATATATGAGGTGTTCCATTCGAAAAAATGAAGTTGCCATCAATATGTTGGCCACGCTGTATATATTCCATTATGTTAATTCATATTGTAAAACCTCAGTTGATTTCTTGAAAATTTTGTATGAAATATTTTTATGTATCCCTTTTAGTTACAAAGTTAAAGGGCGGAGCAACTTTTAGTGAAAAACCCTGTACACATGTACAGTAAAAAAAATAATAAATTCATTCTATTTAGCTTTTCAACACTTTATGAAATCCATGATTTCTAATATTCCAGGAAAGATGCCAAGGTACAACAAAAAATCGTAAAAAACAACCCAATCCTCTCTATTGATACAGAACTATTGTCAATAATAGAATTTGTTTCATCAATTCTCTCCTTTCACTATACGTCAAGCTATATATTTCATAAAAAGAAATAAAATTGAAGACCCTCAGAATCTGTTGGGGATATATATCACCGTGGGAATCGTGGTCTATCCAGGGGACATGGAAAAGGTTCGATGTCAAGCTTCTTTTATACGTGTTAAAACCCTGTATTGCCTTAACAGTTACGAGTGAATCCTTTTTCCTACCCGGACGTCATAAAATGGCGAATTTTACAGATTTTATGAGTGAAGTAAAACACGGGGCCGTCAGTGACTCCCAAATGGTGAAAACAAACTTGAAACTGGGCCAAATCACGCTCGAACGTGTAAAATTCATCGATCCGTGTCTGAGTGGAAGGGGCGGTTCCAGATTCTGATGCAGTCCACGATAAATCCCCCGGTATGATTTTTTTTTATTTGCGGATGATACTGTCGATTCAGCGAGGATATTCCTGCGATAAATCCATTCATGTTGCCGGTTTAGGTGGATATTAGAGGATGTTTGAGCTTTCCAGCACCAAGATAAGGTGTTATGGTCTTTATTTTCTGGTGAACAAGATAGAAGAGTATGATTTGAGTGGATGTTCCTATATGGATCAATAGTTAGGGGTATTAGAAGAATTTAAATGTTTTTTTTCCACCCTGGTGAGTGATTATAAACAAGATGAATACAGGGTGGAACAGAGAAACTTGCGGATTTAGAAATTAGATTAGGTATTTAGAAACTTATGCAAATATCGATTCAATTGATTATTCTTCCATAATCAAGTATAAAAATTCGAAATTGATGTTAAGACTGTTTCAAAAATGAAATTTCAATTAGTGTCCATTGGCAGCAAATCCGGAAATATTTCATGAAATAAGCTATTACCTTTTTTGTGTTCAGCTTTACTCTTATCCAATCCAATTTTTATTTCGAGCATATCGCTAAATTCGGTATCACATGATGCTGGCTTCTCTTCCTCAATTTTTGCAACGATCTCAAAAGTCATAACATTTCACTAAAGAGTCAAGATAACTTTTACACGATGAATCACAAGTGCATACATCCCATTCAAAATAATGCAAGGAAGGGGTAGGGGAGAGTTCGCAATTTTCCGTAGAAAGAAATTTTAAGAAAAGCCATGAGCAGGAGCTTTTTGCGCTCGTTCTTTGGTACAGCAATAGGACTATTACTTCAAAATTTTAAATGGGATTTGAAATTGATACCAAAAATATAAATGCAGAATCTCAGCACAATCGAAATTATATTCTGGAAATTATTCAAAAAATGAAATATGTGAAAAATAAATAATAACAAGAATTAAATTCAATGGTTCTGATGATGAGATCCCTTTGAAAGAGTAGTTTTCATTCTCAAAATTAATCTCACTGGAATCGCATAATCTGTTGGAAATATAAAGATTCTTCTTTCAATATTCCAATTGAGTTTTCTATGGTTCGGTTGAAAGTATGGCCACGAAATTCTGGATGAACATATAGAATATCGATCTCCATACACAAAAAAAATGCAATCGAATCGGATATATTTTAATGAAAATATGGGGTTTCATTTTTTTTAAATTCCAATTGAATTTTCTATTGTTCTGTGTTCACTATGGACACAAAATTTTGCATGAGACTTGTTATCAGCATCTTTAATTTGTCCGTAACGCTTAATTCCGATTGGTTTCGTATTTTCTGAGATATTGAGGAACAAAATTTTGAATCGGCATATATTATGGAACACCCTGTTCGATTTGGCTGGTTAACGAACTCAGCCGAGCCATTTAGGACTCAAACTCATCCTGAAAACTTCAAGTCTCTAGGACAATCCCTTTAAAAATTATTGTGCTGAACGACGGCCCCACGGACAGAATTGAATTTGACCATGAATTCGTCATCAGGGAGTGTAACCCTATCGTTTGAATCCATTTTCGGCTCAAAATTCGAAAATTACAGACATTTGGGCAAAAAATTCAAAATATAGGATGGTCGCGTTTTGAGATGTAACAGTAACCGAGAAAATTAATTCATTATATTTGGTTTTTTTCACATTCACTTCAATAAATTTCAACAGTTTCGATACGTTATGATGCTTTTTATCAACCCGCAATAAAAAATTATGGGTAGATGCGATTGCTCTCATTACCTACTGTTGAAAATAGTGCAGCAATTGTTCTGTCGATCAGTATTTCACGTTAAAAATTTTGTATAACGATTTACATTAGAAATAATATCTAAATTACCTTTGAATCAAAATAATGAAAACAACAGAACGAAAAAAAGCATGCACATCATAATGGCACATAACCAAAACATCGTATCAGATGTAATATGTGTCATTTCACATCACTCTAACATATGGTTTCTACGTTATTAGCTGAGTAAATCCAGATTTCAGTGGACAGAATCCTTTTTCTGTCAAAAAATTTCAGATTCACATAAAACATATCAGGCAGGAGACAGCAAAGGTCTGTTCCGAGTTGTTTCCTTTCATATGAACGAAATTCTTTTACGAATGGCATGTAAAGGTTTCTTATATCTCTTCGCAGAACTGACGTTGAACACAAGTCATATGATTAAATTTTTTTGTCTTCAAGAAGGAAATATGATATTATTATTTTCTACTACAACATTGAGCTTTATTTCACGAATATAAAGTATCTAAACCTTACCGTTACCGATGTCATTCACAGACAATTTGAATTATTCAACCACGAAGTGGAAATAGTTTGTTATTTTATCTCGGAGTGTAAAACTTAATATGAATACGATAAAATTTTGTACATTTTGTGTCCTACTGAACATCACTGATGTAAATTCAGTTTGATAGGGTTTGTAATTTTGAGGTTGAAATAAAATTTATTATTATGAGTACGGCTGTGGACTTTTACGCATTCTTGTAGATTGTTACAGGGGTTACTTTCCGCTACCTAGAAGTCTCTTGTGCCCTCTTACAGACCCGTTTTCGCGACTGCACTACAGCCAGTGCCAGAACTTCAATGAACTCCAGTATCAGAGAAGGTTTCATGGAGGCTAAATCCTAGTTTCTCCTATAATTCTCGTCAGATCTGGACCAGTAAGTAGCGTTTATGTTCCCTGTCTGGCTAGTGTGTTAGCCTTTTTGTTTCTTGTGATTCTTGAGTGACCAGGAACCCAGACAAAAGCGAACTTGTTATTCTTGCCTACTTCATTGAGTTTTCGGCACTCCTATATCAGCTCTGAGTCAATGACCTTAAAATTCAGAGCTTTAATAGCAGCTGGATTATTAGAATCATCTGTATACCATTTGACGGTATTTACATTGAAGTTTTTCCATGTTTTCTTCTCTCACAGCATCTAGTTGCAGTTCTTCACGATGCTCACTTTTTGAGCGCTCGTTTTACTCAAACGAGTGCTATATCGTTTTGCCCAAATGTCTGTAACTTTCTGATTTTGAGCCGAAAATGGTCTCAAACGATAGGGTTCAAGTCCCTGATGACGAATTCGTGGTCAAATTTGATTTTGTCCTTGGGGGTCGCAGGTTGCCAAATAACTTTCACAGGGATTGTCCAAGAGACCTGAGATTTTCAGGATGAGTTCTAGTCTCAAATGGCTCGGTTAAGTTCCCTAACCAGCCAAATTGTACGGGGTGTTTCTTAAAATATGGCCATTCAAAATTGTTTGTTCCTCAATATCTCAGAAAAAAAACTAATCGAAATGATGTGTTACGGCCAAATGCAAGATGCAAGACTCCTGCAAAATTTTGTGTCCACAGTGTAAACAGAACCATAGAAAATTCAAGTGAAACATTGAAAAGAAGAAACTTCATATTTCCATAAGAAGATATTCGATTCAAGTGAATTTTTTCTGTGAGTTGAGATCGATATACTGAATGTTCATTTGAAATTTTGTGGCCATAGTGTTAACAAAACCGTGGAAAATTCAATTGGAATATTGAAAAAAAGAATCTTTATATTTCCATAACAAAATATCCGATTCGAGGGAAATTTATTTTTTAAACTACTACACTGAATGTTCATGCAAATTTTCAAGGGGATCGCATCATCAGAACCATGAAATTTAATTTTTGTAGTTATTAATTTTTTACATATTTCATTTTTTGAATAATTTTCCGAATATAATTTCAATTTACTGAGATTCTGCATTTATATTTTTGGTATCAATCTCATATCCCATATAAAATTTTGCAGTAATAGTCTTATTGCCATACCAAAGAACGAGCGTTCAAAAGCTTCTGCTCATGGCTTTTCTTAATTTTTTTTCTACGAAAAAATTTAAATTTATCCTTATACGATGTACTTGTTAAGAGAGGTGCAGGCTTTCTAACTTTCAATTCTCCCACTACCTGTGGATTTCCTATTTATTATAGATATGGCCTCATAGGCTGGTTTATTGATCACTAAGTGTAGAGCAGTGAGGTGTGATGACCTCAAGTGATCTTGTTCAGCACAATCTCATAGCTCCAGTGATATAAACACAGGCAAGCGATGATTCTGCAATACCTCAGATATATCTTATTTTGGAGATATATGGCAGTTACAGGCTTCTCATATTATGGAATCATAAATTCAAATAGTGATATTTTATTGAAAAGTTTAATTCCGAAATGGAAAAGCAAAAAATAAGGCAATTTGAGACATAGGCCATTTTCGAAAAAGTAAGAAGCTGCGAAATGGTTGAAATAATAATATTTCTTATCGGAAAAACAGCCATTTCACAATCTTTTTTTGAGGTGGATAGAAGTTATTCCTTAATAGTTCAAAGAAAAATAAGTACTCTTATATCGAGTTCACATATATTTTTTTGCGATACGTCCATTGAACACTATTCGATTAGAAAAAAAATGTCGAAGACTGACTCCAAAGAAGACAATTTCCAGATTCTCTACATTTTGCTCTATCAAGTTTAGAAAGAAGGGGAGCTCGCTTTGATATTACATTCCGGAGGACAAATGGGGTCAGCCTTTTGGGGAAGTCGTTGTTAAGAAAGGAGGGAGAATTATTTCAAAAGTTTTCACTTGCCTTCCAGGGTAATCTTTGGGCCTTTTTTACTTTAGAATTTCTACGAGCAGAGCATGTTCGTTCATTAACTCCAGAATTATCTCGGATAACGAGTGATCTCGAATCAGGAAAATTTGGATTCAAGATGAGTAATAATTGAAGTCTTTCAAATGGTTAATATGTATATGTCGAAAGAATACTTTTTGAGTTCTACCCAAACTAGTGCTATATCGTTTTCCCAAATGTCTGTAATCTTAGAATTTTGAGCCGAAATGGTCTCGAATGGTAGGGTTCGACTCCATGATGACGAATCCGTGGTCAAACTCAATTCTGTTCGTGGGGCCGGCCGTCTGGTCATTAGCACAATATCTTTCGAATGGATTGTCTTAAAACCTGAAATTTCCAGGGTGAGTTCGTTTTCCAAATGGCTCGGTTAAGTTCGTTAATCAGCCAAATCATACAGGGTGTTCCATAAGATATGGCCAATCGAAATTTTGTTCCTCAATCTCTCAATTAGAACAAAAACCAATCGAAATGAAATGTGCGTCCAAATGTAAGATGCTAATTGTAAGTCTCAGTCACAATTTTGTGGCCATAGTGTGAACAGAACCATAGAAAATCCATAAGGAATATTGAAAAGAAGAAACTTCATATTTCCATGAAAAGGTATTCAATTCGACTGAAATTCATTTTTGAATGGAAATCATATACTGAATGTTCATCCGAAATTTTGTTGCTATAGTTTTAACAGAACCATAGACAGAATATTCGTTCCGAGTGAAATTTATTTTGGGAATGAAAACGGATATACTGAATATAGAAACAGAGGTTTAACGCGTACATCGCCATCGCATTAAGTCCCAAGAAATACCTTGTATCATTCAGAGCTAACCTGTGCTGATGAGTCCTAATAAGGACGAAGTGGCCATCCATAGGTGCTCTGTTTGATACACTTCTTGCATTTTGTCTCGAACAAGGACGAAGTTAGCTCCGAAGTATGAGTTTAAAATTGGTTGATTTATATCGATTAATATTATTCTCTGCTTTCACTTTATTGTTTTTGATATTCATGGCGTGTACGCGTTAAACCTCTGTTTCTATTATTCATTACTAGTCACATGACGTTAACCGGGCGCTCCTCGTGTAGACTGAAGTAGGAAAATTTTGCGATATGCAGAAACGCTTCAGTAAAGGCAACAAATGGTAAACATTTCGGTACTTTGTTTGAGATTCATGCTATGGAAGAGGGTTATGGTATGGGACAAGAGATGGCGTCTTCGGTATTTTTAACATGCATTCAGTGTCTTTCAGTGTTACTGTTATGACATTGTTGTGTGGAATAATACCTTAAAGAGGACGCCGTTTCGCATTAAGTCCCAAGAAATACCTTGTATCATTCAGAGCTAACCTGTGCTGATGAGTCCTAATAAGGACGAAATGGCCATCCATAGGTGCTCTGTTTGATACACTTCCTTGCATTTTGTCTCGAATAAGGACGAAGTTAGCTCCGAAGTATGAGTTTAATATTGGTTGATTTATATCGATTAATATTATTCTCTGCTTTCACTTTATTGTTTTTCACTTTATTGTTTTTCGATATACTGAATGTTTATGCAAAATTCCAAGAGGATCGCATCATCAGAACCGTAAAATAACATTTATTTCATTTATATTTTTATATATTTCATTTTCTCAAATTACTCGGTTGAACTCACTCGTGAAACAATTTTTTATTGTTATCTGGCCCTACTTGCTCAAAAAGCTAGAGACTTTAAATTTTCAGGATAAATATAGAGTCGGGGTAGCTCGGTGAATTGGTTATGGGCCAAGTCAGTCGAACAGTTTCCGAATTATGATAATTTAAATTTTTAAAATTGGAGATCAGGTTGAGGCCAAATTTTATATCTGGTTGTTTAATCATACGAGAAAAAAGAAAACCAACTGAAATTGATAAGTAATATAAGTATCACTTCGGTGTCGCAACATTACATTTATCGTTTCTCTTCGATATTCGAAAAAAAGCTGCTCTAGAGCTAAAAGGGATAACTGAACAAATTTGGGCTCTCCAAGTAGAATCTTTCAGAACCTCAAATGTTCTAGGAACTGCACACACACCCATAAAAACAAAGAAATCATCTTCCACTGATTTAAACAACATTTCGCACTGAATATCAATTTCAATTTCGAAATAATAATGAAAAAAAGGCTCACATAATCGTGAACGAAAAAAAGAGCAGAAAGAGGAAGGGAAAAATGATTTTTCCAATTTCTAACTAAACGCATGAATATTTCCAAATGTACAATCGACGGGAAGTCTGAATCGAATGAATCGATAATTCTCAATTTCCATGAAGAATTCGCATGAAAATTATTCGGGCCTTTTCATCTCCCTAAACCTTATTCCAATAATACAGACCAATGAGCAAATACAGATATGAATTGGTCGATAGGCGATAAATGCTGCGGAACATTGGCGGCCCAATCCTGGACCTCACAGAAAATATTCATCTGCCTCCTGTTGCTGATTAAACCGATTTATATTTCGAGAATGCAGACGGTTTTTTGTCACCCAAAATCGTTTATCTTTGCCCACTGATTGAGTCGCGGTTCTGAAATCCAGGGAAATTGCTTTGTCACACGCCGTTTTCCCTGACTCGCGACTGGAACAGCTTTATGATGGACAATAGGGATGGTTGACTACTTTTTGGAATTTATTTTATTTCAAAGATAAACACTATACCAACACGAAAAAATTATTTTTTCTTGAAATATAGTAATTGCCAATAAAAATGAGTAAATGAAAAGACAATTCAAAATTTCCGCGGAAATGCTCAATTTTGTCACGTTCTGATGATGACGTCATTATTCAGTGAACATACTTAGACTTCTGTCAAAGCGAACTGATTTTGCCAGATCCCTGTGGAAAGTTCAATCTAATCTCTCAAAATGAATAGGTCGGTCTGTAAATGCTGAATGAGGTGTTTCTTTTATTTGTAATAATAAATATGATAAAGTTTGCTACTTACAAAGACAATTTCACGTTTTTAATCTCCGCTGCACAAAAATCCTTGTTTTCATCAAAGAAACTTGCGACCATTAGGGAATCTATCTTCGGTAAGTTACTACTATTACTCTTGATGAATCCTATCTCCATTATAAAGAAAATTGTAGATTATCGTTCTTGTAACGAACTAGGTATTCTGTTCTCTTTCAGCTTTCAACTTCGTAAGTTCGAATCATAGATATGATATATTATATATTTACTATGGTTCAAGTCACAGAACCGTGGGTTTCACAAAGCTTGATTGGCCATCAAATCGTTTATATTGAAGTAAGTCGATGGTTTATGTCAAAAATGAACTGAAAATTGCAGAGAAATGATGACATTTCAATAATCAAGATGATTGGAGTTTTGTGGAACCCGGCCTATGAAAGTATTTTGTTGATCTGAGCACCGAACATTCGAATTTGCAATGACAATGCCTGGAGAGTGACGTCAATTACCTCTGATTGGCGTTCGCAGTCACGTGATAGTTGATAATAAACAACATAATTTAAATCAGCTTTATTTAATTCAACGAAAATAATAAGATCACTAAACTGGTTTTTCAGGATTGCAAAAATTTCCTTCTATGAGGAAAACCTCAATTTATATGAATCGTAACATGAGTCAACATCCCTATTGTGTTTTTTATGATTTTCGGGAGATATGACACATACTGCATATTCTTATAAAGTTACATTTCACTGGGGTCTTGAGGGTCTATTAAGTCGTCCATTTGAGTTATTTTCGCAACTGTGCTATAGCAGCTATAGTCTTAGAGCTCCAATAACTTAAGCCTTTTACTACCATAATTACAATTTGTTGGTGAATTTTTGAAATCATCCTAATGTGAGTTTGAAATTAATCAAAAATAATAGTACATGCCTATTTTTCCAAAAAAAAAATATTAGTTTTTGAAAAATTTTGGTGGTTTCACAAAGTAACCACTGGGAGTTTGCGGAAAATATTCTTATTGAATTATTTGGTGTGATATTTTACAAAACAATTTTTTTTACTTCTGATTGAGGAGCAGATGGTATTTCCTCAATCAAACCAAAAATCTCATCATCGGTCATACTCAAAAGATTATGGAATGACCAACATTTTCTGTTTCCTGGAAAAAAAATATTTCCGATAAGTCCCAGAGGTTTCACAGGGTAACCGCAGGAAACAAGCCGCATGATTTCGAAAAATTTGATGATAAATGAAATTTTTCGAGATTATTCAATGCATATATCTCTATTCTATCGATAAAAGTACTCGCCATCCATTGCACACGCAAATCACCACTTTATTTTCAAGTAAAACACCGAAAATCGTCCAAAACAACACACGTTACTGTAAACAGTTGAAAATGTGTTGCCTGTGAAAGGATCGACAAATTTCAGGTGCTGCTTTTAATGCTCATCAATAGATGGCACCACAGGCGACCAATTCAAAAAGCGGTTTCAATGATATACCACTGGTATTTAAGAAACAGATTATCGAATATGCGGTTTCACCGTGAAACCTGTGGTAGCGAAAGGGGTTAAATATCTAAGAGGGCTTCGACGTGGCTACATCCATTTTTTCCATCAATTTCTTGTCCAAGACATTCTTTGCGCAGGCTTACACAGCTGAAACATTCAGTAACTGAGTGAACAACAGTTTTTCCCCTTCTCCACAGTAGTCGTCAGTTCCTGAAAGCCATCTTGAAGGTGTAAGTTATTCCTACTGAGGTCTAAATGCTTGCAGGTTTAAAGTTCCGAAGGAACTTCTGGACACGATCCCTACACGAAAGATTTCTCCAGAGTGCTTCTCTTTCAATTTTTTCATTTCCCTGAAACGAAACTTTTTCTTTTAAAGGGTTTCCCAATAAGATGTGTTATTTTGATATTTAAAGAAAAAGGCCATTTTTCAATATGAATGATCGGATATTTATTTCATTTTAAAGAAGAAGCTATGCCGTTAATAGTGGAAAATTACATCAGGCAAATGACCACCACGACCACGCTTACAGGACCATATCTCTTAATGAAATTTTCCCTAACCAAATCGGAAAGTGGCTGCCCCTATGTCCTCGATAGCCTAACGAATTCCATCTTTGAGTTCTTGAACCGAAGCTGGGCTATTCGCGTAGACCTCCTCTTTTACGTGGCCCCAAAGAAGAAGAAGTCGCAAGTTGTTAAATCACAAGATCTCGGTGGCCAATTGTGATCACCTCTTCGAGAGATAACACGGTCAGGAAACTTTTCCCGCAAAAGATCAATTGTTGCTTGTGTGGCACGTAGCGCCGTCTTGGTGAACGTACACGTTGTCCAGATCAATACTATCTAATTTCGGCCATAAAAATCATTAATCATCTCTCGCTAGCGCCTAATTCCAAAGAACTACGAGGAATGGACAAACCTAGCTTTTCTTCAACTCTTTCGTCTACAGCAGCAATATTCTCGGCTGTGTACGGGTTTTATTCTTTACATCACTAACTTTTCCAACAGATCGAATTTTTCCACCAATTACTTTATTGCGGTCCGACAAGGTGCTTCACGACGACCCTAAAATGTTCGAATTTTTACGAACCTTCTCTGCCAAATTTTCACCATTTTATAGTGAATTTTAATAATTTTAATGGGTCCTTGAATATGTATCGTTCCATTTTTATTAATGGCGTAGTTTATACTTGTCAAATGTCAAAAAATGACAGCTTCAAACGTGACATCTACCGAAATAGCGGGCTATTCGAAATAAACCTTTTATTGGAAAACCCTTTAGATGCATTTGCCTATACTCTAGTTGAGTTCTGGTCCAGTAAGTAGCGTTTGTGCTTCCTTCCTGGATAGTGTTTAAATCTTTTCATTCCCGTAGGAAACAGATGACCATAAAATTTATGTGCCTATTGCACTATGCTATCATGTCGAAGCCTTTCAAAGGTGGCTTCTGGTGATTTGTCTGAATGATTGGGAGAAAATGTATCTTAAAAGTTATAGCCGACTCGTCGAATGCAAACGTAATGAGACGATGTCATTTCAAAGTGGACAAATTTCAAGAGGTGATTATACAAGTGATTTACAAAAAAAATGTCAAATGTTGACGGTTATTCTTCAATTTAACATTTCTCTAAAATGATTTTCATTCAGTTATCCTGGTAGTCTCATCAAATTTGACTGCATATTCAGAAAAAGCAATAAATTTTCTACAAGACAAGATTATCTGTGTGCAAAACAAATCTTATTGCGGGCGTCGTAAAGAGATGAATATCACGATTCTGAATTTAAGCAAATAAGCCCTAATCTTCCAATGGCTTTGTCGATGAAACATTAATAATAAATTATGCACACTTTTTCTTTTCAGTAGAAAACACCATATTCAGCTTACTTATTTTTTGGGGTCCTAGTTCACAAGCTGATCAAGTATTTATAATTCAAAAGCAAGCTTTGAGAACAATGTTAAGAATGAATTTCGGAGCATCCTGTAGAGGTTGTTCCAAATCTAGTAACATCCTAACTCTATCAGGTCTATGTATCTATAGAATTTAATTTTTTTTTTCGTAAACATCCATTTTACCTTGAGGAGTATAAAAATAACAACTTAACTAGGAGAACTCATGAATATTCTTCCCGATCCATACATTTTCAAGTACTGAACAGAGCACGTTATACAGAGCCGGACCGTGGTCGTGGCGAGGGAGGCATTGCCACGGGCGCAAACGACCTAGGGGCGCAAAATGTAAAATATGATATACTTACTCCATTTTAAATGAAGATTGACTACAAGCTCTATATTTCAAGTATACCAGTTTACAAAATTGAGAAACACATAGTTGACGAACGCTACCAAAACGAAACAAAATCCTAGAAAATTATACATGGCGCGAAACAAGACTCGGTGCATTGTTCCTTACCCTTTAAGAAATATGGGAGATAATTGTCAATAAAAAAGTTCTTCAAATGAAGGGTCTTCCAAAAAGATGTGTTATTTTGAATAGCCCGCTATTTCGGTAGATGTCACGTTTTAAGCTGTCATTTTTTTTCAAGTAGAAACTACGCCATTAATAAAAATGGAAAGATACACGCTTCAAGAACATATTGAAATCATTAAAATTCACTATTAAATAGTGAAAATGTAGCCAGGGCCGGATTCAGAGGTGTGGGGGCCCCGGGGCAACAAATAAGTGGGGGCCCCCAAGCCTCGAATTATTTTCAAAATAAAATGGATGATTTTTTAAAGTAGGGGTTTTCAACACATAATTTATCGAGAAACCAAGATTCTTTTATTATTTAACAAAGATAGTATGAGAAAACAATAATTTAGTGGCATTAAATGAACGGAACCTTCCGAGCTTTTTTGGCTGAAAAATCGTCAATTATTTCAGTAAAATCCAGTTCACGGAGTAAATCGCTCTCAATGCTTAGGAGAGTAAGCTTTGAATTTTTTTACTAGTGTTTCCTAGTTGAAATTTAAAATTTTTCCGAATTTTCTTGAGTGGTGGCTCCTTTTTGTGGGGGCCCCTATTTTGTGGAGGCCCCCGGGCAGTTGCCCCTGTTGCCCCCCCCTAAATCCGGCCCTGAATGTAGCAGAGACGGTTCGTAACACTCGAACATTTTGGGTCGTCGAGAAGCACCTTGTCGGACCGCAATGAAGAATTGGTGGAAAAATGCGAGCTCTTGGGACAAGTTAGTGATGTGAAAAATAAAACCCTTGCACGTAGCTCGAGTACAACCGAAAATATTGCTGCTGCCGCCGAAAATGTTGAAGAAAACCCAGGTTTGTCAATTCCTCGTCGTTCTTTGGAATAAGGCATTACACCGTATTTTGCATAAAGATTTGGGTCTTAAGGCTTATAAATTTCAGTTAACATAAGAACTCAAGCCGGCCGATCATCAACAACGTCGTGTCTTGCTGATTGGGTCGTTTTAATGCATGAAAATGATCCGGAATTCCATCGAAAAATCATCTTCAGTGATGAGGCCCATTTCCACCTCGGTGGCTTCGTCAACAAGCAAAATTGTCGCATCTGGGGCTCGGAAAACCCAAGAGTTATTGTTGAAAAGCCTCTCTATCCTCAACGTGTGACTGTTTGGTGCGGTTTATGGTGCGGCGGAGTCATTGGACCTTACTTTTCGGAAAATGAGTCTGGAGCAACAGTTACGGTGAATGGATTGCGCTATCGAGAGATGATCAATGATTTTTTATGGCCGAAATTGGATAGTACTGATCTGGACAACGTTTACTTTCAACAAGACGGCACTACCTGCCGCACAAGCAACGAAACCATTGATCTTTTGCAGGAAAAGTTTCCGGACCGTGTTATCTCTCCAAGAGGTGATCACAATTGGCCACCGAGATCTTGTGATTTAATACCTTGCGACTTCGTGAGAGAGAAGGTCTACGCAAAGAGCCTAGCGTCGATTCAAGACCTCAAAGATGGAATTCGTGAGACTATCGAGGACATAGGGCAGCCACTTTGCGATTTGGTTATGGAAAATTTCATTAAAAGGATATGGTCCTGTAAGCGTGGTCGTGGTGGTCATTTGCCTGATGTTATTTTACACTATTAGCGGCATAGCTTCTTCTTCATAATGAAATAAACATCCGATCATTTATATTGAAAAATGGCATTTTTCTTTGAATATCAAAATAACACCTTTATTGGAAAACCCCTTATAATCAATAAATGTCAATTATAAAAAACATGTATGTATTGAAAAATGAATTTCTTCAGGGGCGCATTTTGAAAGTTTGCCACAGGCGCTAGAATTCTAGTTCCGGCTCTGACGTTATAAATGGGAATAAAACTGTATACCTAATCTTCTCCCGATAAGTATAAGAAGGGTAGCTGTGTATAATTTATTTAGAAAGTCTATATTCTCATTCATATTGGATAGTGAACCTTATTCTTTTGCATAATTCATATACTTCTGTAAAAGGTAGATAATAAATATGTAACTGTTAATGTTGTAGACGATTCTGGTTTCATTTGACTTGTTTTCATTTCATTGTCTTAATAATAATTATTATGATGATGATTCTGAAAATAAACGATATTCTATTGTATTGTATTGTATTGTATTGAGGTACGAACTTTTCGGACCAATTATACTGACTATAGATAGGGTTTCATTCATTCATCTAGCAACAGATCTCTGGCTCAGTACATTTTAAATAAGTGCCACCAAACCTTATGTTAAAGAAAAGAACAAAGGGTAATTAAAACTGAAATAAGCTGTTTTCCAGGTTGAAAAATGCGCTTTAAATTAGGCGAAGAACTGTAAACTCCGGATAGGTTTATCCGGGAAGCGAAAGTCCTAAATAAAACAATTTTCCATGAGAGGCAGCACAGGAACCAGAACTATACTTCATGGTTATTCATGCATGAAGATCGCATTTACAATTGTAAAAGATGGGGCTCAACACTTGCGAAACCAACTCTAATACGTGATAATTCATGGTTAACAGCCGGTAGGGGAGGCGTCCGGTAGCTTTTCTCGAATTTATGATTCGCATCTATCCTAGGACGTTGTTAACTGGAAATGAATGGCTTGACAAAAATATTGGCTCTACGGGATTCTTCCTCTAATGCTTTCGGTCGGTGTACAGGGATCCTGCAGTCGCAATACGGATTATTTGTATTCTTTTTTTCGAATGTTGTGACGTTCAATCTACGACTATTTTTTTTCTGGAAGAAGGTATATGTCATTATGAATTTTCCAATAGTGTATTTGTTCTTTCATCAGTGATGCAGTTACAAATGGCTTCATTGATCATCTTCTTCTGTTTATCTGTCGACTTCTGAGCCGAAAATGCTTTCAAACGATAGGGTTCTACTCTACCTGATGACGAATTCGTGGTCAAATTCAATTCGGTCCGTGGGGCAGTCCGGTCGTTAGCACAATAACTTTCGAAGGGATTGTTCTAGAGACTTGAAATTTTCAGTGTGAGTTTGGTTCCAAAATGCCTCGGTTGAGTTCATTATCAGCCATATCGTACAAGGTGTTCCATAAAATATAGCAATTCAAAATTTTTAATCCTTAATATCTCAGACAAAAACGAAACCAATCGAAATGAAATCTTGCGGCCACATACAAGATGCTCATAATAAGCCTCATGCAAAATATTGTGGTCATAGTGTTAACAGAACCATAGAAAATTAAATTGGAATATTGAGATGAAGAATCTACATATTTCCATAACAAGATATCCGATTTCAATGAAATCCATTTTGTGTATGGAGATTAATATACTGAATGTTCATGCAAAATTTCAAGAGGATTGCATCAACAGAACTATAGAATTCAATTGTTTCATTCGTCAAGTTTTTACATATTTCAGTTTTTGAATAATTTCCAGAACAACATTCCAATCGTGTTGAGATTTTGCATTAATATATTTAGTATCAATCTCAGGTCTTATGAAAAATTTTGAGCTGATAGCCCTATTGCACCACCAATTAACCAGCGCTCAAAAGCACCTGCTCTTGGGTTTCTTGAACTTTTTTTTTCCAAAAGGCAGCTTTTCGTCATCAGAAATTTTCCGACAGTGTATTTGTTCTACTATCAGCGATACAGTTATAGATATTGTAGCTCTACTTATCTTTCTTTTGTCAGTTTTTTAAATTTACTCTAAAATCAAGCAAAAACTTTTATTCAGTTTGTATTATTTTTTCGTACGTTATGACATTCAATAACACAATTTTTTCTAAAAACTGTTATTTTTATCCACTATCGTATTTCCTCTTCCATCAGTGATGTAGCTTCACTAATCATCACCTTTCTTCTCCTTTCCAGAAGCTTTTCCTTATCTTGTATCTTTTTTGTATGTTTAGATGTTAAATTCACTATTTTGTCTAGAAACGGCTAAATATCATCATGAATTTTTCATTAGTGTATCTATAGTCCGTTCACGAAAGTTTGAGCCATCGGTTGGCCATGGAAATTTGGCATATTCCACTGTGTATATTAAAATTTTAGGTTATGTTGTTTATTTTCTTGTCAGATTGATACGCAATGTTGTCAATATTGCATAGAGTTCTCTGATAACTCGCAAGCTCGTCGGACGAGTAAGGGTACATTCGGCAACGTTGACTTAATTTTACGTTATGACAGCAAATACTGCCAACTTCAGCTAAATAAACAAACGCCTACGATGCTCTCAAACTTTCTTGAACGGACTATACTTGTTTTTCCATCAGTGATTTAGATACAGATAGATCTTATTTTATTCTAATATTTTATTTCCAATAAAAATCTTCACTTTTAATTTGTATCTGTTTATATTTAAATTTCATTTCAGTTCATTCGATGAAAAAATGAATGATTTCGGATGACAAAACACAAAAATATCGAAAACAGACCCTGAAACATTCAATTATACCAAACCATAAATAAAGCTTTGTTTCGCGCCCCCTCGTACCATGTTTTCATCCAACCCTAATTCATTTGCACCCTTCAAAATCTTTATAAGTGACGCCAAAAACTAATCTATTTCCATTACAATCGGGTTGTTAAAGTTATGAAGACTAACAAACAAAAGGTCCACTTGTACCTTATTGACAGAATGCGATTTATCATCGTTAATGAGTACAAGGTAGGGGAAGGTATCAGTTCATTGTTTTCTCCTTTGTACGTTGGGGTGATTATAAAGCACTTTCAGGGTAGCCGCGTGTTTCGACGAGATTCTGCCAACTCTACGACATTTTAATGTTGATATATTATGTCATAATATTTGAGTTTGGACAGATATCATGCCACGCTGAATTTGCTCGATGTATGTGGACGGTTTGTGCAATTGGCATGGATAATTTAGTTGACGTGGAACAATATGTGACATGCCGATGTTGAAATGGTTGGAAATTTGTACCTTTCATTCCGAAATTCCATTTTCCATTTTAATTGTTTGTCATCGGGTTGCATTATTTTTTCATTTTTCCGAAAATTAATTCAGCGTTTATTATCGCTTTAGACAAGGTATTGAACATTTGAACTCCAGAGAAATCATCACTTGGAGAGCCAGACTTGGTTTGACAAACCCTTCTGGTCAGTGACGTATCAAGACATGAGGTCTGAGCATAGGGATAGAATAGTATAGAGTAGCCATCATTGAAATAAACGTGGTAGCAGATCCGCCATATTTGTACCACCTCAAATTTGACAATCGTTGAATTTTCTGTAAGAATTGTGATTTTTGCGCCCTTTTTTAGTTCAACTGTGATTTTTTCTGCTTAATAATATACAATAAAATGGTATCGTGTGCTGTGAGGCTTTGTTCAAGCAGAGAGGAGACAGTTAAGAAGAAAATTACAGGAATAACATTTCACAGGTAAGGATAAGTACTGAACAGATTCGCATTCGAATTGTTTGAATGTCTGTCTTGGTTTTCTAACATCTTTTTATATCTGTATATTATCGCCTGAAGAAAAATTGTTTGTTTGATATTCAATTCACCTTATTTGAACAGGTATCCTGAAGACGCAACACGTCGTATTTTTTGGGTGAAATTTGTGAACAGAAAAAACTGGCAACTCAATTCCACCCTGAACTTTCCGCTTTATTGGTCCCCGACTGAGCCCTGTCCAGTGGTACTATATTTCCTTACTCAATTGTAAATCATAGCTTCTTCTCTCTATTATATGTCGATGGGTCTGAGAGAGTAGTACCTAAATCACTAGAATGTGTATAACATATGGTGACTGCAGTACCGATATTGAGTACACACATACTTTCTGAGGGGTAATTATCCCCTCACCTCCCTTCTGGTTAAGCTTTTGCGTCCTTTTTTCTAATTTCCAAGGTGTTTCATGGAGAAATATGAGTAAGACTGTATCATAAAACCAGGCCCTGTATTCTGGACAAGTGATCTTTCAAAGCGTATGCGAACTTCATTGGGCGACTTCTCTTTTACCTGCAGAAATGCACACCGCGCAATGAAGTTCGTATTCGCTTTTAAAGATCACAAGTTTATTATAACTCAATACTTTCTCCATTTTAAAGTTGGAAAACAGTCTATGAGGATCGCGATAGAATCACTATTTCATTCATTGGTTAAACGTCAGAAATATCGGGAAATGTACAACGAAGCAGTAAAAAGTTTATAATATACTGATTTTATCAATAGTACAAGCTAAATTCATTATGCACGATAATATTTTCAAAAGTTTAAAAATATGAATTTGAAAAAAAGGGTTGAGGGAATTACCGAAAACTTTATAATATCGGAAATCGAATAAACGTATTTCCTACCGTCAAATGTCTGAAAACTACCGAATTCGAATTGCTAATCTCGACTTTCGACCAGACTTTCACACGAACTAATTCAAATGGACGATAATCTAATTCAATCAAAGAACAGCGTTTTTACAAACCAAATCTTCACTCCTCCGCATAAAACGCTGTTTATTTCAATTAAAAACCCCAAAGGTGTCCCTTAAATCTTGCAAGCTGTCGCATCCTGTAGAGAGACAGGATGGCGCCAGGGATTTTTTGCGCCCCCTTCGTGGTTTAAAACTCCAATCTCAAGGTGTTTGACCTTCGATCTTACAGGTCTAGAGTAGGGACCTGAAGATGTCTATTTGTATTTCCTTTCATGAAAAATGCAGGGAACAGCTGAAATGTCAGAGGACGCTGTCACATGAGGGAAAGTGCGATTATGATGATTTGTAGATCGAAGGAAAAGTTGTGGTTAGAAAGGTATGATGAAGTGGGTACCATATTGAATGTGTTTCACTTGAAGTAAAGTTTCACTCTTCTTGAACTAGGATTATAGGTGATTATTACCAATAAAGTTTTGGTGCATGTCTGTTACTGAAAAGAAGAAGAAAGCGTTCAGGCAAAACATTGATGCAAAGCAATTATTTGTATTATGATATCAATTATTTTCAATGTAATAGAAATTAATATTTTCTTTTAACTATACAGGGTATCCCGGAAAATGTGAGAAATCTCTCGGATTCAGATAGAACATAAAAAAATAAGATGGCAAGTTCCCATAATTTTTCTCTAGCGGCCCTCTTTACGAAGATACGACCTCCTAAATGACGCCACTAGAAATTAATTTTAGTGGAATAAATTTCAATTACTTACTGCTTTCATTATTTATTTTCGAAAACGGTTCATTTTATCGACACTGAACAAGAGTACCTTTTTTTTAGCTTAATGTTCAAGGTATCTAAATTTGTTTTTTTGCACCTAATCATACAGGGCGTTAAAAATGTAAGCATTAAGATGTACAACCCAGTCCGCCCCTGGTAAACTGAACAAGTTAATTGAAATTTGAGTGGAGTGATTTAAGAGGTCCTTGATACTATTAATCATATAAAATTTTCATCGAATTATATCGAGTAGTTTGAAACTTATTCCACTAAAATGGATTTCCAGTGGCGTCATTTAGAAGGTCGTATCTTCGTAGGGAGGGCCGCTATAGGAAAAAAAAATGGGAACTTCTCATCTTCATTTTTTATGTCCTATCCGAATCCGAGAGATTTCCCACATTTTCCGGGACACCTGTATAATATCTATTCGTTTGTTAGGTCACATCTTGTAGAGTAAAATAGTGCAATAGTATCTCAGATTCGAATAGATGATAATGATACAGTCACCAGCAAAATAATCGATTCACTCAAAAAATCGATAAAGTTTGTAAATTCATAAATATGTTATTTCAAGTCCGAATCGAGAGAACTTTTTTTCAATTGAAGGTATATTCATCCTTAATCAATAACCAGTTTTGAACTCCAAGTAAACTCGGCGTACGTCATTTTATACAGAGTGAAACAAAATCTGTTTTTTACCCTCACTTCAGAACCACCCATGGTGTGTTCAAGTTGTTTCACCATATTATTTTTCATTTCCTCATCAAGTTACATTTTTCCTTGACAATTTGATTCTACATTTATAACAATAGCTCAATTTTTGTTGAAGATACAGGGTTTTCAGTAAAACATCAAATTTCGCAAAGGCTACAACAGTACTTCAACAAACTAAAATTCTGATCAAATAAAAATAAACTGAAAACTATGTCAAAAACATAACGTGTTTTTCACCCAGACGCGGATAACAGGTGCAATTTGTGGAATTTCGAATCAATTAGAGCATCACTGAGCTGCTGCAAATTTTCAGGAGTTGAAGGTTGAAGAAGTCCAAATGAAAATGAAATAAATTTCATATCGCCATTGAGTTTGAATGCAGTATCAAGAAATGTAATGATTTATAATAGTTATTTAATTAACTAGGTTATTAAAGACAGCGACTAATGGTCAAGATATTTTAAGGCGTGAGCGGAGCGAACGCGTTAATAGTTCGAGACCATTAGTCACCAGATTAATAACCGAGTTGATTACAAGTTTTTTCCAACGATCTAAACATGAATTGTGTATACTCCGTTCACGAAAGGTTGAGCAGTCGGTTGGCCACGACAATTTGACATATTCCACTGTGTATATTAAAATTTTAGGTTATGTTCTTTATTTTCTTGTCAGATTGATACGCAGTGTTGTCAATATTGCATAGAGTTCTCTGGTAACTCGCAAGCTCGTCGGACGAGGCCGGGTACATTCGGCAACGTTGAATTTATTTTACATTGTGACAGCAAATACTGCCAACTTCAGATAAATAAAGTAACGCATACTATGTGCTCAACTTTTCGTGAACGGACTATATAAATTCTTGATTGAAATACATTCTCATTTTGCACAGGACATACATTTGACATAATGGAACTTCTATGTTCCAGTAGAGTTTTAACATTTCTCGTAGTGCTTCTGAATACTTTGTGAACGGTTGCCTTGAGGATTGCACATTGAAATAGCAGAAATTTAGCATTAAAATGGGCCATTTATGATCAATTTCTCACACATTAAAATCGCTGCAAAAGAAATTCAAAATCAAAATCTGAAATTGTCACAACTTCTCAAATCCATATGGATCTCCTTCCATACCACAACTTTCCAACTGTCAGCACCACATTCCTATTCATTCCAATTACGCGATAAGGAAAAGGGGTCGCTAAAAAACCGCCAGCCGAAGCAAGAAAAAAATAAATGCAAATGTCACGCATACGTTGTGAAAAAAGCGGGCGGAAAAATGTGAAATATGGACGCTATTCGGTGCGACTACCTGGAACATTCCCTCTAGTGCGTAGATATACCTAGGTCTGAAACGAATTTATTTTTATATCATTGCCGTCGGTTACGAATGCAATTTTTCGTACTGTATCTGCAGAAAAGGTGGTTGGAAAAGGTATTCGAGGAACTTGACTTCTTCCTGCCTGATGGCAGTCATTTTTCAATAAGATCAAAAGCACAGATGTATGAAGGTTATGATTTCGTTTACCCTTTATTTCTTGGCATGAAGGGAGAAAAAAAAGTCTCGGAGAATGTCATCTAATTTTTTTGTGTTCACCTTGAGACGGACTTATGATTTTTTTATGAATTTAGTTAACTTACGGGTTTTTTTCTTTTCTTTTCATTCTGAACAAAAAGTACCCTACTTTAAAGAAAACAAGAGATGATGTATTAATGAACTTTGAGATGAAAGTCGATTTTTTCAATAAAGTATTATTTTGATGGTGTTTGTGTTTTTTTGTTTATTTGTCTTGTCCATATTTCCAGATAAGGATCAGTTACAAAGTTCAGATGCAACAGCTCACCTGTTTATCTGAAGTTGCTCAAGTGATTTATAGTGCGAAATATCCCCATGCTGAAGTCCGTTCACGAAAGTTTGAGCGCATAGTACGGGTTTGTTTATTTATCTGAAGTTGGCAGTATTTGCTGTCATAACGTAAAATAAAGTCAACGTTGCTGAGTGTACCCGGCCTCGTCCGACGAGCTTGCGAGTTATCAGAGAACTCTATGCAATATTGACAACATTGCGTATCAATCTGACAAGAAAATAAACTACATAACCTAAAATTTTAATATACACAGTGGAATATGCCAAATTGTCATGGCCAACCGACGGCTCAAACTTTCGTGAATGGACTATACCTATGTCATCTGGAGTTTGCATTTTTATGACAACTATGCAATAGACCCTTTTTTTCATGACTTTTTTTTGCAGTATTTTGAAAAAAATCCTCCCTTGTAATTTGTATTGCGATTTATGAAATGAATTACTTTCTGTGGTTCTACAATAAAATTTCAATTAAATCAGTTGTTGATCAAAGCATATTTCACATTAACAAATTATCGGCCGCCTTATAAACATAAGTTTTCAAAATATTTGGCTTTATGTCACTCACTTCCTGAGTGACAGGAACTAAAGAGACCATAATAGCTTTGAGTCGATGACGTAAGAGCTCAGTGTTTTAATAACAGCTCGCTTATCAGAATGGATCACTATTTCACACCCTCAATAGTTCCTTACCAGGTTTCCATCTTTGTTTTTGGTTTTTGGCCCGTATACTTCAGCTACCAATTAACGGTACTCACTCAAAAGTTCTAGGTGGTATAATTTTAACTTCATAATATCATGAATTGAAATTTCAAAACCGAACGATCGTTTATGATTTAATAGGCACTTTTTTCGAAAACATTTCATTCGATACTGTTTTTTGAGAAATATTAATAAGTTTAAGTTTTTGCGGAATATAATGGCATGAAATTTCAGAAAATAATTGATATATTTTCTAATGTTTTTCATGAAAAACAAATTATCTGAATATCAATTAAAACCTATAGGCATTCTCGACATCATCCAATTAAGTAATCTTATATCTCTCCAAAATACACAATTTTCATCGAACTAGCTGGATTTTGTTTATCATCGAGGGCTGAGGAAATGCACAAGGTCACGACGTTAAAGTGTGTTTCGTGAGCCACACGATATTTTTTATATCCGATTTTTCATGCATTCATATGAACTGTGAAATAAGGTTTCAACCAATCATATTTTCCCCTCGAAATTCCTGTTTACACGGGGAAAAACATATTGTATGAAATTGAGTACCCACTTCGATACTATAAAATTTTTCGCTACAAGACATTCCACTCAAGTAAAAATCTTTCTTGGGGGGTGTGAAGCCAAGTGTAGAATAGTAATCTTTCTCGGAAGTTTATGTTGGAGAAATGTTTGTTTGAAGTATAGGAATTTGATCACTGTTGAACTTTCTTGGATATTTCTTTCCTACATATCAATGTTGTAAAAACGGCGAGGCAGGGTTTTTTCTACTGAGGTTTTTCCCTGTGCTCTGGTATCATACGACAGAATAGTATGGTACCCCGTTTTGCACCAACCTCAGCTAGGGACTTTATTGTTTCATGTATTGTATTTTGTTAGCTCTCAATTCAAAAGAATATATATACCAAAGAATATTTTGATGTGCATGTGGTTTTCACAGAATGTTTCCCACTTTTTATTTTGCATGACGGAAAGTTAACGTCGGGTAAAAATTGATGCAGCCGTTGCACAATGGTACAGAATTAAATTCATGAGCAATTCAAAGCAATGTCAAGTTTTTAAAGAAAGAATATTGCTCATTTTGTATACCGAAAACATAGTTTAAAATGCAAAAATATATTCTAAAATTGTGTTTCTTCCACAATTTCCAGAACCCTAACCTTCTGTGCATAATTTTGCTTATTTCAAACCATGTTTTCGGCAGCCAATGTTTAAAATTTTACATTCGGTTCTGCAGCTCTAGCAAAGTTCTTGGTATTTACATCCACCACAGTCATGTATAGTTTTCGAAACCATGAAAAAGGAGAGATCTCAAGGAACAAAAATCTCAAAGGGCTTTCACGGAAACGATGAGAGACGTGAGAATATAAGATAATATAAGGTAAAACTAATTCTGAATGGACAAAAAAGTGGTATCTTTGGGACCAACAGAGGAAAGCGTCCATCAAATTTCGTGAGAAAAATTCAGAAAAAATAAAATTAAAAAACCAAAAACTTAGTTCTTTGAATTTTTCATATGAATATTGACGTTATGTAAAAAAACTCTGAATGCAAAAGTCGTAGGTCTTTTTTATCACCTTCAACTTTGCGACTTAACTTTTTTGTTGTTTTTTGGAAACCAAAGTAAACCGTTTTTCACCCTTTGAAATTCACCCCCTACCAGTAGGTACCTTTCTTCAGATCACCCGCTTTCATTTTCGTTGTATCCTCTTTCTTTTCTGAAGGATTGAATTCTAATTCCACTTTTCCTTTTCATTTCCAGAATTATCGACAATGGAGCAGAATATTGAAAGATGAAACAGAACAGCGTTGATCACTGTGACGTAAAAACACAATCAAATTAAAAAGTGGATTTATAAAGAGATAAATATTGGATCAACTCTTCTCTCATTTCTCCATTCGAAATCAAGTTCCACAAAGCATCCAGTATGAACAAATCCTGTGAAACAAAGCACTGGAGCTGCGAATGATTTTAATTTTCCTTCTGTTCATCCAGCAAAGTTTCCTCATAATAAATATCCATAATTCATCAACATCTCGATCCGGACCAACGCCCAATGGAAACCCTTCAGAAAACGAATCAGTGACAAATTATTGTTGGATAACCAAAATCCGCCAACTTTTTCACCAACAAAAGCCTTCTCCGCTGCACCGTGAAGAACAACCCAGGTTCCAACAATAGATTCTGTCACTTCATCGCAAAGTACATGTTTGTCTCTGAAACTTTTAGTTAAAAAGCTTTTCCGCAACGTCCTTGGGGAATACACCCCCATTAAGGAAAATCCCAAAGTAACATATCACATATTTTTTCACCACTTTAGGACCAAGAACTTGTTCGGAATTCGGGAAGGTAATATAACGTCACCGGGTACTTTAAACTTCATGAAATGAGTATTGGAAAAAAAGCGAAACTTTCCTATACGGAATTGAATTCCAGCTCAGGTCTCTGCGGGAATTGGGGCGCTTGAATGGGCCCCCCTGCAATTGGAAGTGCTCAATAACGGCGAGGTTTATGGTGCAGGACAAAAAATAATTACATAGGGACGTACGAGTACTTTCACAAATCATCCCTTTTTTCGACGGACATTCGCGGTAACCATACTTTATCACGGCTTTTTACCCGATATACAAATCATCAATGTCGCTTTTTCCTTCATGTGATAGCGTCCTCTGACATTTCAGCTGCTGTTCCCTGCATTTTTCATGAAAGGAAATACAAATAGACATCTTCAGGTCTACACTCTAGACCTGTAAGATCGAAGGTCAAACCACCCTGAGATTGCAGTTTTAAACCACCAAAGGGGGAGCAAAAAACTTTCAAGATTTAAGGGACACCTTTGGGATTTTCAATTGAAATAAACAGCGTTTTATTCGGAGGTGACAATTCTTCAGCTATTCCTAAACTAAAACTGACAGCAATACCTAGCCAATTCTCTGCGTACCACGAAAGTGAGAAGAAATAGGAATAAAAAAGAGTACAGAGAGTTCTTGAACGCAGAATGAAAGGTTAAAACGCAAGAATCAGTTCAACTGCAGAGGAAAATCAATATGTAGTCAAGAGAGCTCAACTGATATTGCTTTTATCGGTACGTGAGAGTAACAGAAACATATTTCGAAATGAAAATTTCATTGAAACAATTTTATGATGGATTTCACAACTATAATAGTTATTTATTATACAAGGAAAAAAGTAATAGATTTTAGCTCGAGGTTATATTGTTTCCCGACGCGAAGCGGAGGGAGACAAAAAGCCGAGAGCTAAAATCTAATATTTTTCCCGTGTATAATACACTATTTTTTTCTGTGACAGGAAAAACCACCATTTAATAGTGAAAGAAATATAACTCTTCACAAAATTACTTTTTCCCCGGGAAAAAAGTGAGTACTTTTTTCCCGGCTACATAGAGAATCATTTTTTTGACAGGGAAAAAAGTAATTTCGTAAAACGTCATATTTTGTGACCTGTCAATGGATATAAAATGTCAAATTTTTTTCCTGTTACGAAAAAACCTTTTTTATTTGTTCAATCAACTCATCAACTCGAGGAAAACATTTACTGTGAAAATATATATCGAATATATAAATTAGCCTACTTTTAAATGAAAGTCAACAGTTAATATATTTCTTATTGATCCTTGAGTTTTTCATTTTCGTACATACAATTTTTTCTATATGTATATTCACTTATAATAATAAATTAAAGGATCTTGTGATTATTTATTTATACTACTCCAAGTTGTAACATTTTTCAGGTATCATGACAGTTTGATAAAAGCAGTTACTTTCGAAATCAACTCATTTCAATTTGTTGTAGTGCGTTTCCACCGGAATTATCATATCTATCTTAGTCTTAGAGTCTGTAAAAAAACAGTAACTGTAAACTCAATAGATAAGCATACTTTTCACACAAAAATTTGTATTGAAACGGTTAACAAACTCACCTTTGAAATAAATGGTGTTTTAATCTGCTTAATTTGGCACCTACCATCTTTTTTAAATCAGCTTTCAAAGCAGTTATATTCATTGATCCGTAACTCATATTTTCTATGTAATTAATCAGAATATTTATGTAAAACTCCTCACACCAGAGTAAGGATTGAAAAGAAACAATACAGATTCACAATTACGTTTGAATATTTGACAATTTAAATTATCAAGGACCTCACGCAACACTAGCGCCTCTAGCGGAAAATTCATACGCGGTAGCCCTCATTGGAAGTGCTCAATAACGGCGAGGTTTATGGTACAGGACAAAAAATAATTACATAGGGACGTACTTTCACAAATCATCTCTTTTTTCGACGCCAAATTACAGCGACCCAGTTCCGTAGGATACATTAATTTTCATCATGCGACTGAGCAATATCGAGCTCGAGCTCATTCCCAGTTTTTGGAAGTTCCAGTCTTTCCAAATATTCGTCTCCGATTTATGAACGGTCGAAGATAAAGTTAGGATACTGAGATTCTGCTTTATTTTTTAATGTACTGAAAAACAGAGTGAATTATTTGCAGGCCTTGCCTGGCCAAATGGCTGAAATTTTTTATTCGTCCTGTTTTTGTTCCTAAGTTTCTCCGGTTTCAATCCATTTGCGCCATAATTTGGTTTATTACTTCTGAAAAAATATTCATGAAATCATTGGAAAAACTCGTTCAGATTTGGAGGGAATGCTGTCTTTGTATTCTCATCTTCGTGAAATATATGGAACGGGAGAAGTTGAGAACATAATTTGTGGTTTGATCATTCGTTTCAGACTAGTTTTATGAAATTTGAACATTTCTCACTAAATATGATTCTTCAAATATAGTCATTTAACACATAAATTTTTTCGAATATTTTTTCCCTATATCTCGTCATATAATAACACACTTTTTCTTACGATTTGAAAGTGTTTCATGCCCAGAGCTGTGACGAGCACTGAAGAAAAGTGCTTCGAGCACAAAGCACAAAGCCCTATTGAAAAGTGCTCCGGAATCTCGAGCACTAAGCCCTTATTTTTTAAGGAATGCTCGCGATTACTAAGCACTTTTGAGAAGTAATTCGTTTACACGAGCACCGAGCACTAAGCACTTTTCAAAATGAACCTTGGTATTTTCCATCCAAATGTTTCTTAGTTTGAAATTTTGATTTTAATATCTTGATGTTTTCTTTCGAGTGTTGAACTGGCCAACTTGAAATTGACAATAGTTTTTTCTCAGCAAGTCCAACATTGTTGTTCACAGACAAACATGAAGTAATCATGACGTCATATGAAAAAAAATAAATTGAAAGAATAGCATGTGGTCTCGAAGCAGAAAATAAAATTCGAAATGTTATAGAAAGACAATGACGTCTTGGCAACAAATAAGATGGAAATTTTTCTAGTGGCGAAGCTAAAAAAATGCTGTCTGCAATGAAAAAATGTTTTCTGAGCACTTTATGTCATTCATTAAGTGAACAGACTGTATCTTGAATATTCGCCAATAAATAACTTGAAAGCATGATTATAGAAACTTGCATCGTATATCAAAAAAAGGTCGCATTGCTCCATAGAATTTCCCAAAAAAAATTCGCCATACAACATAACAATTTGTTCTTCTTGTCAAAATAATGGAAACATAAAGACTTGTTCCATTCCACAACATACAGCGAAATCGTTTTTTCAACACCAGAGTTATAATGAAGGAAAAACTTAACAACTCAGATATCCATAAGGGTTGAACTAAAACTATTATTATTTCAGTTCTTTGTCTATTCCAATCAGTTGAAAGTCCGTCATTTGCATGTTCCGACAAGTCCATAAAGGGCTTAGTGCTTGGTAATTTCTGAAAGTACTCGGGAGCCCTGCGATGCTTAGGAGCACTTTTTAGAATTACTAAGAACTAAGCCCTTTCAAAAAATTCGCGGAGCACCAAGCACTAAGCACTGGTTCACTCTAGTGTTCGCGAGCACTGTGCTTACGAGCCTAATAGTGCTTCGAGTGCTTTCAAGAGCACTAAGCACAAGACTTCGACACAGCTCTGATTTATGCCTTCATTAGTTTCCACTGTTCAAACAGTAATATTTTCATTCAATTCAAGTAGTGGGCAAATCTGTTATGTGAAATTACGATTTTTTGTCGTTAGGTATTTAGAACTGTATAAATTGCGTTATCAATTTGTCATTTTCAGATGTTTTACTATGATACATACCCGAATTATACGTAATGGGAAAAAGGATTTTTGAAGGGACAACTAATGACTTTCGTCGAATTGATTCAGAAAGAACAATCAAAATTATTACCATTGAAGAGGAAACAAATAAATGCGATTTCATCACTGAAGTATAATAGAATTTTCTGTTCCTTTCTCATGATTAAATCAGCAGCTTATAATAAACGACAATAATGATGTACGCTTCGTCCGTAACTGATTACATAATATAATCACGTCAATACTGGCTTCAGTAATGAAATACCGCCTGTTTAAACGTGTCTCCTTCCAAGCAATAAATCCTCGGCGATGAAATCACGTAAAACTGTACAAAATATGATGCTGGCAGAATTCACGCCAGAAGTTTCAACACGAGAGATGAGTAATGGGTGGTTTGTCTCAAGTCTAGGACTTATTTGTTTCTTTCCGGTTTACGAGAGCAACTTTGCACAAAGTAATGTTTGATTGTGGGATGGGAAAGGTTAGGGAAGTTCACGGTTTTTCCGATTACAGACGTGATATTTGAAAATAACTATTTGTTTTGTGAAGGAATCATACATACATCATCAACCTTTTTCAAGTATTGATTTGTAATGAAAGTTTTAACAGAATGATTTTTTTCATCATTATGGAATAAATTGAGGCTACAGAGAATATGGAATTATTCACCAAAAGACTCAAGAGACTATTTTTCTGAAAACGCTTGAGGATCTACAGGGATATTTTCTCTATGGCACCAGCCATTGGCTGCTTCCTAGTTGAAATCATTGAATAAATAAATGCATATCTTTCAATGCCACTTGATATATACCTAATGTAGCAATCTATTGCATTTTGTTGAGTATAAAAAATATTCATTCTCTGACTCTGAGGAGTGATAAAAATTTCTGTTTTGCCGTTTTCAAACGATTTCGAGTAACGAACCAGTTTGAACGAGTGTAGAAATAGCATTTCAATGAATTACGAATTGAATAGTCTAAATTTCATGTAAATAAGTGAATAAGCATTTATTTAACACTACTTTCAACACAGTTGCATGAAAAAACCCCATATGCTAATAAACTGGAAATGCCCATTACAGAAATAACTATTTGAGATTGAAATGGGGTTGTAAAGCATCAAATCTGATATGTCATAGACATCTGATGTTCATCGTATGTTCATTTAATAACAACGTTGAAGTTCTTCTTTATTTTAAAGGTTGCAAAGTTAAGAAAACTCTAGTTCGATATTCTGATGCTATCAGTTAATGTAGGAAGAGTAAAGATATACTCAGGAAGGGAAGAACAGGATTCCAATCATTCACGATTTCAAAAATTATTCGAATAGGAAACACTTTATGATAGGGCCTTTTTGATTTCATCTACACCTGAAATTAGAAAAAATGAAATTTTCTTCATTAAAGAATTTCTACTAGATAATCAATACCCATCAAATTTTATAGAAAAAACAATTTCAAATTTAGAACGAAAAATATCTAATCAAAATTCTAATGATGATCAGGTACAAACAGAAAACCGTCAAGAACAACCAAATGTATTGAACGTCATTCCTTATATTCCTGGCCTTTCGAGAAAAGGAGAAGAATTGGTTCCAAATTCAACATAAAAAAATGTTTTCAAAACACAAAATTATTTAAGATCCAATCTAACCAGAACGAAACCATGAATGAGACACAAAAATCAAAAAATTGTGTTTACAATATTCCCTGTATATGTGGAAAATCTTATACAGGAGAGATATCAAGACCTTTAGAGATAAGAAAACGGGAACATAAGAATAACATCAAAAATAGAGACATTACAAGATCACAAATCGCTGATCATGTATGTTCAAATAGCGGAGATCATATGATGAACTGGAACAACACAAAGATCTTAATGACGGAACCTGATAATTATAAAAGGAAAATTAAGGAATCCACATGTATTTTATTAGATGAAGTAGATAATTTGGCCAATTGTTCTGTTGGAATAGATCGTATTTGGATTGATTTATTGAAGAAAGAAATGACATCAGGAAATTTCAAAATTAAATAAATCAACATCTCTAGATATTGACAACTTTAAATGTCAAGCAGATTGCAAATGAAAAAAGACATAATTCCGAAGATTTTATGGAGGTGTCTGATATAGACACCGAAACATTACATTATCGTTTTAATTTATCCCCTTTTTTCAGTTTTACTGTTAGGCAACAATTTTTTCAAGACCAATTTGCACCTGACAAATAAGTGAAAAGATTCTCGCTGGAGCGCTTCACCTTAATTACAATTTTTTTCAAAAATTATTTCTGTTTCAGAGACTGGGAGTGAAAACCTATAAAGTTTTTAAGAAATGCAGAATCCTCCCAGAATATATTTCAATCGATATCTGAATAGAATCATGTAGGAGTATATGTACTTATTTACGAAGTTGTTCAATACCATATCATCTCAATCCGTTTCATACCCAGGGGAATATCATTCAACATTCCCAACACCATTTCCAATCGTTTGGTCAATGTTCATGGTTCACCTTTATTTGTCCAATTCACCCCACATAAGCTGAATTCCATCCCCTAAAACGTCTATCATGTCAACCGCCCAAACGTTGTTGTTCCATGGGAAAATGTTCAACGTCTAGGCAACATTACACAGATCATTGCAGAAGCTAATACCAGCATGACATCTCCGTGCATGAAACGTACGTGACAAACTCAGGCATACCCACCAGAACGTTTTCCAATTTCGGAGTCAATAACAGGTCAAATTCCTGAAATATATTCGACAGTCGTGACCTACGGGTCTGAAGATGTGCCGAGAACTTATGCAGGAGAAAATGCGATGGAACATTTTCTTATGGAAATGAATATCTGGTTCAATTTTCCGTTCCGCGAGGCTTAGACGTTCGGATGTGTCCGGGATAAAAAAAATCTTCACATGAAATTTATGAACAGGATTGGGTGGAAGAAGACTGAGGATATATGGGGCGTGAATGATTAATGGTGGTAAATATGTCGTGTGAAGTGCACGGACTGGGTTTTGAGGGTAGCAATGATAAAAGCCATTAATGCAAAACTATTCATATGTTATTCTGCAAATATGGTCGAATGGGCACTGGAACAGAATTCGGTTGCATTTGAGTTTGATTTAGAATTATGTTTCTCAGAAAATGTCAAAGTTTAATATGTTGATGTATGAGCTTCTGGTGTGTTTTCGTCTATAATACCAGGACCAGAAATGTTATGGAGCTACTACGTAAAAATATTATGAATAATGGTATTCTTTAAAATGAACAAACATTGAAGGTGCAACTTTTCATGACTGAGATAACATATAAACTAGAACTGGTTTTCCAATGGTCGGCATTCTTCTCTCTATTTGATTCCCAAAGAACATTGTTTCTGGCAGTATGTATATATGGTAAGGGCACATTTTCGTTGATCCCATTCAACAGTTTTTTCAAGAAAATGTTGAGGCTATCACCATAAATTAGTCAGGTCCTAGATGGGATCTCTGAGGTACACCCAGTTTACCACAAAAAAAATCGGATTTCGTCATTTCTGCTCTCAAATTGAAATGAATATTTTTTTGAAATGTGGCTTTACATTTTTTAAATACAACCCCCTGTATATTATTAGTTTTTTGGATTCTTCAGAAAATTCTTGACATAATTCTAGTACAATATGGGATATTGTACTACCTATCTTCAACTATTTCGGAAATATAATGTGTTTTCGGATGTATTACAAAAATGAAATGAAATATGAAAAAAATATTTTATTTCACAAAAAATGTATAAAAACATTAATATCATTGTGAGAGATGTTCAAAATGTTCGCCGCGAACGTCTTGTGAAATGAAATAATTTTCTTTTTTCAATATTAAATTTTGTAATACATCTGAAAACACTTAATATTTCCGAAACAGGTGAAGATGAGTATGAGACATTGTAGGTACATGAATTATGTCTACAATATCTGAAGAATCCAAGAAACTAATAATATACAGGGGGTTGTATTTAAAATAAGAAAGTTGGTATCGGCCACTGTCACGTGACACACCTTATATAATTATTTTTATCTGAGAAAAATGCGCATCTCAAAATACAAGTCGACGTGTTCAAGCGTTTTTCCCAACACGCTGTCATTTATTCGCCACATTCCAACTTTTCCATGGAATTTCGGACAGAACTGAACTAAAGTTAGGAGGATATATCGAAGCAGGTCTGGTCGTCCGAGTGATGGTCTTTCTGGACATCAAATGTTCATGGAACTGGTTCATAATACTGGGTGATCATCTTCCATAGATTCCAACAGCAGTATTTCGCCCTAAATATCGATTTAGATTTTAGATTTTCCCTTGCTTTGTTTTTATTTTTGCATCTTTTGCTGTTGTTTATGAGTTTTCACAATTTTTAGCCCGAAGAAGGCATAATAAAAGAGTCGAAACGATGCTGCACGAATAGTATTCTTCATTTTGTTTCTTGACCGATACGATCAATTCCATAGTGAAGTTTGGAACGATACTAAAATTCATCATTTTTGTTTTTATATTTGACTCTATCTATCCCATATTCAACCTGTCCAAAGTATAGAATTTTTCTCGGTTTTATACACAGTTAACAACCTGTGCCTTTATCCTACCATGAAAAAGATCTAGCCATAAAAACCGAAAATCTCCGTTTCTGTATCATTCGCCTAGTATCTAATTAGACCTTTCAACATTGGAAAAAAGTCGAGACTGCTTCATCCCCGAATAATATGGCGGTTCTGGATAAAGAGAATCCGTTGGAATCGTGATAAAAATATTCATTTGATACGCTCCGGATGAAATGAACTGCAGCTTTTCTGGAATTCAGTTCGCGCCTTAACAAAACTCGGGAACTTTAGAGTTTATGAAATATCTCTGCGAGTCACGCTCTATTTATTTTAATTGAATTGGTATTTTGCTTTCATATACGGCTGAAATACTCTCGAAATGAATTTTTGGAAAGACTCAATCTGGAACGAGAAACGATTTTGAGGTAGTCGAGAGATGTTTTCTTTTGTTAGAAATACACTATACAGAGTGGTTAACGTGGAATTATTGATGATGGAATATTCATTGATATATCATTCGGCCTTTTTTCATCATATTCACTTCTTCGGTTCAACGTTTTGGCCAGCATTCGCCAGCCTCGTCAGGAAAGCTTTGAAATCTCAATTCTAAGAAGAGCAACATGCGTCAGTCTTGCAAAGTGTTTTTCACTTTCGACAGTTCTCAGAAAACAATCAATAACTTTGATCTCTTTTTGATTTATTTAGTCATCATAAAATGCTTTTGATCCCAAGAAATATATTTCAAGACTTCAAACAATCGTTACCCTCGTAAATCGTTTTTCGTGGTTTGAAACTCATTCAATTAAAATGCATAAATGACGGATCTTGTCAGCTTGGACTTAATTATCAACCAGCCACATTAAAAACGAAATGATAAAAATCCCTCCCTCTGTTTGCGCACATTAAGATGCCAACTCCATCATATCGAGAAGAAAAGGAAAACTTGAAAGTACCCAGGCGGCAACACAAACGAATGTTTCAAAGGTAAATGAACCTCTTACCGCACCTCGTTAAAAGCTAAACCATCTTCTACTTCGAGGACGGGGAGCTAAACCCAACAGTGAGATATGTTAATTGCGCACTCCCATATTTCGTTGCATTAACAAGATAACTCAGCGTTTAGCGAGAGTGCCCCAGGAAAGGAGAATTTCCGGAAGTCTGAATGGATCTGGGAATTTTTGAGACGACTGCGGAGAAGAAATGAACCATCAAGGCAGTTTGCTATTATCAAAAGTTTCATGTGCATCTTGAGGTCAGAACATATTTTTCGAATTGACGCAAGAGTTGCTTTTTCGTGTTTAAATGGGTTAGGCTCCACCAGATATTTCAATTCTACAATCTATATGGAAATCGATTTTTATTAACATTGATTAAAAGCCCAAACATTGACAACGTCAATGTCATCTTGTATCATACACGATATTTTGGTCATCCCTTCGCTAATCATGGTAATATAGTTCAAGGGCAACCGATAAGCAGAACTTCCTTATTTCACACAACTATAGAGATAAAATAGTATAGTGTTGCCATCATTGAAATAAACGTGTCATCAAATCCGCCAGATTACTACTACTTTTACGTCAAATTTGACAATCATTGAATTTTCTGTTGCAATTGTGATTTTGCGCTTTTTTCTACTTAAATTGTGATTTTACTGCCCAATAATATACAATAAAATGGTATCGTTCAGTAAGGCTTCGTTCAAGCATAGAAGAGCAGATAAGAAGAAAATTACAGGAATAACATTTCACAGGTGAGGATGAGTACTGAATAGATCCGTATTCGAATTTTTTGCATGTCTGTCTTAATAATCTGATATCTTCATATATGTGTATATTATCGCTTGAAGAAAAATTGTTTATTTGATATTTAATTTACCATATTTGAGCAGGTCTCCTAAAGACCCAACACGTCGTTTTTTGGGTGAGATTTGTGAACAGACAAAAATTGGCAACTTAATTCGACTCTGAACTTTCCGCCATATTATTCCCCGATTAAGCCCTACCCAGTGGTACTCTTTTTCCTTACTCAATATTATGTCATAGCGTCTTCTCTCTATTATATCCCAATGCACACAACAGAGTGCTGAAAGATATTCAATGAACTAGGCAGGAACAAGAGGGTCTTTTTAGTCTGAGTGCCTGATCGCTCAGGAATGAAAAAAATGAAGAGGCTGACAGACAAGCCAGAAAGGAAACACAAACACCATTTACTGGTCCAGAACCTTTCTGTAGTGAAGGCGAATGAACCTTAAGAAAGAGTTCCACGATACGAAATAAATCGAGTAAAGGAATGGCAGTCGAGCATTCACTCTTATCGACTTTCTCTCGAAAAGTTGAAGACTCGTCAAAACTTCGGAACTATATGGCGAGCTAAAAGGCATAGTGCTATAACCGCCACCAGGAGAAAAACTCTAATGAATTCCACAGGCTACAGAGCAAGAGTACGCTCTGAAAGTCTTGAAGATACTGGTATCTTCTATAGTTAAAATTGGTGATGGCAGGTTCATGATGCATTCTTGTCCTGAGGCAGACTTTTAAGTCCACCATTAGTCTGAAATGGATATTTCTTAAACACTCAGTTGTCCAAATAAATCATAAAAATGTAATCAATCAAAAAGATGCGTGAAATTAATCACGGATCCTCGATTCCAGTAATAGAAACCACATGGTCTCCAAACGCTAATAATACCTTGCCATACAAAACATACAGCTCCACCTGACGAGAGATGCCAACCGCTCATCCACGTCGCTATACGAGAAATATCAAATAAAGGAATGGCAGTCGCGCATTCGCTTTTTCTCGAAAAGCTGAAGAATCGTCAAAACTTCGAAACTACATGGCGAGCTAAAGGGCATAGTGCTTCAGTTGGCTTCAGGAGAGAAGACATAATGAATTCCATAGGTTACAGATCAAGAATACGCTTTGAAAGGTTGAAGGTACTGGGATCCTATATATTTTTAATTGGAGATGGCAGGTTAATGATGCATGCGCGTACTAAGGCAGAATGGATAATTCTTAAAACACTCGGTTGTCCAAAGTAGCCAATAAAAATTTAATCAATCAAAAGGATGCTCGAAAAACAATCACGAATCCTCGCTTCGAGTAATAGAAACCACATGGTCCCCAAACGCTAATCATACATTGCCATACAAAACATACAGCTCCACCTGACGGGGGATGCTAACTGTTCGTCCACGTCGCGATACGAGAAATATCCAATAAAGGAATGGCAGTCGCGCATTCACTCTGATTGTCTTTCTATCGAAAAGCTGAATTCATTCTGCGAATCCACACCATCAGCTTCAACGATTGACTTGTCCGCTCTGAAAGAAAAGTGCATCGAAAAAGGATCTACTTCAATATAACCTATTTTCTAACCAGCAATTGACCTTGGGGTTGCAGCAATCCAAAAAGATCCTTTGGTATTCATGCAATTGTTCACTAGTTTTGCAGATAAACTTTAGTCGCAAGAAGTTTTTTTTAATTAATCTAGAAGATATTTATGAGTGTAGAGGTGGCAACTCCCGACAGAACGTCTCATTATTGATCACCAACGCAGTAGCATTACGATGCATTCGTGTTCTAAGGCAGAACTTCGAGTCCACTATTAGTCTGTAATATATAATTCTTTCAACACTCGGTTGTCCGAAGTAACCCATAAAAATTTAATCAATCAAAAGGATACATAAAAAACAATCAATAGAAACCACATGGTCCCCAAACGCTAATCATACCTCGCCATACAAAACATGCAGCACCACCTGACGAGGGATGCCAGCAGTTCATCCACGTCGCGATACGAGAAATATCCAATAAAGGAATGGCAGTAGCGCATTCCCTCTGATTGTCTTTCTCTCGAAAAGCTGAATTCATTCTGCGAATCCACACCATCGGCTTCAACGATTGACTTGCTCTGATTGTTCCGTTTCCGGTGATATATCCGTTCTGAAAGGAAAGTGCATCGAAGAGGGATATGTATTAGTTACATTAAGGCACCATTTGTTGAATGAATTGGCTCTCACCATTACCATTATTTTGAATTTCGCTTTAACTGAGACATTACTCTTCCTGGGAGATTTCCATTTGTACACCTTGGAGCGAGCCATTACTCTTGATATTCTGGCCATAAAGGTTTTAAACGATTCGGGATGGTGGCCATGCGAATATGGGCTCGATTTGATCAATTGTAAATCGATATTTTATCATCGTAAATCAGTATAGTCAAAGTCTGATCATGGAGCATTGTGCAAATAAAGGAGTCTTTTCCATAGGTTTTGGTTTTCGAGAACGAAAAATATTTCTATCCGTTCGTGCATAAATATGGTCCTTGATGTTTAGCCCAATAAACCTAATTAACTCGTAGGTATAAAGCTTTGATTAATTTGATCTATCTTTGATTTATGCAGTTGTCAGAAATTTCTTTTGGGCTGTATCTTATCATTGCCCAGATGTTTTTGTTATCAACTGAAGGTTGACTGATGGGATTTCCGCCTTCCGGTTACTGCCTTTGTAAGCTGCTTCCTTCAATTTTCTTTGTCTCAGTTTTTCTTCTTTTTATGTTATGAAGCTTCACCCCCTAAAATCCTGTGGTCTTCATTCAAAGCATGTTTGACTGGTTGTTCTTCTTTTAGTTACTTTGGTTTCTCCAATATAGGGTCTACTGCACTCACAAGGTACTTTATACCTGTACCTGTCTGTAAACAAATGCGAGGGTCTTTGGGAGATGATTCCTCGCTGAAAATAAGCAGGTGTAGTTCATGTATTTTTTTTCGAAAGCGACCTACAGCATTCGGAAGGCAATGACAAGTTGACAGTTCTTAATTTTTTTTAGGAGTCCTAAAAACACTGATTCATAAAACTATTCATAATGATACATATTGTTGATGTTACTCACACAATTTTTTTTGGTCCCATAACTTTATTATTAGGGGTTGAAAATAACAACCGCTTATGATTTACGTTCAAAAATTGTTTTCGTGGGATAGATTCGTATTTTCGAAAAATAAAATTCTCTCATAGTTTCCCATTCAATTCTGGAGAAAAAAGTCTCTTGCATAATTTAGATAAAGTCGATATTTTTCTCGGAAAAAATAAAAACTTACAAGCAGCTATGATCACTCTTCATTCCATTCTATCGTATAAGTGTTCCATAGAATGAATATCATAAGATATTGCTTCTGCTTAAAATTGGTTTTGTCAATTATTCAAATCATACAGAAAAGTATCGACAATATCGAAATTTTGCATGAGCCTTTTTTTCTCTAAAATTGGAAAACTATAGAAGAATTCTATTTTTCGAAATTCTATCCAACGAAAACAATTTTTGAACGAAAATCATAGGGGTTGTTATGTTCAACCCCTAATAATGAAGTTATGAGATTTAAAGAATTGTATGAGTAACATCTACTTAGTGCTTCATGTTATGTAGTTTTATGACTGAGTGTATTTGAGAAGCGGTAAAAAAAATTAGAAACTATCAAATCGTCATCTCCTTCCAAAGGCTGTATCTTGGAAGGGGGGTCGATTTCGAAAAAAATTTATATGAACTGCTTATTTTCATCGAGAAATCATCTTCAAAAGTCCCTAGCTTTTGTTTACAGACACCCTGTGTATGCAGTTTTTCGTTAGGTGATTTTCATTATCAGGTTTCACTTCAGTTAGCTTCCTGATAGTAAATTGAAATGAACTGATGGATGAAACGAACGTCCAAGTATTCTCGGACTCAAATTTCGCATTTTTTTTCAAATCGCACTTCGATTCAAAAACGAGTCTTCAACTTTATGTGTTCTCTTAATTCTATGACGTCTTGAATATCTCGACACTGTTCTACTTCTGTCTCCCTACTGCTCCTCCAGACATATTCCTCGACTTCTAACTCGTAGCTTTGCCTCTTAACTTCCGATTTTTTAGTGCCCAAACTGTCGCACTTCGATGTATTTGCAAGATTGTAACCCCTTTCTCACTTGAACCAAGGGCACAATTCATTGGTCCATGTTAAAAAAATCATAATAATGGGTCGATTGCATTGAGATACTTAACAAGCTTCAGTAGCTGATTGTAAATTCGCTCAGTGTAATCGTGTTCACAAGCCAACAATCTGGTTGTGAAAAAGCTGCGACCAAAATTGAAAGCTGGTCTACTTTACTCGCTAAATCGCTGGCGTTTTGGCTTGTTGGCCTGTAAACAAGCTGTGTGTAATCACAGTTGCTACTAAACAATCTATCAGTTCTCATCTACTCGGTGGCTCCTGGTTCTTAAATTTGAAAACATATTTGACCTCACGTGGATCGCTAGATCGTTGGCTACTCAGCGAGTAGACAGTTTTGTGTGTATAGTCCGTTCACGAAAGTTTGAGCCGTCGGTTGGCCATGACAATTTGACATATTCCACTGTGTATATTGAAATTTTAGGTTACGTTGTTCATTTTCTTGTCAGATTGATACGTAATGTTGTCAATATTGCATAGAGTTCTCTGATAACTCGCAAGCTCGTCAGGCGAGGCAGGGTCCATTCGGCAACGTTGACTTAAACAAACGCCTACTATGCGCTCAAACTTTCGAGAACGGACTATAATCATCACAATCTCACAAGCTCATTCACTCGCTTCTAAATGCGTTCAGTAGCAGATTGTAAAGTATCTCAAGGTAATTAACTCATTAAGGTAAACTGATATTTCATATTACATAACCTGATTTCTGCTAGCATCCTCAAAAGTGTCCAAGAACTTCACGAAGTCAAAGAGTGAAATTAAATCAACTAAAATCAGCACATTACCACTCAAATATTTACCATGATCAGCTTACCTATCCTTCAGGAATGCAAATATCCCGAGCGCAATTGAGCCAGAGAGCGGAAAATCACCATAGTTAATTTCAGTGCGCCCTATCGGACTTTTTCTCAGTCCTTAAGCGTCGCTTATATGAGCCGGTAACGAGGTGAACGTGCTACAAACGGAACCGGAAATGCAAACTAATTACTATTTCCCGCTTCTACTGCCGGTTATTCTCCATTCGGTCTATTTGAGAGGTGTTTAACCAAAAATCAACAAACTTCGATTGAAGGATTTCGACAACCGAAAATTGATTCATTCGATCAAATAGCTAATATACAAAGGTATTCATCAACATCAAAGCGACCTCAGATGTATTATACGCAAATGGGTTATGTTTGAAGCATATTGAAAGCGACAATATCAACAGTTGCTTTTCTGAAAAACTTTTTAGGTTTTCACCTAAATTTTTTAATTAAGATGAAGTGCTCCTGTAGAATTTTATTTGGACTCGAATATTTCGTTCGACTATAAATGTGAACAAATATTCAGTCTAGATCTATATTTAGAAATCTCCCTGAATTCCACAGGGAAATATGTGTTGTAAAACTGCCTAGCAACAGCCCCAAGTTCAAGTGGTACTTGAAAGGGTCTGATCGACCTAACGTAACAGGTCAGGCAGTGCATTGGTAAAGGTCGAACAGTGAACACATTCTCAAACAGAGAATAATATTTCAAATCAGTGCATTCAAAAGTTAAGGTATCACTAACTCAAAGCTGTGAGTTCTAGTGATCATTCAGTAGGTGTTAATTAAATATCTTTTAGATGGAAAGTGTTCAGTTTCAATACCTCAAAATCATTATATTTTGTATACAGCAGAATATAAGTGTAGGTACTTTCGTGGTCCTACAACTTAGGACAATTATTGCTTATCTTCTATTTCAAGGGTCCCTAAGACGGATCGAAATAGTCAAGATAACTTTCATAATCATAAACATAAACATTACTTTATTCTCATAATCAATGTATTACGAAGGAAAAGAGAAAACGTAGAAGACAACAACAAAGTAAACTTACAATATGATCAGAAAGGATATTCCATAAATTCCTTAATAGAATATGGTTCAATTTTCAAAATAAGCTTAGTTATTTCTGTTTTAAATTTTTTATTATCAGATAAGATGATGAAATTTCTGGGTAATAAGTTAAAAAGCTTGTATTTTGTGTTTTTCACAGTGAAAGCCAAGGAACGCCTAGGAAAATGGTATGGAACTGTGCCCCTGATACCATTTTTATACAATAGGTCTTCAAAGTATTCAGGATGTTTTCTCACGAATAAAACACACTCTCCAGCACGAACAGCCCCGGAAGTATAAGCATGGAATTTTCCCTAAAACGACCCCTACATGATTCGTTATAACCTAATTCTATAATGGCTCTTAATGCAAATTTCTGCAGAATGAATAATCGGTTTAAATCGCTGCAACCACCCCATACAACAATCGCATACCTGAGAATGGAAACAAAATTTGAAAAGTAGATCGTTTTCAGGAGTTCCACGTCCACCTTGCGAGACAGTACCCTAATCATGTAGAGCACTCTATTCAATTTTTTGCTGACCTGATCCACATGGTCAACCCATCTAAGATGACAGTCTAACAAAACTCCAAGAAATTTTGTAGAAGTTGACAATTTGACTGGCGTGTTATCCAAAGTTATTGAATGAGGATAAATATTCTTTGACTGAATCGTTCTAAAAATTACACACTCAGTTTTACTGACATTGAGTGTTAATTTATTTCTAGTACACCACTGTTTTACATATCCAAAGACTGAGTTGACCTGTTCAATACCCGAACTAATATTTTTACTACGTAACAAGGCATTCGCATCATCAACAAACAATAAAAGGTTAAGATCATTGATATAAACTAAAAATAAAAAGGGTCCGATCTTACTACCTTGGCAGACCCCTATATTGGTCGTTTTGTCCCCTGACGTAAAAACCTGATCTCCATCATCAATGCAAACCCTCTGAACTCTATCTGATAAGTAGCTTTTGAACCACTCAAGCTGACAATCTCGTACACCATAAAAAGAGAGCTTCATCAAAAGGCGTTCATGATTTATGCTGTCAAACGCTTTAGACAAATCTAGAAAGAGTCCAATAGGGACTTCATCGTTTTCCAAAGCGTCAACAATATCACATACTAATTCATACATTGCTGTAGTAGTACTTCTGTTTTTTAAGTATCCATGTTGTCTATCAGAGAATATTCTAAACTTATACATGAATGAACAAAGCCTGTCGGCCATGATTCCCTCGAATATTTTAGCGAATCCTCGAGCTAGGATATTTTTCATGGTCCTTCGAGCCACAAAGTCGATATTTTTCAGCTCCTGCGAAAATCTTTGTACTTATTTGTCAGGAGCAAATTGGTTTTGAAAAAATTGTTGCCTAACAGTAAAACTAAAGAAGGAGATAAATGAAAAGGATAATGTAACGTTTGGATGTCTATATCAAACACCTTTTTCAGACAAACTTGGAAAATCTCCTGAATTGTTTTTTCAATTGCAGTCTAATTGACATTATTATTATCCTTTTCATTAATTTCCTTTTTCAGTTTACTCTTAGCCAACAATTTTGTCAAAACCAATTCGCTCCTGACAAATAAGTGCAAAGATATTCGCAAGAACACTTCATCTTAATTAAAATTTCTCACTTATTTCTGTTTCAGAGACTGGGAGTGAAAACCTGAAAAGTTTTTCAGAAATGCAGAATCTTCCCAGATTATATTTCAATTGATATATCAACAATTCCTGAAGCGCAATCGTTTCAAAATATTTCACTTTGGTTGACTTGACATAAAATTCTTGAAGAGACACTTTTATTTGAGCAAATCATTATGTTCTGTTGTTCGTGTGGCTCGTGGCGTCTATTTGAGAGGCGTTCAACCAAAATCAACAGACTTCAATTGGAGGATTTCGACATCCGAAAATTGATTTATTCGATCAAATACCTAATATCCAAAGGTAGTCATCGACATCAAAGCGACCTCAGATGTATTAATGTACGCAAATGGGTTATGTTTGAAGCATATTGAAAGCGACAATATCAACAGTTCCTTTTCTAAAAAACTTTTTAGGTTTTGACTCCCAGTCTCTGAAACAGAAACAATTGAAAATTCTTTTCCGCCGACCTCGAAATAAAAGGTGATTTTAATGTGTACGAAATCGAACATTAATGACCCATTTCAATGCTCAATTTATGCTATATTCCAATCTGCTATCCTCATGGCAACCGTACACAAAGTATCAGAAGCACTACGAGAAATGTCAAAACTCTACTGGAACATAGAAGCATAGAAATTCCATTATGTCAAATGTATGTCTTGAGCAAAATGAGATTGTATTTCAATAACGAATTCATACACAATTCATGTTGAGATCGTCGGAAAAATCTTGTAATCAACTTGGTTATTAATCGAGCGACTAATGGTTTCGAACTATTAACGCGTTCGCTCCGCTCACGCATTGAAATATCTTAACCATTAGTCGCTGTCTTTAATAACCTAGTTGATTAAGTTACTATCAATTCAGATGAAGTGCTCCTGCGAATATCTTTGTACTTATTTGTCAGGGGCAATTGGTTTTGAAAATATTGTTTCCTTACAGTAAAACTAAAAAAGGAAATAAATGAAAGGGATATTGTAACGTTTCGTTGTCTATATCAGACACCTTTTCAGATAATTGTAAAATCTTCGGAATTGTGTGTTTTTTCATTTGCAATCTAACTGACATTATTACTATTATCCTTTTCATTTACTTTCTTTTCAGTTTTACTGTTAGGCAACAATTTTTTCAAAACCAATTTGCTCCTTACAAATATGTGCAAAGATATTCGCCAGAGCACTTCATCTCAATTAAAAATTATTTAATTATTTCTGTTACAGAAACTGGGAGCGAAAACCTAAGAAGTTTCTCAGAAATGCAGAATCTTCCCAGATTATATTTCAATCGATATATCAATAGTTCCTGAAGTGCAATCGTTTCAAAATATTTCCCTCGGTTGACGTGATGAGACACTTTTATTTGAGCAAATCGTTATGTTCTGTTGTTCGTGTGGCTCGTGGCGCCGTCTATTTGAGAGGTGTTCAACCAAAATCAACAGACTTCGATTGGAGGATTTCGACATCCGAAAATTGATTCATTTGATTAAATACCTAATATACGAAGGTATTCATCGACATCAAAGCGACCTCAGATGTATTAATATACGCAAATGGGTTATGTTTGAAGCATATTGAAAGCGACAATATCCACAGTTCCTCCTCCAAGAAAGTTTTTAGGTTTTCACTCCCATTCTCTGAAACAGAAATAATTAAGAAAATTTTAATCAAGATGAAGTGCTTCTGCGAGAATCTTTGTACTTAGGTATCTGTCAGGAGCAAATTGGTTTTGTAAAAAATGTTTCCTATCAGTAAAACTGAAAAAGGAAATAAATGAAAAAAATGTAACGTTTCGGTATCTATATCAGCCACCTTTATCAGACAAACTTGTAAAATCTTCGGAATTGTGTATTTTTTCTTTTGCAGTGTAATTGACATTATTATTAACCTTTTCATTCATTTCCTTTTTCAATTTTACTGTGAGGAACCAATTTTTTTATAACCAATTTGCTCCCTACAAATTAGTGCAAAGATATTCGCAGAGCACTCCACTTGATTTAAACCTTTCCAATTATTTCTGTTTCAGAGACTGGGAGTGAAAACCTAAAAAGTTTTTTAGAAATGCAGAATCTTCCCAGATTATATTACAATTGATACTTATATCAGATGTATTAATTTACGCAAATGGGTTATGTTCGAAGCATATTGAAAGCAACATTTCAAACTTTCCTGTGGCGCAATCGTTTCATAATATCTCACTAATTTTTTGACTTTACATAGTTTTTGAAGTCGTAATTGATATTTCATTCTTATTATGGCAGTGTATTATGTTTCGTTGCTTGTGTGGCACGTAACGTTGCTTAGTTAAAAATAAATAACGTATAGTCCGTTCACGAAAGTTGGAGTGCATAATAGGTGTTTGTTTATTTATCTGAAGTTGGCAGTATTTGCTGTCATAACGTAAATTAAAGTCAACGTTGCCGAATGTACCCGGCCTCGTCCAACACACGTTAATCACAGAATTCTATGCAATATTGACAACATTGCGTATCAATCTGACAAGAAAATAAACAATATAACCTAAAATTTTAATATACATAGTGGAATATGCCAAATTTCCATGGCCAACCGACGGCTGTACCTTTCGTGAACGGACTATAAATATTTTCCAATGATAATATAACGACCGATGACGAAATGACAAACGTGTCAGCATCATCTGTCACAGCAGCAAAGTTTGAAATTGTTATTTATTCTTGTGTAATGATTAGGGTGTCGATTTTACCTTTCACTCACTAGTTCCAACACCTCGAATGTTTCCGTCAGAACGGTGTGTAAGGATCTAAAAGTGTTTTACTTTTGCGAACTGTGAATTTGTAACATTTTTCTAATAAATTAATACCATTCTCATGTTATATTGAAGTGCACATCAATCCTTTTTTAATAATTGCGTAGTGTTTACATAACATATTCGAAAGATGACATCTTCAATAATGAAAGTTATCCAGATTCAACATTAATTTGTTCCAACATAATCGGAAAAATAATTGTTTATATTTTCGAGGGAACAATATGGATACAGAAACGGTAAAAGTACATACATTGATGCCATAACAAATTGTGTTGATTTTTGAAATGAAAGCTTCGAACAGGGAAACATTAACTATCGGAGGCTTTCGTCTTCGTGACTCACGATGAATTACTTTCTAAAAACCTAAATTATTGTGATACTTTATTTAAACTATTAGGGTCGTTATGGTTAGTTATCACAGATTCAGAAATAAAAGTACCACAAGTGTCTGATAGAGAGTTATCGAAACGCAAATGGAGGCCCTTTATTTTTTCATCTGCTCATGCACATCAAAGAAAAATTTTGAAATGGCCTTTAATAAAAAACAGGCCTTCCGTACTTTACTTAAATAAAGGACGGCCGTATTTGGATAAAAGATTCCTTATTTTGACAGTTCTCTTATCCTTTTTGGTTATTTTACGGCAGGTACCAAGTATGCATTCTGGTCAGCTACTACTTTCTTTTTTTTGGTGCACTGATTAATTTGAAATTCATTAGTAGTGAAGAGTCAGTATAGCAATTGAAATCGTATATGGTGAAAATTTTGTGAAAAAAATTAATAGCTAGATTGAAAATAAATGTCTCAAATTCACCTAGAAGGATGTAGTGATTATTGGGGTAGGTGTTGACGACGAATTCCTTCATGAATGCTGAAATGTGCGAAGAAGTGAAAAATGGACAGTCTCATTAAAAAAAATTATTTTTGGCAACCGCCCTTTTTCTTCGAGAAATTTGCATTTCCTAATCTAGTCCGGGAAGTACGTACTATGATTCGACCAAGAAGTAGGATTTTGAAAAATACAATTGATCATTATTATAGCAATGAAATAAACGCTAACATTTCTTATAAAATTATTTATTGAAAGTTGCATATTGTACGCAACATGATCGAAAATAGTTTTTTATACTCGTCTTTTGATCCAAAAAATTCTATTTTCCGGATATTTCAATAAATTATCTTCGGCAACACATGAATTGTCACAAGTGTCAAAATAAAGGACTCAATAAAGTTAACAGGAACTAAATCGTTTCGATAGCTCAAATATTAGACCAACGTTAAGGGATCTTTTATTACAGAATCCTTTGATAAACTTAGGCCTCTATTTGGGTTTCGATAACTCTTTAGTATCAGACTCAACGCCTTGAAATAAAATCTGATTTACGATCATTGAAAGTCATTGATTGGTCAAATATGGTTAATCTGATTGACAAGTCTTTTTAGTAGCGAATCGTTTGTGAAACGAGACCTGGTCTAGAGTGTTTAGTTGAATTTAAATAGTTGTTCGCTGAATTTTACAACAATTGCAAACCATTTCAACGTACGATCATGGCAGTGGCAAAATACCGAAGAAACATATGCCATGTAGTCTGAATATTTCCTTCAAGAGGGCTTGAATAGACAATGCCCTCGAAAATGCACGAGATTAAGTACGACTTTCCCTTCAAGAAATTTCCTCCTTTCTAATGGATTAGCACATCTCACTACCCTTCAGATAGATCGGATGTTAGGTTCTGAGCCCGATTCGAAGTCGAGATTATCCCCCCCGATACGAAGTTTGTAATAACAGAGCTCACAAATTTGTAGAAAATGGTCATAATGTCACTTTCAAAAATGCTGAATAACTGGTTTATGTGAACACGTATTCGAAATGTGTAGTTACATCCTACAGATACTTTAAGGTTATTTTAATTGAATACGATTAATTTTATAGTTCAGACTTCAGCTATTTCCGACAATTTGGAAGAGTTTAGATTTTTAAAATGCAAGCTATAGTTGAACATACTATAATCTGGTTACAAAATTTTTCTGCTTTCAAAAATGTCATTGTCCGCAGAAATATTACATTGGAAAAATATATGCATATTGAATTTCAACGTACGACCATGACAGTGGCCAAATACCGAAGGAACATGCCATGAGGTCTAAGTATTTCCTACAAGAGGGCTTAGATAGACAATACCCTTGAAAATGCAAAAAATTTAGTACGACTTTCCCTTCACGAAATTTCTACCTTCCTCATGGAATTGCATATCTCACCACCCTTCAGATAGATCGGATGTTTGGTTCTGAGCCCGATTTGAGGTTGAGATTATCCTGCCCGATACGAAGTTTGTAATAACAGAGCTCACAAAGATGTTGAAAATTACCATGATGTCACTTTCAAAAATGCTGAATAACTCATTCGTGTTAACACGTATTCGAAACCTGTAGTTTCATTCTATGATACTTCAAGGGTTATTCTAATAGAAAACAATTAATTTTATGGTTTTGATTTTCAAATGCAGACTATGGTTAAAAATACCATCATCTGGTAACAAAATTTTGCTGATTTGAAAAATGTCCTTGTCCGCCTAAAATTACATTGCATATTGCATTTCATCGTTCGACCATGGCAGTGGCAAAATACCGAAGGAACACATGCCATGAGGTCTAAATATTTCCTTCAAGTGGGCTTAGATAGACAATACCCTCGAAAATACATAAGATTTAGTACGACTTTCCCTTCACGAAATTTCTACCTTTCTCACGGATTTGCACATCTCACTACCCTTCAGATAGATCTGCCGTTTGGTTCTGAGCCCGATTCGAGCTCGAGATTATCCTCCCCGATACCAAGTTTGTAATAACAGAGCTCACAAAGTTGTCGAAACTTCAGTTCAGAGTTTTGCCAAACAGATATTAGTTAAGTGATAGGTGAAATCGCGCTATTCGATTAATATTACTTCGGAAAATTGCATGCGGAGTCAGTATTTGATTCTGCGGCGGGCATACTTGTACCTTGTGGTAGAAGTTCTCAAGTGAAATCGATAATTTAATTAAAGGTCCATTACGCAAGCTGGCGGAATTGGTGTAATGAATAGGTCGGTCTTCATCAGTTGATGGCGTGAAACTTATGAACGTTCGGACGAAGTGACCGATCATGGTGATGAGTTAATTTAATCAGATACTATATTCTCGCAAAGCTAGAACTATAATATGTCCTTCCGATTTTAACAAGGCCTTCGATTACATGAACCACAATCGAAAAATAAAGGGTTTTCCAATAAGAGTTGTTATTTTGACATTCAAAGAAAAATGCCGTTTTTCAATATGAATGATCTATTCACCTTAACTGCTCCATCAGCCTCATTTTCGAAAAGTGAGGTCTAATGACTCCGTCGGACCATAAACCGCGCCCAAACAGTCACACGTTGAGGATATAGAGGCTTTTCAACATTAACTCTTGGGTTTTGCGAGCCCCAGATGCGACATTTTTGCTTGTTGTCGAAGCTACCGAGGTGGAAATGGACCTCATTACTCAAGATGATTTTTCGATGGAATTCCGGATTATTTTCATGCATTTCAACGACCCAATCAGCAAAGACACGACGTTGTTGATGATCGGCCGGATTGAGTTCTTGTGTCCACTGAACTTTATAAGCCTTAAGACCCGAATCTTCATGCAAAATACGGTGTAATGACATTTATGGAATGCCTTATTCCAAAGAATGGCGAGGAATGGACAAACCTGGGTTTTCTTCAACACATTCGGCTACAGCAGCAATATTCTCGGCTGTTCTTGAGCGACGTGCACAGATTTTATTCTTCACATCACTAACTTGTCCCAATAGCTCGAAATTTTCACCAATTCATTTTTTGCGGTTTGACAGGGTGCTTCACGAGGACCCAAAATGTTCGAGCCAAATTTTCATCATTTTTATAATTTCAATGCGTTCTTGAAGCGTGTATCGTTCCATTTTTATTAATGGCGTACTTGTCAAATGTCAAAAAATGACAGCATTAAACGCGACATATACCGAAATAGCAGGCTATGCAAAATACACTTATTATTGGAAACCTTTTATTTGATTTTCGGTGACTAGCACATATTGACTACATTTTGGTGTTCTTGTTCGCATTGAGTCTTCCTTAACAACATCAGTGAAACCAACAGGTGGCGGTCTGTCTTAGTTTAGAAAATATGGGCTCCCAAAGTTCCAAAAATGTTCCATCTTCACGTCACTTTTTTCACTATGAAAACACAAATTCACTACTCCAATTTAATAATAAATCACCTTCGAACATTCAAATAACTATTCGATTAGTTTTTTTTTTAGGTAAATTCAACAATTAATGCAGAAACATTGAAATTCTAGAGGTACCACATTTCCACAAATTCTAATGTCACTTTCAAAGATGCTGAATAACTCGTTTGTGTGAACACGTATTCGAAATCTGTAGCTATATTGTACAGATACTGATTCTAATTCTAATATAATGAGATTAATTTTATAGTCCAGCCATTTTCGGAAATTGGGACGAGTTTTGATTCTTCAAATGCAAACTATAGTTGAAAATACCATCATCTGGTTACACATTTTTGGCTGATTCAAAAATGTATCTCATAGGGCATTGTCCACGTTAATATCATATTAATTATTACTTTTTTATGCTTTTCGATTCAATATTGACTTATAGGCAGGCTGACGTTACCACATATTATGTCACATGTATGTCTTTTGCGAAATGAGAATATATTTCAATCAAGAATTTAAAATCAATTTATGATGCGTTCGACTGAAAAATCTTATAGTCGATTCGTTGATTAATTAAACTAGCGATTCATTAACTTATTGATTGAATGACTGTATTCTATGGAGCATTCAAATAATGTTCTCAAAGTTATGGATAAAAAACGATTACATTTGAGAGATGAAATTTTTACTGAAAAAAATATCGAAATGACATCATGTTGTCATATTCACCGCTAAAAACCTCAACTGTAGTATCTTTATTCAATGTTTATCTTCGATTACAATATAGTTTACATATTTATCATTCGAATAATTTATGAGACCTGTTAATGGAGTTTTACCGAGAATTTTTAATCGCACTTGCATGATTGGATTGCTATCACGCAAGTGTAGTGAAAACATTATTCGTACCTACCTCAATTAATAAGTAATAAACAATTAATGGCGATGAAAAAAACGACTCATTTACTGAAAATGAGATATTAAAACAGGCCAGATATGACCTAGATATTTTATTGCTTTGGTGTTTTAGGATCGGACAGCATCACCCTCATTCAGTAAGGTTAGAATAGAATTATTTTTCGATCGAAAGATTTGGCGCTTTTGTCCAAATTGGAAAACAAAATTTCAAATTTCATCATTTTCTTTTGATTCATTTTATTTATGAATTTTTATTTCAAATACTAAACCTTCTTTGAATATTTCTAGTTTGTGAAGTCATTCCAACTGAAAGTCATCGTGTTTACAACCGGCCTTATGTATAGAATGAAACGGACGGTTCTCAGAATATTCAAATTTGAATGATCGATTTTTCAATATGAACAAGCCCGAAAGGCTGCTGACTTCAATCCAGGCTCTTCAATTCGTTTTCGATAATGATTCAGTTACACCTAGTAATACAAGCATGTATTCTTTCTATACGTAACACAGATAAAAGTGATTTCAAATCGCAAGGTTTTTGTCCAGAATAAATGAAATATTGATGGGGCACTGAACTCTTGTCTTGTCTTGTTATTTTAACACTAAATGGTATGAAGTGTAATGTATGACATGTTGACGTGAATTTTATGGTTTACATTATCGTCTGTCTGAAATATTTATTGGTCGAATTATAAAAAAATGCGAGAGAATGGTTAGGTGAAAGATCAATGGAGGGAAACTTTTCTTTGGAGTAAGGAAAGAGCCAGGTATTTTAGAACAATCACAATCGATTCCTGAACTGAATTATGAAATAATCTGTGTCATTAGTCAGATAGAGCCTCCATTATGTCAAAATATCAATGACATATATCCACAAAAGGGAACACCCTTCGGCAGATATTATTTTTCGTACGTACCGGGTTTTTCACTATAATTTGACCCCCCCTTTAACTTTGTTACTAAAGGAGAGACAAAAAAATGTTTCGTATAAAGTTTCACGAAATCAACTGAGGTTTTTTGATATGAGTCCAGAAACTGAAATATATACAGGGTGGCCAACATATTGATGGCAACTCAATTTTTTTCAAATGGAACACCTTGTATATTTCTCCATGTTTGGCTAGCTCTTTTTTCCCTGATTTGGAATATGTAACATATGTTGGTCTATCTCTTTTATTCTGAGAACCACAGAGTTTCAAATTTTAAGAACCACCTGCCAAGATCTTTAATCATTTTACAAGTGGCAGAGTGCGTTTAATGAAAATGCTCATTTTCTGGAGTTATAATAACGTCAATGGAAATATATACAGGGTGAACAACATTAAATGCAACTATATTTTTTCAAATGGGACACCCTGTCCTGTATATTCTTACTTTTTTTGATAGGCTATTTCCTCCAGATCTCGAATATAAATGCGTACGTAGATGTGTCTCTTCAATTTTCAGAGTTTCAAAGTTTTGAATAACATCAACTAAAGAAATTACTCAAAATGACCACCTTCATTCAATACACATAGTTCATATCGTTGTCTCAATGTTTAGACTATTTTTGATAGCATTATTATGGCTCTGATTCAAGTCAGCATTGAAACTTCAAAATTTGTTTCTAATCATTACAATATTATCATTATTCTTTGTGCGTTGACGGGATTAGTTCCGAATTATGGGTTTAATAATGGTTGATTTTATATCATTAATATTATTCTCTTTCGCTTTTGTATTGATTGTCATTATTGCTGAAGTAAAATTTTTCCTTCAGGAACGGCTATTAAAACGTGTCCAACGGTGTTAAATCGGGACTACTAGTGGCCATAAAATGGGTGCGCCATTACCAATCCAAAGATCAAATTGGCCACTCAAATATTCACGAACTTCCAACACGCTATGCCAGATGGTTGTTGAAATTTGAAACTCTGTGGCTGCTCAGAATAAGAAAGATAGACCAACATATGTTACATATTCGAAATCGGGGGAAAAAGAGCTAGACAAATATGGAAAAATATACAGGGTGTTCCATTTGAAGAAATGAAGTTACCATCAATATGTTGGTCACCCTGTATATATTTCAGTTTCTGGACTCATATCAAAAACCTCAGTTGATTTCGTGAAACTTTTATACGAAACATTTTTTTGTATCTCCTTCAGTAACAAAGTTGAAAGGGGGGGTCAAATTATAGTGAAAAACCCGGTACATGTTATTACTGGTAATACGTAATAAGTGAAGGGTTTTCCAATAAGAGGTGTTATTTTGATATTCGAAGAAAAATGATATTTTTCAATATAAATAAGCAGATGTTTATTTCATCATAAAAGAGAAGCTATGCCGTTCATAGTGGAAAATAACATCAGGGATATCACCACCACGACCACGCTAACAGGACCATAGCTTTTCAATGAAAATTTCCATAACCAAATCGCAAAGTGGCTGCCCTATGCCCTCGATAGCCTTACGAATTCCATTTATTTGAGGTATTGAATCGACGCTGAGCTATTGACGTAGACCTTCTCTTTCACGTGGCCCCAAAGGAAGAAGTCGCAAGGTGTTGAATCACAAGATCTCGGTGGCCAATTGTGATCACCTCTTCGAGAGATAAAATAAGGTCTGGAAACTTTTCCCGCAAAAGATCAATGGTTTCGCTGCTTGAGTATAACGTTACGCCGTCTTGTTGAAAGTTAACGTTGTCCAGATCAAAATACGATGTAATGACGTTTGTGGAATGCCTAATTCCAAAGAACGACAGGGAATGGATAAACCTGGATTTTCTTCAACACTTTCGGCTACAGCAGCAATATTTCCGTTGTTCTCGTGCGACTCGCACAGGTTTTATTATTCATATTACTTACTTGTCCCAACAGTTTGAATTGTTTCACCAATTCCTTCATTGCGGTCCGACAAGGTGTATCACGACGACCCAAAATGTTCGAGTTTTACGAACCGTCTCTGCCAAATTTTCACAATTTTGATAGTGAATTATAATAATTTCAATGCGTTCTTGAAGCGCGTTTCGTTCCATTTTTATTAATGGCGTAGTTTCGTTTCGGCTTGTCAGACATGGAGGAAGCCCAACGTTTGACAAGTGTCACGTAAACAAAACATCACAAAACAAAAAAGAGACACACCAATATAGCCGACTTCGAACTTTTTAAACGCTGAATTTGATTATTTGTGTCTCATTTCTTGTCCATTTTCTCTACACTTTGTAGCAGAAAGATATTAAGTGTTAGTTAAAAAAGGTTTTTATTCAGTGAATGGGTGCTTTAATGAATCCAAGAAATTCCCGCCACAAAGTTGCCCATACAATTATGGCCTTTTTATGTGACACTTTTGCATCAAGGGAAATATATAGGATATGCTCTCTCCCCTTCCTTTACCTCCATGTTGTCAAATGTAAAAAAATGACAACTTCAAACTTGACATCTACTGAAATAGCGGGCTATTCAAAGAACACTTCTATCGGAAAACCCTTTATTAGAGGAAGTTTTTGAAAAAGAATCATGTGTTTTATTCATTCTTAAAAAACGCGCAATTTGAAACACCCCTCATTCCCAGATCTGAATAACGAGAAGTGGGTGAATATTACAAATTTACAACTAACTTGGATGCTAGAATATCATGATACGGCAACAACAAACCGCAATTTCATACTGAAGTGAACATTTTAGTAGAACTGAATTGTTTTGTGGGCTGTTACAAAGGCACAAAAGGGTAAGTCCTTATGTTCAGCTATGCTTCGGTTGAAACGAACAATGCTTCACCTTGCAGTATTACGAACTTTATTCGTTACTAATGCTCTTTTAAACATTCTACGAAGTAATTAGAGGCATTTATATAATTAAATCGAGTAATAAACGCGATGCATTAATAATAATTGACTCGAGCAGAGGGAATGCAGCGCCCTAAAGCAATCTCTGCTGAACAATAGTGTGAAAAAACGTCAAACCCTATTCAAACAAGCACACTGAAATTCCATTTCGTGAAGTTGATTTTGAACGATTTAATGATTGAATAACTTGATAACACAATCGAAATGTTATTAGAATTGTAGGTATTTGAGATATTTTCATTATTTTCTCCCTTACTTTGGCTTCGGCCCGCTTTCGCTGACGTCCTCGAAATATTCACTTGAAACTAGAAACTTTTAGAAAAACAACTTTGATTATTCAAAATATTTCTGAAAACACATGCATCAATTACTTTATCCACGACTATTGTAAAATCCATCCATTGTACGTCTCTGTGCTCGCCTCAATAATACGCATCAATTGCAAGGAAATAATGAGATTAAAATTCACTGCTGTCAGATGCTTCTTATTCTTAGATTTAGCTTTGATATAATATTCTTAAATTGATATTTCTTCAGTATTCTCAAGTACCCCAACTAATAAATATGGGCATACCTTGTCAATCGAAGGCCAAATCTACTTTCAATATATCAATAAAACTTTTTTTATCACAAAATATACAATGACCATAGTTTTTCATATGTTAGCTTGACTTTTTTCACGCTTTTCATATAATTAAGGATCTGGTCGCGGTCGCCAAATGTTAAAATTTTCAAGAAATATATTCAGTAGTTTGGGTTGAAGGACTTAGGTCAATTACCTAAATACAGTTATTTATTTATTTATATTCAGTAGTCGTGGATGAAGTATAGTAGGCTACTAGCGTATAACGGATGTTATTTACTCGGTGATTTGGGCCTAAACTATACCTCGCGAATAATCATAAGTATCATTTTACGGTCGTTGCATAATATACTATTATCTATTTTTCGATTATTCAGTCAGAATTCATTTGAACTTATGATTGAAGTCCAGCTTCTCTTCAAATATACAGATGGTTGACTAACGGGGTTTTCGGCAACTGACATAAAAGCTTCTTTCTTCCTTAAGTTTTCTACGTTTCAGTTTTTTCTCTTCTGATATTATGGAAGCTTCAATCCATTCAGTACTGTAGTCTTCATTCAAAGCATGTTAAACGATCTTGACTAGTCAGTCTTTCCTGTTGAATTGATTTTCTCTAATTCGAATATTGAAGAATAGGTTTCTAAAATGAAGGTTGGCAAATGCTGATCAGAACGTCAAATGGTTGATGTAAAAACAAGATATTCTACAAGTTGTAGAATAATCTACAAGTTGTAGAATATCTTTGGGTAAAAATGATTTAAATAACCCAAATCATATTTCGATAAATTTTCAATCACCAAGAATTTCAAGTCAAAAGTCTCAATATTTCATAAACTTTCTTTTTTCTCGTTTTCTTTAGCGGTAGAATAGATAGACAGACAGCATATTATTGAACAGCCTTCTGGAGGAAAATGTTAGTCTATTTTAATATCTGTAATTCCTAGAAAATTTCACAACTGATGCGCCGATCTTTGATACTGAATTCATTTCTCTGTTTTTCGAATAGAAGGTATCTATAGTCCGTTCACGAAAAGTTGAGCCGTCGGTTTGCCATGGAAATTTGGCATACTCCACTGTGTATATTAAAATTTTAGGTTATGTTCTTTATTTTCTTGTCAGATTGATACGCAATGTTGTCAATATTTAGCCTATTCATTTTGTAGAGTTTTGTGCTCCTGAGTAACTCAAAAGCTCGAAATACGGCTTGGCATTGGCTGCGCACAAGCACTGGAATAAATAGGAGCACGAAACTTCTCAAAACGAACACTGTAATAGCATAGAGTTCTCTAATAACTCGCAAGCTCGTCGGACGAGGCCGGTTACATTCGGCAACGTTGACTTTATATTACGTTATGACAGCAATTTTGCCAACTTCAGATAAATAAAACAACACCTACTTTGCGATCAAACTTTCGTGAACGGACTATATTCTTTTCCGCTTCATGACTGTTCTCAATGACATAAAAATAGTTGAAATTCTTTTTACCAGCGCAATTTTCACACATAAAAAATAGATCGATGACATAATGCACTCGTATAAAAAGTAATTCGTACAATTTGATCCACATGAAATGTCTGTACCATCGTTTCAGCGAACAATTATCATTGGGAATACCGATATTTGTACAATGCATCATGTTTATGTTTGTAAACATGTTGTATATTTGATATTCTACCAAACGAACGAACTGAAAGCATGTTTTCGAGTATCATTTTTTCATTTTGAAGCTTTTGATGTGCTGTTACATTCTTTGGGGATTTATAACCACGTTTTTATTTGATTCGTCAGGTATAAAATTGAGAGATCGAAAGTTTTATTCAACTGAATTTTCAATATGTTTTGTCATATGGTTCTACCAAATTCTCATATAGGTATCAAACAATAGGCCCTTTCTATATGACGCTGCATCACTTCCAAATTGATGCAGAATCAGTTGATGCGCGTTCTAATTGACAATGTTGTGATTTGAAACTGATGCGCATCACTTTCAACTGATGTTGCTTTCGGACAAAATCAGTTTAATTTCCACAATCACTTCATCATAACAATAACATAACCTAACATTCTCCAATTTACTTCTAAGCATCACAGAAAGTGAATTATTTGCTCAGTTTCATTGCTAGTAATGAAAAACTCATTATTCTTTTAGAATGTGCTTCCGAACTATCGTCGATATTCTGATTTGGTACTCTTATTCCAAACTTTTTCGTTTCGTTGATTGTCATCTGAAAAAGTCATGTTCTATTCGTCAAAATCATTTCACTTTCAACTGGAGTGATTTCGGAAATTATTCAGCCAAATAGAAAGCTAGGATTGAAGCATGTGTAATTTACAGTATAAGCAGGGAAAAATGTGAAAGGGGTGCCATACATTTCTGCGAATGATACCTACAGGAGCACAGAGAAAAAAATCTCGTATATGTGTAGTGATTTCATGCTAAGATTATCTTGAATAATTATATGAAATATTCATTTATATTTTTGGGTTTTTCTCAATTGAAACAAATTTTCTTTTTTTCTCGAATAGAATCCACAAGCAACTGATGAAATTTCGATCAAATAGGTAGACGATTCGTATCAACTGAAATATTTCATAGAACATGAAAGTCCTTGTAGTGTATTACTGCAATAACCACCACTTAAGTGGTTATTCAAAAATGAACTAATTAACTTGCCTCTGAAACTAGCTGCATTAAATCTCGAATTTAAATTGAAGTCGAGATTAGATTCTATCAAGAACCATCTTGCAGCTTAATTTCTTCACGAAAATACTGCAGCTTGGAGAGACCTTGGACGAGATTTTCATTATGGGGGTTCATAGCTCAATAATCTGATGAAGATTCGGGTTCTCTTGAATAACTTCTTAGGAGGAATTTGTTAAAGTCAACGATTCATTTAATACTCAATAATTAGGGATGATGAAGTAGGAATGAAATTCAACGTTCTTTCTTAGGAATATGCCATGATATTTTAGTGTTACTAGCAGAAGGTTGAATTATTTAATGAAATTCCTCTGGGGGATTTAATTTAGGAATCCGAGAAAATATTTCGTGCTGAATTGAATAAGCTCATTAATTCGCTTGAATTTCTGAGAGAATGTAACTTGTTCTATCTACTGAGTAAAGGAATAACGGTGAATTTTGCTGAAAACCCACAGTGTTTTTTCGAAAAGAATGTATTGTAGAAAAAGAACGTTACTTATGATTATACAACTTTAATGCCCGATTGCACCGTTCATCTAAGCAACGTTTAAGCCTTAAGTGACGTTTATTCCATTGATGAAACGTCATTTCAGGGTTTAAACGTTGCTTAGACGAACAGTACAATTGGGCATTAAGGTGATATCTGGCAAATAATGTCCATAATTGTCCTGTCCACACTTTTTGCCACATATTCGCAAAACGGAGTCACATAAAGTGCTGAAAGTTTACACATAGGCTAATATGAAAAATACGCATCGACTAGATTGAGTACATTTCTTTCATGTCGAGCACAATCGTATCATTTGGGGGGGGGGCGAAGGATATTTCTAGTTGAAACTTCTTTAACTTTCAATATTTCGCGAGATTTATATCATATTCATTAACTCTGATGTTTTTTCTTGAAAAAAAATGCCTAATCATTATCAAGTGAAAATAAATAAAAAAAAGTGAACATTGAGTACTTGGTGAAAAGAGAGATAAATTCAAAGAAATGGTGCATCTGGGCGTTATTATACAAGAGCATCTTTTTTCAAGAAACAATATCAGAGTTTATGAATATGATGTGAATCTCGCGAAATAATGAAAGTTAAAAAAGTTTCAACTAAAAATACACTTCGCCCCCCCAAATGATACGATTGTGCTTGAGATGAAAGAAATGCACTCACACTAATCGATGCGTATTCTTGATATTAGCCAATGTGTAAACTTTCAGCACTTTATGTAACTCCGTTTCGCGAATATGTGGCAAAAAGTGTGGACAGGGCGTTATCTTCAAAGGGCACTAGCTCCTTAACGAAGCAATTTTGCATTATATGATTTGCGTCGAATCTGTCTAAAATACGATCTATAATGTCCACTAGAAGTTTGTCGGTCTAATAACGGGACACCCTGTATACCGATGTAATAAACTATTGGTGCTATCTAAGGTTTTTTCCATCTGTCTCCACCTATTTCAGAATAGTTTATTTCTATTTGGGTCAAGTTATATTCTCAGGTTATCATCCTGAAAACGGCATCATTAGATACTTAGCGTGAGATTTTGCAGTGGTGCCAATGAGTGTATATATTAGAGTTTACTTAAGGATAGCGCCTGCGAATAATTGCGTATATTTTTCGATTTTGTTTTGTTTCATATTCGTTAGAAGTTTTCTATTCTTTGGAAGGTTCCAAGGAATATTTAATTGATGTGAATAAACCCTTCAATGATTTATATATTGAGGTTGAACCATATGTAAATAACTGTGTCAATAATATCACATCGAACAGTGATTCACATAAGGTTTAACCTTAATATATAAATCATGGAAGGGTTTACTAACATATATCAAATATTTCTTGGAACCTTCCAAACAATAGAAAACTTCTTAGGAATATGAAACAGAACAAAATCGGAAAATATTCGCAATTATGTGCAGTCGCATTCTTCTACATTCTAATTTTGTGAAATATTGTTATTTTGGAGATAGAATAAAACACTGCCTAGAAGTTGAAATACCTACTTCAAAGTTACTCCCTTCTTGTCAATATCAATTTCGATGGATCCAGTTTATAAGGAAACGAACCCTCCCCTTCCGAAACAATATCCTTCAATTTAAAGCATCTGCCTAACCAGAGGAGCTCCTTAATTTATCCCAACTCCCTTCTTGAAAGGGCCCCATACTCTTCTCCAGTTACCACAGTCAAAATCATAATATCGAAAAACCTCGGGGGTAGCAAGTGTGTCGAATAATAATTAGGCAATGAAAATGACATACAGACAGCCTTCACCAACCATCTCAAGAGATTTAGAAAGTCTTCTCTTTAGAAGGCAGTGGCGGCTTTTCAGGTGAAGGGAGTGAAGTGGCTCTTCACCTTAAAATTCCTAGGGTCAGGGTCACCTAAAATGTTCATTGAGGATGATTATTATTATTCACTATTTATACAATAATTTAATCGTTTCATTAGCTCCATGTCAGAACTCAGGAGACGTTTATTATCGAGATTATTATCGAATCACGAAACTCATTATAAATATCTTGTCGCTTCCCGCATCGAGTGAAGAGGTTTGTCACGGAACTTGCACCTCGATCGCTCAAGCAGACTGCGTTGCAATGGTAACGGGTGACGTCACCGGGGCTTTCTATTACGTTTCTCGCTGCAGTGAAGACTGTGAAGAGCTCCAGTAACCCTCTGCACCTGTTACGTTCGTCGGTGTGTCGCTCCAGTGAGAACGTCTGACCGTTATTTACTTTAAGTGCTTCGGCTTCGATATTAAAAATGAACCCCATTAATGACATTGTGTGCAGTTTATTAGGAACTCCGTTTCATCATTGGAAAGATCAAGAAAAAAAGAACATCTTGAATGAAGGTCGGCCTACTGTTAACTTGAAAATTTCTACAAGAAAAGAAATGAAAAATGGCAAATCATATAATATTAATTTCAAATCACCTTGGTGAGTTTACATAAAAAAGATGTTATTCTAGATTTTTCTGCTTGTTTAGCTCTTCACCTCTTTTTTCACCCACGAGCCGCCACTGTTAGAAGGTGCAATCAGTTTCTTTTTTCTGTGACGGGAAAAAATGTGACATTTTAAATCCATTGACAGGTCACAAAATATGACTTCTTACGGAATTACTTTTTTCCCTGTCAAAAAAATGATTCTCTATGTAGCCGAGAAAAAAGTACTTTTTCCTTTTGTATAACCTCGAGCTAAAATCTATTACTTTTTTGCCTTGTATAATAAATAACTATTTTTGTGCGTACTAGTAATCCAGTGAGAGTTTTTTTCATTTTGTGTTCCAATCATAGCCTAAATTCGGAAAGGTGATACCCACTATGAGGGCAAAGGTCCGATGAAGAAATTGTTGGCTGTTCTTTTTACGAGAGCGTCCGCTTTCCCCTAAATGTTCTGGTACGCAAAATCCAAAGTAAGATCTAGCTTGTTATCTTCGACAGTATTGTAATTTTGTCGAATACTGTTATTTTGAAGATGAAATAATTCACTGCCTCATAATTGGAATAGCTGCTTCAAAGTTCTTCCTTTCTTGTCAATATCGATTTCAATACATTCAGTTTACAGTTTACTGTGGGAAGGAGGAAAAAACTCTCATCCACCTAGTCACGGAATGCTTTGACATTGCGAGCCTAAGGAAAAAAATTCTTTGGGCAAGAAATTTGTAAGAGTGAGGAACTAGCCTCGTTGAAGCCTTCACAGATACTGGATTTCATCAGATCTTTGGAACTGAAAGGCGAGATGTGAAAGATGTGGTCAGAACAGCTCTGTAAGGGGGCACAATAGACCTTGAGGTCGCAGTGAACTGTAACCCCTTTTTAAACTATAAACTATATAGTGTTCAATTACTCTATGCGTCGTGTTTATATTGTCATTTCCTTTTGACGTTCATAAACTGAATTATTTTACTGATTTAGTGGCAGTTTATTGTTGCTTTTGGGTATTCCGGTATTTATAGCTATGGCAAAAATACGAAAATGTTTTATTATATTCTGAAATTGTAGGAATAAAAATCTAACCAATTGTTTACTTCACCCCAGTGCGGCAGTGAAATGCTTTCCATCTCACTCTTGTGCTTGTTAACAATACAGTACTTGTTCAGTCGTGAATGTACCCTACCTCTCGGAGAAAATTGTCCCGATTGCTGGCACCACCTGCGGCTGCGGAATGAACCTGGTCGGTAAACAAATATCGCCATTAATTAATAATTTTCTCCAAGTATAGAACTGTGCCTTATATTCGAAAAGTGATCAAACTTGAGTTTTTTGATAACTCAAAAAAATTCATCGATCATCTTCTGATGAGCACCTATTTCAATTTCATCATTTCTTCTGTTAAAACCGATTAAGCAATTTCGAGTGAAGTGTGTGAGACTCGAACAGCTAAGTGATAACCACAAAGCCGGTGCAGAAAAGGTTTATCATCCCTTTTCCCTATCCTCAACCACGTTCTGCTATCAGATTGGGGTCAATTAACAGAAACCTTCTCTTTTAACTCTCTAGGTAAGTGCACACCAAAATTCATTCCATAAATTGCTCAATCTTGTAATTGTCGTCTGAAATTAGTTGTAGTCATTTGCAACCATTTAGTACTTTTCAAGTGTAAGGGCATCTCAATGTTTACCTCTTACTCTGAGGTAGCAAGTGTTTCGAATTTAAATTATTAGGCCATGAAAATGACATACAGACATCCTCCGCCCAGCAATCTCAAGCGATTTAGAAAGTCGTGTTAGCTCTGTATTGCGGCTTCGATGTAATTACTTTAATGGATACAAAACAGTGGAGTATCTAAAGGGTGGGCAGAGGGGCGGTGGCGGTGTAATATCAAAGCCGTCGAGACTTTTATGCGCCAATGAAAATATAAGATCCGGATGCGGAACGATAGCTTTGATTCTGGATGTTTTTATGGGTCCGGGAATTTAATTCTTGAGTTATGTTTTCGCCGCTTTTCTGGTTTTATTGCGTTCGCCGTTTAGGGTTGAGCGGCGAAGGGACTTTTGGAGCTTCCGCGTAAACGGTTTTGATCTCATTCAATTGCTGGTGCTTCAGTCGGATTTTCCGGGTTTGATGGGATTGAAACAAGGAGTGTTAGGCTGAGTATTCTTCGTATATTTTTTTTCACACAAATTCTGTATCACTATCACTTATAATATGGTTTTTATGATTCTATTGCATGGCAAGCAGACATTCTTTGCGAAGTCTTGCAATGGCTACGCATTCTGTAACTAAGTGATTAGCAGTTTCCTCCTTTTTCTCCTCACAGAATTAACACTTGTCAGTTTCTGTTGTGCGAATTCTCATCACATGCTTCCGAAGGCTACAATGTATTGTTAGAAAGCCAGAGAGAAGGCGTATTCTTGATGGGATTGAAATACTTTTTGAAGCTTGCAGTTTTAAAGTTCAGGAAGAAGTTTTTGGAATAAACCATTCCCGAAAGGTTCTTCCAGAGTGCTACAAAAAATCATTCTTATAGGTGTGTTTGCCTATACCACAGAAAGGTTCTGAGCCTGTAAGTGGCGGTTGTGCTCTCTGTCTGGCTTGTGTGTCTACATTGTCCCTCAATTTCCTTTGATTCTTGAGTGACCAAGAACCCAGACTACAGAGACCCTATTTTTCTTGCCTACTTCAATGACTATCAGAATGGATCACCAGTAACTTATACTAAGTTACCGTATTCCTTTTTGATTCATTCTTCTTGTGCACTAACGTTGATTTATTGAATCTGTTTCAGGTAAGTACGAATCTGATGAGAACCCCCTAGGATAGAAGCTTCACTTCTTTCTTCCGGATGATTCTACGTCTCAGCAGTTCTTCGGCTAAGCTTTTGCACCATATGCATCCCAGGAGATAGTTGCAGCAAAGGTCAGTACGTTTTCAGTTTAATCTGTTGTTTTAATTGCATGCTGTAGTGATTCGTTGTTATTGTAGTTGTCAATCTTACTTCTGTTCTTTTTTAGGTTATCTTACTCCCCAGCTTTTTGGACGTCAATACAATAGTGGTTTTTCCTTAAGAGGCCACTATGTCTGAATTCCGAAGGGCAGTGATGGTCAAAGGAAAAGGTTTTTTTGATCTATTGATAAGGTTGAAACAACTCGGGAGATTTTTCCAGAAGATCATATAACGACTGGAATTTTGTGAAACGATGATGGAAAAAGAAAATGAAAATAGTTCATTTCTGAGCAATGTCTCATTTATTGATGAGTCATCGTTTTCCTTGAATAGAAAACATAACCCATCAGTAATAAGATATTGGTCTAGAAAGAATAAACATCTGAGTATTTCTGTAAGTACCTAGTATCCTGAAAAACTCAATAGTTGGACTGGAATACTGAAAAATATTTGCAGCTTTTAAAAAATAGAATTATTCTGACAGTTCGACAACTACCAATTGACTTCGATCTTGTCTGGTTTCAACAGGATGGCTGTCCAATTTCTGACCGTGCCATTTCTTCAAATGGCACGATCAAATGGTTCCCAAGGTCACCAGATTTTCCCCCCAATGATTTCCATTTTTGGGGTTAAAGTTTGGTTATGGTCATGAAATTGACAGATCGACAAATCTTGTTGAATTAAGGTCCAAAGTAATCGAACTTTGTGCCAAAATAGCAACTATGCCGAATCTGCTCAGAGAGATGAGATTATCTCTGTAGAATAGATTTGGCTACTGTTTGGCTCAACAAAGTGGATTATTTGAACATTTCATTCAGATTTTTCGATCTCTCAGTTATTCGAATTAATTTTTTTGTTGTTCGATTTTTTATGTAGAATTTATTTCATTTTCAAACCAGTCATTGCGAAGAAAAATAAAATGATTTACACTGAGTGAATTATTTATTGGATTTATTGTGGCAAATGAATTCCTCGCATACACACAATAAAATTATCGTAATAACATTCGAATCAAACCGATATGGTCCAACAAAAAACATGTTTGGATTGCGTCTGATTCCATCGCGCACGCAGATTGAGAAGCAACACCCGACAGATCCCCACTACCTCTTGCGGCTGTTCGCGGTGACCAGATTTTTACCTGATATGGCATCGCATTCATGTTTTGATTTTTTCACTGTTCCATTGAAGCCAGAGCTTGAGCCTTGGAGATTTGTACGCTAAATCCTATGTTTCCGAGTGAATTTTGATACTTGTATATTTCATCATGAAAAAATTTTCTCTTCAATAAATTAATTCAACATCAGCACACTCAATCTTGCATAATCGGTTTCACTTGAGAATCTAATTAATCGAAAGCAAATCGAATGCCGACGAATATTTGAACATCAAGTCACCTCGTTTACCTTTCCTGCAGATTTCCCTCATAAAAGCCAGCTCCATGTATACATATCATATTCCCACCCCGTCTTCCACCACCGCGAGCTGTCATCTCAGGATATTGGAAGCGTTATCTTCATCTCGGAAGTTCAACAAGTTCACTTCCTTCTTTTTCCATCCAGTCTCGATGAGAAGTTTGTGTGTGCGGAAAATAATCGAAAGAAAACACCAAAGTTCCTGAATAGATCGAAGCGTCCCCTGGCTACAGATTACTTCGATAAATAGAAAAGAGCGCCGGGTGAGAAAACAAATACCTAGATACTTATTTTTGGTGGTTTGTCGGTGACACCACATTCACATGTTATCTATTTCCTGCGGCGCTTTGGAAATGGATTATTGCCACGAATGATGAACTGTGAATTGATCTGTCTGATGGAAGTTCTATGTTAGGTTGGTATACCCGAGTGATGGTTTTTATAAGATAATGGAACATTGTACTGGCTTGCCAAGAGATATCGAATCGAGTTGAGAGTGATGGAGAGCAGAAGGAGCTCGAAGTAGGTTGGAAATAAGTTTTAGTGGAAGATACGGATATGTAGGAACCTCAGAAATAACTTGTTGAATGAGCTGAATTGATCTGGATAGTTGCGAAAATAAGAAATAGGTATTGTAGAAGATAGTATTGATATTGGTGTCATATTTAAATTTCTATATCTGGTGGTTGGTTGGTAACACCACATTCACATGTTATCTATTTCCTGCGGCGCTTTGGAAATGGATTATTGCCATTAATGATGAACTGTGAATTGATATGTCTGATGGAAGTTCTATGTTAGGTTGGTATACCCGAGTAATGGTTTTTATAAGATAATGGAACATTGTACTGGCTTGCCGAGAGATATCGAATCGAGTTGAGAGTGATGGAGAGCAGAATGAGCTCGAAGTAGGTTGGAAATAAGTTTTAGCGAAAGATACGGATATGTACCTCAGAAATAACTTGTTGATTGAGCTGAATTGATCTGGATAGTTAAAGAAATAAGGATTAGGTATTGTAGAAGATAGTTTTGATTTTAGTGTATGTATTTTAATTCTTATTTTTGGTGGTTTGTTGGTGACACCACATTCACCTGTTGTCTATTTCCTGCGGTGCTTTGGAAATGGATTATTGCCACGAATGATGAACTGTGAATTGATCTGTCTGATGGAAGTTCCATGTCAGGTTGGTATACCCGAGTGATGGTTTTTATAAGATATTGGTACATTGTACTGGCTTGCCAATAGATATCGAATCGAATTGAGAGTGATGGAGAGCAGAATGAACTCGCAGTAGGTTGGAAATAAGTTTTAGTGAAAGATACGGATATGTACCTCAGAAATAACTTGTTGATTGAGCTGAATTGTTCTTGATAGTTGCGTGAATAAGAAATAGGTATTGTAGAAGATAGTTTTGATTTTAGTGTACATATTTTAATTTTTATTTTTGGTGGTTTGTTGGTGACACCACATTCACATGTTATCTATTTCCTGCGGCGCTTTGGAAATGGATTATTGCCACGAATGATGAACTGTGAATTGATCTGTCTGATGGAAGTTCTATGTTAGGTTGGTATACCCGAGTGATGGTTTTTATAAGATAATGGAACATTGTACTGGCTTGCCAAGAGATATCGAATCGAGTTGAGAGTGATGGAGAGCAGAATGAGCTCGAAGTAGGTTGGAAATAAGTTTTAGTGGAAGATACGGATGTGCTACTTCGAAATAACTTGTTGATTGAGCTGAATTGATCTTGATAGTTGCGGAAATAAGAAATAGGTATTGTAGAAGATAGTTTTGATTTAAGTGTACATATTTTAATTCTTATTTTTGGTGGTTTGTTGGTGACACCACATTCACATGTTATCTATTTCCTGCGGCGCTTTGGAAATGGATTATTGCCACGAATGATGAACTGTGAATTGATCTGTCTGATGGAAGTTCTATGTTAGGTTGGTATACCCGAGTGATGGTTTTTATAAGATAATGGAACATTGTACTGGCTTGCCAAGAGATATCAAATCGACTTGAGAGTGATGGAGAGCAGAATGAACTCGAAGTAGGTTGGAAATAAGTTTTAGTGGAAGATGCGGATATACCTCAGAAATAACTTGTTGATTGAGCTGAATTGATCTTGATACTTTCGGAAATAAAAAAAGGTATTGTAGAAGATAGTTTCGATTTCAGTGTACATATTTTAATTTTTATTTTTGGTGGTTTGTTGGTGACACCACATTCACATGTTATTTATTTCCTGCGGCGCTCTGGAAATGGATTATTACCATGAATGATGAACTGTGAATTGATCTGTCTGATGGAAGTTCTATGTTAGGTTGGTATACCCGATTGATGGTTTTTATAAGATAATGGAACATTGTACTGACTTGCCAAGAGATATCGAATCGACTTGAGAGTGATGGAGAGCAGAATGAGCTCGAAGTAGGTTGGAAATAAGTTTTAGTGGAAGATACGGATATGTTCCTCAGAAATAACTTGTTGATTGAGCTGAATTGATCTCGATAGTTGCGGAAATAATAAATAGGTATTGTGAAAGGTTGTTGTGATTTCAGTATACATATTTCAATTCTTATTTTTGGTGGTTTGTTGGTGACACCACATTCACATGTTATCTATTTCCTGCGACGCTTTGGAGATGGATTATTGCCAGGAATGTTGAACTGTGAATCGATCTGTCTGATGGATGTTCTATGTTAGGTTGGTATACCCGAGTGATGGTTTTTATAAGATAATGGAACATTGTACTGGCTTGTCAAGAGATATCAAATCGAATTGAGAGTGATTGAGAGCAGAATGAACTCGAAGTCAGTGTCTCCCAATAAGCTTGATAGAACTTTGAAATTGAATAAAACAACAACAAATTAACTGATTTTGGTTCTCAAACATTTATTCGAAAGATACGGTGTATAAGTTTATGATTTAAACAAGATATCGTTCAAATGGCCTCCACGAGCTCGTTTGCAGACCTTAATTCGTTTGACCCAATTTTCCATGACTCGGCCTAGCATTTCCTGTGGTATGGCCTCGATACACCTCGTAATGTTCTCCTCAAGGTCTTGAATTGTCGCTGGAGAGTTGCTGTACACTTGTGATTTCACATATCCCCATAAAAAAAGTCCAAGGGCGTTAAATCACACGATCTTGGCGGCCAGGCGATGGGGCCGTTTCTCGAAATTAATGAGTCGCCGAACTTATCGCGCAATAAAGTCATGTTGTCGTTCGAAATGTGTGGGGGGGAGCCGTCCTGTTGGAAATAAAGATCGTCGTCACTAATTTCATCAAATTTCGGGAAGAGAAATTCACGCAGCAAGTCGCTATAGCGCTGGCTGTTCACAGTAACGGCTTGTCCGGCGTAATTTCGGAAAAAATACGGCCCGATGATGCCACCACTCCACAATCCACACCAACTGTGATCTTTTGTGGATGCAAAGGTCTTTCTTCCACCACTTGTGGATTAGAATCGCTCCAATATCGGCAATTCTGCTTGTTAAAGAAGCCGTTCAGCCAGAAATGAGCCTCATCAGAAAAGATGATTTTCTTGTGGAAATCTGGATCAGCTTCTAACATCTCTAGAGCCCAATCTGAGAACGCCCGACGCAAACTATGGTCATGAGGCTTCAGCTCTTGTGCCAGCACTATCTTGTAAGGATGTAGGCCCAAGTCAATTCGCCACATTGTCATCCGAGAGAGCCCCATTTCTTGCGAGCGGCGATTTACGGAAACATTTGAATTGTCGCGGACACTGGCCGAAACGGCGGCGATATTTTCAGCGCTGCGAGCATTTCTGCGTCGTACAGGCACCTTTCTATCATGGAGAGAAAACTCACTTTCCAACTTTTTGATTACACGTCTGATTTGCTGCTCAGATGGAACGAAACCATCACCATTTTTCCGTTGAAACTCTCTTCGCGTGGCCACCGGCGAACGCGAATTTGCGTAATAAATTTGGACGATTTCCAAACGTTGTGTGAGCGTGAAACTTTTCATGGTAAAACTTTGAACCTTTCTGAATAAAATGACACTTCGAACGTCAAAATTGATAAACAAATATGGCCGCCAAAACCTTACAAAGTTCTACAACCTTATTGGGAAACACTATAGGTTCGAAATAAGGTTTAGTGAAAGAAACGGATATGTTCCTCAGAAATAACTTGTTGATTGAGCTGAATCGATCTCGATAGTTGCGGAAATAAGAAATAGGTATTCTAGAAGATAGTTTTAGATCACACTTGGATGTACCTACTGATAACTCAAAGCTTGTCGAACGAGCTTTGAATGGATATAATTTCATGAAATGGATGGAGACTACAGTGTTTCATGAGAAAATTCAAATGCAATTTTGACGACTGAATAAAACAAAGTCATCAATTGTTCTGCTGAGAATTATTAATTCTCCTGAAAACGGTTGGCAAATGCTGGCCTTAACTTTGAGCAGAAGAAATGATTATGATGGAAATTCGCTATGGAAGAATTTTTTTCAGTTCGTATTTGAATACAACGGGTGTTATCATTATCAATGGTTGTCATTATTTCAATCTATTGCGACGTCAATATTTTGGCAAAAAAAACATAATCAACATAAATTCAGAATGTCTCATTTGGTTCCAAACATTTTTGTTTGATGTAACAACCTCAATTTCTAAATCATAAATTTCTGAAAACAAATGTTTTGAAACCAGGTCATAGATTCGACCAAATGTCAGAAAAGCTGATGAAATTTTTTAGATAACTTCGAAACATCACCATCATTTGTAACCAACATTCAAAATCATCAACTCACCCAAGGGTTGGCAATCAAGTGACACTCAAAATAAACGTCAGCACCTTCTTTGATATCACTAGCATCAAGTCCGTGACCCAGTTTCAAGGTCACTTTGGGCGGATAAAGTACGCGTAACATCCATGTTCTTTGCTGTTCGCTAAAAGGTATTCGATGGTTGGAAGCCTTGCAGCTGAGTACGAGACCATGGTCAGCGGATGTGGGGGTGAATGAGAGGGTGCTCGTTGTAGTGTTGCCGTCAGCTGAAACGGTTACAGTGCCACCTTCTAGAGATAAACCATCCTGAAAAAAACATTGATTTTAATGGATGAATTAAATAGGAAGCATGTTTTATAGAAACGATGGGACAAATAATCTTTCTCACTTTTAAGTAGGTAGGTATAACAAGATGAGGTTATAGGTACTAAAATTATTTCAATCCATTTTTAAAAAAACTTTTTAGGTTTTCACTTCCAGTCTCTGAAACGGAAATGATGTTCTATAAAGATGAAGAGGGCTCTCAGATGCCTTTTACATAGTATAATCCCTTCATTTGAATCCGAGCACGCGAAAAAACTTATTCAATCAACTTGTTTATTGCGTTAATAGTTCAGAGCAACAATCGCTGCATTAACAAACGAGTTGATGGTTAGATTTTCTCGTCGACTGCATTATGAGTCAAGTATAACAAAATTTTTGGCTGAAATAAATTTTTATCCTGCATAAGAAATACATTTGACATAATATAAACTTTTTCCGTCGATCTCAAAATAAAATTTTATTTCAATGTGTAAGAAATTGATTATTAATGACCCAACAAGCTATTTCAATGCAATACTTATGGCAACCGTTCACAAAGTATTCAGAAGCACTACGAGAAATGTCAAAACTCTTAACTCTACTCGAACATAGATACAGAAATTTTATTATGTCAAATATAAGTCTTGTGCAAAATGAAAATGTATCTCAATCAAGAATTCATACACAATTCATATTGAGATCGTCAGAAAAATCTGGAATAAGTTTCAAACTACTTGATGTAATTTGATGAAAATTTTATATGATTAGTGGTATTAAGGACCTTTTAAATCACCGCACCCAAATTTCAATTAGCTTGTTCAGTTTTCCAGGGGCGGACTGGGTTGTACATTTTAATGCTTACATTTTTAACACCCTGTATGATAAGGTGCTAAAAAACATATTTGGAGACCTTGAACATTGAGCTAAGAAAAAGTAGTCTTCTTCAGTATCGATAAAATGAACCATTTTCGAAAAAAAATAATGAAAGAAGTAAGTAATCGAAATGTATTCCACTAAAATGAATTTCTAGTGGCGTCATTTAGGAGGTCGTATCTTCGTAGGGGAGCCGCTAGGAAAAAATCATATGGGAACTTGTCATCTTATTTTTTTATGTTTTATTGAAATCCACATTTTCCCGGGAAATCCTGTATATGTAATTGAATCAAATATGGCTTTTCTACTTCCTTTTTGTACGCCAAAAACCAAGTTATGTAAATACCAAATTTCCCCCTCAAACTCCCGAAAATCTGAAAGTGGAACATTATGAAAACAACATCGAAAGTATCCATTGATTCTTGGGTATCTTATTCCATTATCTAGCTGAATAGTACAAAAACCACCACGGCCATTAGGTTCGACAATTTCACTTCCGAGTTCCCTATTCAGCGTCTGCTTATGTTCGATAACTCGCATTCTTTTTGGGAGCTCAGTTCGTGTTTTCAATACACCCTGACGTTTTTCCCACACTTCTTTCATTGCCGGTTTGTAAAACTGACTCTATTCATCGAGGATGATGTCTTAGGAAATGATGTTTTCATGCCACATGGTTTCCTGAATCCCTATTTTCACTTTTTTGTTCCCTACTTCGAACTCGAGATTGCTATGTTTGTTTCAGGCAGTATATAGGGAAAAACCATTGAGGTGTTAAATAAAATGGATGTTAGCTTATATCATAATGGTTTAAGTAGATTTTCTTTGTTAGTGGAACCTTGTTAAAACTGATGTTTGTTACTTTTAACTAAAGGGTTTTATAAAAAGAGTGGTTATTTGGAATAGCCCGCTATATCGGTTGATATCACGTTTGAAGCTGTCATTTTTTGACATTCGACAAGTAGAAACTACGCCATTAATAGAAATAAAAAAACGCATTGAAATTCACTAAAAAATTTTGGCAGAAATGGTTTGTAAAACTCGAACATTTTTGGGTCGTCGTGAAGCACCTTGTAGGACCGCAATAAAGAAATTAGTGGAAAAATTCGAGTTGTTGGGACAGGTTAGTGATGTGAAGAATAAAACTCGTGCACGTCGCTCAAGAAGAGACGAGAATATTGCTGGTGTAGCCGAAAGTGTTGAAGAAAACCCTGGTTTATCCATTCCCCCTCGTTCTTTGGAATTAGGCATTCCACGAAAGGCAGTACACCGTATTTTGCATAAAGATTTTGGTCTTTAGGCTTATAAAGTTCAGTTAACACAAGAACTCAAGCCAGCTGATCATCAACAACGTCGTGACGTTATTTTAATATCCAATTCACGAAATGTGTATTCATTTGATCTGGTTTAAAATACCCTCTTGACCCAAGAGCAAGAATTAAGTATTTTATATCTCAATATTGAAGGTATTTATCCAAATGGCAAATGGTTTCAAGTTTCAATTTGTAAAAATGGCGAAACAGGGTTTTTTCTACTGAGGTTTTTTCCTGTGCTCTGGTATCATAGGCCAAAATAGTATGGTACCCCGTTTTGCACCAACCTCAGCTAGGGATATTTTTGTTTCATGTATTGTATTTTGTTAGCTCTCAAATCAAAAGAAATATATTTGAATGTTATTTGGACTTTACATCATTTCTGCTTGTTATATTCGAAGTTTCGACAGTCGCCAGGAAAACAATTGAAACTTGCAACTTTCGTCACTTTTGAAAATGTTTGTCATTTTTTACAGATCTCAGATGGCAATCATCGATGATTTGATCTATTTTTGATTGAATGAGTTGAACACTTTATTTGATTTTTTTGGAGCTAGATCTTATAAATAGAGCCCACATAATATCTAAATACTCAACTTATGTTAAATTTTGACATAGATTTTCAACTTTAGTCCACATGTTGGTATTATTTGAAAGCTGCATATGTATACTCATACGAGAAATTCTCTCGAGCTTCAAATATAAAGTATTGATCCCCAAGTATAAAAAGCGCTCAAAATTCTTTCACTTCACCTGAGGAATTTCCCAAATTTTTGAAATATGTGTTTCTCATTTTATCGAATCTAATTTCTGAAAGTATCCAACTTCAAAATCAAATGTTAAAGCATAATTATTTTGCACCCAAAAATTCAGAAAAAACTCATTTTTTCTCCAACCATCAAAAAATGTTGACATATTTGTACTGTTTTCAGGTGCAAAAGTCATAAATTTCCTTACCGTACAAAAATTCACTCGTTACTTAGCAACACTTTTAATCCTAGGATTAAAAACGCTACTTTTAATCCTTGGATTAAAAGTGAATGGATTTGAAGTCTACTTGACAATCACTGTCATGATTCTGTGTTCAAATTCATAACCAATTTATGAACGATTTTTCACTAAAACCAATTTTATTGTAATTTTGACTTGGTTGGAGAAAAAATAGTTTATATTATTCGGACTAAAAGTGCCTATTTTAACTCGCAATTTTGCATTCGCTCGGCTACGCCTCGCAACTGCAAATATTGCTCGTAAAAAAAAGATGCACTTTTAATCCTTATAATATAATATACTATTTTTTCAATCAACGCGTTGTTCGTAAGTTGCGGTTTGATCTTAACCATAATCAACAATAATTATAACATTGAAACAATTCGCGAAATTCTTTTCCAAACTACTTTGGTATACAGTACAACTCTTGCGAAATCTCTATTGATGAAAAAACCTTGAAACTATTCATTCCCTTTCCTCATATAATTCACGTTCTATTGGCCATTCCCTCCTCATCTAGATTTCAATTAGCTCGGATAAAAAAATTCTGCAATCGAATCAGTTAATTGAAATGAAATGCTTTTTTCCATTAGTGCAATTCACTTTTCAGCACGCTCTTTTATGTTTATATCCTGCATTTTTACTAGGACAAAACCATGTGAATTATATCCATGGAAAACAGTATGAGTTTGCATACTCATTATTTCAGGTTTAGTGTCGGTGCGAAAAATTGGATCACAAGCCCGGCTGCCTTTACTGAAATCGATTACACGTGGAATGAGTTAAAATGGGACAGTTCAGCGGATCTCGTAAAAATGAAATTAGTTTTCAGTATGGAACCTACGAGTATGTGTGTGTTCAGGCGCATATAATTCTGGTTATAGTGATATGTATTTCTTTTATGTATAGTAATTTTACGTTTCATTTGAATTGGTGTTTGGTTAATTTTTTTTCTGAGCGGGTTATCTTGTATAATAATAATAATAACTTACAGATTTAACAGTTGCTTATAACAGGCCAGACATAATTCTAGTGAAGAAAAAAGAGAAGGGAGCAATACTTATGGACGTAGCCATCCCGAATAACAACAATCTACGTCAAAAATACGCTGAAAAAATATCGAAATATCGAGAGCTTGAACTTGAGATTAAAAGGCAGTGGGGAATATTCAGTACCAGATCCATTCCCATTCTCATATCAACTACAGGAATTATTCCTAAGAGCGTCAAGTCCAACCTTAAGGAGCTAGATTTGGATGAAAACCTTTACGAGGTAATGCAAAAAGCAGTACTTCTCGGTACTGCTAGAACGGTAAAGAAGTTTGTAGGTCATGACGGAGACCAAAAACAACCGAGGAGAAAAACATCCCAAAACCGACTACCAGGATATCAACCGAGAAATCCAGCACTAAGCAACGAAGGACGAACAACCCAGGACCCAGGAGAAGAAGAACACCGAACACTTCAGAGCTCAATGCCCCTGATGATACTTGCTAGGATGAGTGAATACTGAATGTTCCCCTTAGCAGGGAGTGTGATAGCCGACCGCTAGGGGGTGTGAGAAATCACACCATTTCTACGCTAATAGGCTCAAGTCGATAGTAATCTCTATCGATCCCTTTGAACCCATAAGTGTATGAAAGAAGTCACAAACAGATATAAATACATTTCAAATTTCATAACTATCAGATAACAATATAAGCTTTATCTTATGCTTAGGTACAATAGTAGGTACAGAATCCCCATTGGGATTCTGGCCACTACCTTACTAAAACACAAGGCCATGAAACAGAATGACAGCGGTAGGGGAGAAGTGTTTAAGTAGTCAATCATTTGTAGGTGAAAGTTGATGTTTGTTCACGTTTTTGCCAGAATTGTGAGTGTTTTCTGGAGTTTATTGCTTAAAATTCTATTTGTTTTGGTGTTACATCAGTTCTTAACAGGTAAGGAAAAGTCCCTTTTATATTTTTCCACTAGTTTATTTTTTTACTCCTAGTTAATAAAAGTTTTGCTTTTCATGTTCGAGGTTATTTTGATTTTAGTTTCGATTCGTTTTAGGATAATCTCGCTTTTTTCCAGCTGAAATGCCATTTCATTGCTCTGTTCTCAAGTGCAGGGGCAATTATATGGGAGGACCAAAAGTAGCAGTCTTTGGGTTTTCCAAAGACGAGCAACTTGAAAGAACTTGGTTTAACGCAATTGGAAAGGAAGATTTCGTTCCCAGTAACAGCAGTAAGGTATTAATTATTGCAAATTCAACTGTTGCCTGGATCTCAGAAGTTACTTATTTCTTGGTTTGCGAACTACATTTCCAAACAGAATTTATAGAATGATCTACAAGTTACACACATGAAATTACAGATCAAAAAGTCAAAATTCCCTTGAAGTTTCCTAGGTTAAAAATAGGTTGAAAAAATTTTAATTATCAGCTGGCCTTCTATTTATCTCTCAATATTCGTTTTAGGAGCGATACCAACGAAATTGCCAGGTTGTCCGTCCTACCTAAGCAGATCAGATTTTCATACCAGAGTATCTCCCCAATTCAAGCGATCTAAAGTGGAATGTCGAGATCTTGAGAAAGCCATTGCATCAAATTCTGTTCAGAATATGATTCAGCCGTGTCATTTGCAACTTCAGCTGAGGCTTTTACAAAAGTGTTTGCTCCAAAAGGTTGGATAAAAGCCAAAGGACAAAAAAGCCTGTGTTTTTTTTTAATTTGGACTAGCCATCAGAAATTCCAGTTGTTAAAATAAAAGTATATGTGTCTGAAGACTTAGCATTTATGTACTATTTAATAATACTAAGGCGAAAACAGAAATGTGATAATGGGGACTTGATATTGCCAGTTATACTGGGAAAAACACTATTTTCACTATCCATCATTTTTTTTTCCTCAATAAATATCGAAAATAACCACGAAATTCGTAAGTTCAGAAAAACATGATTTTTCTTTTCTATTGGGAAAAGAAATCTAAGTTGATCAATAATTTTGTGGAAATGACATTGCGTAAATAAATACTGAATGGACTACCTATGGTGACGTCACTCATTCTGTTTCATGGCCTTGTGTTCTAGTAAGGTAGTGTTCTGTCACACTTATATTGTGCCAGAATCCCCATATGCAATATCGGTATGCCAGGAACCGCACTTCAATCGGACCATTTTCACACAAAATGATTGAATAACCAACAGATCAATTTTCATCTTATCAGAATTTACAGAACAGGCATTCAACCTATACCTTGACCAATAAAACTTAGAATTCGTAGGAATACCTAGAAAGTAAACGACATTTGTGATGAAGTCTTCACTTACAGTAAAACCTATTATATAGCAACTCTATTTTATTCCCTTTCAGCAATGTTCAGAATCAAAGTTATCTAACACAAAGACTCCATTCCGCTTTGAAATATCCCCAATTCATCCTTTTTCTTCCACTTTTCATCCTCCTCATTAAATCTCCCTTCAAAGCATGAAATATTGAAGAGTCAACACAGAAATAACTGTTAGAATCCGGAACGCATTCCTCGACACAAATTCCTTGGAAACATCGTTTCCTTCTCAAAATTACAATCTCGGAGTCCGTATCAATTACGCCAACATCGTTGCCCCAGTTATTTACAATTATTATTGATAACGCTGCTGCCTCCTTCCTCCTTTTCAACATTTTCGAGCAGAATTATCGTTTTCATTATGGTTTGGGGGGGTCCACCCCCCCGTTTCGACAATGAAGCTATTAGTCCCTGCAGGCGTGAACAGGTAGGTAGGTACATGTAATGAATATTCATCCTCATACTCTGGAGGCTTTGATGAATCTGTTTCATTGGTGATGCGAATTCGTGTTTGAAAAATTGGGTGCTGAGGCGATATTTTGTTTCCTTGAGGTGAAAGCTTGTGGGAACTCGTAGATATTTATTTTTCAAGTTATTCGTCAGTATGGAACTCATAATAAATTTGTTTGAATACAGTTCTGAGTGTTTCTTTATCATTATCCCAAAATTGAATTCGATATTTGAGATGAAATACCACTATTTAAATCTATGGGATCTATGATTACCCCTCAAAAGGGTCTTGTTGCGGTCTCAGAAGAAGAGGATATTCGAAAAACCATCACTTGGAATGCCAGACCTGGTTTAAAACACCCTTCTGGCCCAAGAGCAAGAATTAAGTATTTTGTATCGGAATATTGAAGGTATTTATTCGAATGGTTTTAAGTTTCAATTTTGTAAAAACGGCGAGACAGGGTTTTTTCTACTGAGCTTTTTCTCTGAGCACTGGTATCATACGCCAGAATAGTATGGTAGGTACTCCGTTTTGCAGCAACCTCAGCTAGGGACTTTTTTGTTTCATGTATTGTATTTTGTTAGCTACAAAGGATTTGAATGACAGTGCCCCGTCAGCAGTCTCACCCTCACCCGAAGCTAAGCTCGTGCTTGTTTCAGGAGCTCTTTGGTATGAGTAGGTGAAATAATCAAGAATTTTTTGGTCTGAGTAAGCCCAAGAGAGTTTCTTCAGAGGTTTTTTTTGTTATTTAACTCCCATTGCAATAGTCCAGGTATTAACCGTGACGCATCTTTTGCAAGTTCATGGGCTTTTTCATTTCCTTCAACACCACAATGCCCTAGCTTCTTGGTACTGTCACTTTATTGCCTCTTGCTAGTTGCTTTATGTTGGAAATCGTTTTTTAGTTAATCGAATCTATTACACAATATCCAATTGGTAGCTCTACCAACTTCATTCTGTCGATACACCATCATCTGAAGCCGACAGCTCGTGACAGTTTCAAGAGTTTTCAGTGTGGATAGTTGAAATAATTGCGAAGTTTTTGGTCTGAGTAAGCCTAAGAGAGATTCTTCAGAGGGTTATTTTATTCTTCAACTCCTGTGCTTAATATTGGTCTTTTCTAATCTCTCAGAAAAGCTCAGGTCCACAGGTTTTGCTAGTTGCTTTATGGTGGAATTCAAACCAATGATCAGGAAACCAATTCAACGCTATCCGAAATTTTCGTCTAGAAAGCTCCGAGCCCCATTATGGAGCTACTCAATTGCAAACGAAGCTTATCTGAGCCAAGTACATACAATTTCAACATTTTTCTCTGTTCCAACGGGGCGGGCGGTGACCTCTCGAAACTTCGCCCACTCGATGAAAATTTCCTTTATTTCAATTAAATCTTCATGCTATTCTCGTTCCGCGAAGATATTCCAGATATTGCATTCTAGCCAAGATGTTAAATGCTTTTGGAACGCTCGACGCCATTGGTCGAACGTGATAATTAATAGAAATTCGACCATGTATATTTTTTGTTCTCTATCCTGTTCATATATGGACACCAAAAGAGGTCGTCAATGGGGTTGATAAAACCGACAACCGCCTTAGGTGCCTTGGATGTTACCTCTTGGGTGTCCAGCTCTAAACACTTGCTTATCTTATGTTAAGCTATTTCTGATTCTGATCCACAGAGCCTGAAAATCTCATCTGCTGACTTTATTATACGGTACAAATGATTTGTACCAACACTATGCCGTCAGCAGTCCCACCATCACCAAAATCTCAGCTCGTGACAGCTTCAGGATCTTTTTTTATAAGTAGGTGAAATAATCAAGAATTTTTTGATCTGAGTGAGCTTAAGAGAGTTTCTTCAGAGGATTATTCTGTTATTTAACTCCCATTGCTAAACCGCTGCTTTATTGTTGTCTCTTCAAATTTCTCAGAAAGTCTAGGTATTAACCGTGACGTAACTTTTGAAAATTCATCAGCTTTTTCATTTCCTTCAACACCACAATGTCCTATCTCCTTAGTAGTTTCACTTTATGACCTCTTGCTAGTTGCGTTTTTTAGTTAGTCGAATATATTACACAATATCCAATTGGTAGCTCAACCAACTTCATTTTGTCGATACACCATCATCTGAAGCTCAGCTCGTGACAGCTTCAGGAGTTATCTGTGTGGGTAGTTGAAATAATCGGGAAGTTTTTGGTCTGAGTAAGCCCAAGAGAGTTTCTTCAGAAGGTTATTCTATTCTTCAACTTCCATTGCTGAACCGATGCTTAATATTGGTCTTTTCCAATCTCTTTGGAAAGCTCAGGTCCACCAGGTGTTAACCTTAACGCAACTTTTGGAAGTTAATCGGCATCTTCAATTCCTGTGCCCTGACATTTATAGTAGGGTCAATAAATTGCCTCTTACTAGTTGCCTTGTGGTGGAATTCTAACCAATGACAAAGAAACCAAAAATCTTTTTTTCACTGAATCAAATCTATTCTACAACAATCAATTGGGTACTCTACGTGCTTTATTCTGTAGATACATCTAATAGGAGGCGAAAATGTTTTACTCCAATCGAATAACGGTGCACGAAAACAATTCAACGCTATCCCAAATATCGAAAACTTCGTCTAGAATGCTCCAGGCCCCATTATGGAGCTATTCAATTGCAAACGAAGCTTATCTGAGCCGTATACATAAAATTTCCACTGTTTTTTGTTTGAGCTCGACGATCTCTCGAAACTTCGTCCACTCGATGAAAATTCCCATTCTCCCAATTAAACCTTCATGCTATTCACGTTTTGCGAAATTATTCCAGATATTGCATTCTAGCGGAGATGCTAAATGCTTTTGGAACGCTCGACGCCATTGGCCGAACCAAATGGGTGAAATAAACTATTTAACAAAACATGCTGATCTTTGGTTCTCTACCCTACACATACATTGGAAACCCAAAGAGGTCACCTTGGTCATTAACTCTTGGGTTTCTCCACATGAATTGTTTTCAGGCTAGCTAGCTCTGAAATGGGTGAGCCCAAGAGAGTTTCTCCAGAGAATTATTCTGTTATATAACTTCTATTGCTGAACCGCTGTTTTATATTTGACTTTTTTAATTCCTCAGAAAGTCCAGGTATTAACTGTGACGCACCTTTTGCAAGTTCATCGGCTTTTTCGTTTCCTTCAACACCACAATGCCCTAGCTTCTTGATAGAGTCACTTCATTGCCTCTTGCTAGTTGCTTTATGGTGGAATTCTAACCGATGATCAAGAAACAAAAAATAGTTTTTTTTGTTACTTAAATCTATTACACAATGTCCAATTGGCAGCTTATCAACTTATCATTGGTTCTCTACCCTACTCATATATTGAAGCTCAAAGAGTTCGCCTTGGCCATTAACTCTTGGGTTTCTCCACATGAATTGTTTTAGGCTAGCTAGCTCTGAACACTTGCTTATCTTGTGTTGAGCTGTTTCTGATTCTGATCCACAGATCCTGAAAAGACCATCTGCTGACTTTACCATACGGTACAAATGATTTGTACGGACACTATGCCGTTAGCAGTCCCACCATCATTAGAATCTCAGCTCGTGACAGCTTTAGGAACTTTCTGTATGGGTAGGTGAAGTAATCAAGAATTTTTTGATCTGAGTGAGCCCAAGAGAGTTTCTCCAGAGGATTCTTCTGTAATTAAACTTCTACTGCTGAACCCCTGTTTTATATTTGACTTTTTTAATTCCTCAGAAAGTCCAGGTATTATCGGCTTTTTCGTTTCCTTCAACACCACAATGCCCTAGCTTCTTGATAGAGTCACTTCATTGCCTCTTGCTAGTTGCTTTATGGTGGAATTCTAACCGATGATCAAGAAACAAAAATCGTTTTTTGTTATTTAAATCTATTACACAATGTCCAATTGGCAGCTCTACCAACTTCATTCTGTCGATCACCTGAAGCTCAGTTCGTGACAGCTTCAGGAGTTTTCTGTATGTCTTGGTGAAATAATTAGGAAGTTTTTGATCTGAGTGAGTCCAAGAGAGTTTCTTCAGAAGGTTATTCTTCAACTCCCATTGCTGAACCAGTGCTTTATATTGGTCTTTTCCAATCTCTCAAAAAAGCTCAGGTCCACCAAGTGTTAACCTTGACGAACCTGCTGCAAGTTAATCAGCTTCTTCATTTCCTTCAACACCACAATACCCTGACATTCATAGTAGAGTCACTAAATTGCCTCTTGCTAGTTGCTTGATGGTAGAAATGAAACCAATGATCAAGAAACCAAAAATTTTTTTTTCAGTGAATCAAATCCATTCTACAATAATCAATTGGGTACTTTATTCTGTCGATACATCTGATAGGAGGTGAAAATTTTCTACTCCAATCGAATAACGGTGCACGAAAACAATTCAACGCTATCCCAAATATCGAAAACTTCGTCTAGAATGCTCCAGGCTCCATTATGGAGCTATTCAATTGCAAACGAAGCTTATCTGAGCCGTATACATAAAATTTCCACTTTTTTTTCTGTTCCAGCGCGGCGATCTCTCGAAACTTCGTCCACTCGATGAAATTTTCCTTTCTCCCAATTAAACCTTCATGCTATTCTCGTTTGGCGAAGTTATTCCAGATATTGCATTCTAGCGGAGATGCTAAATGCTTTTGGAACGCTCGACGCCATTGGCCGAACGAAAGAGGTGATATTTAATAGACTGGAAATTAGCGAGTGAAATGAAAAAGAGTGAGTTTTTCCATTCTTCCAGTTCACCTTCAGTTTTCAATTAAAGGAACAATTTGAATAATCGAAGTCAATGGATCCGTTTATATGCATATATTTGGACGATGAATATTCATTAGGATAGTTTTTTGAAGGAGGTTATTACAGAATTTACAGCTCTCGAAATGAATGAAGTATGTTTTATAGTATAATTATTCTTGTGTGATTGTTAATTTTGATGATGGAATCTTGACCTGATTGTCGTTGTGAGGAAAAAATTCTAATCTGAATTCCATGCAGAAATTGATAGGCCACTTATAAACATGAAACGGTTATTTCCACATTTTCGAGCTCGATAGCAGTTTACGAAGCTCAAACTCTATACAAAACATCAATTACGATTGAAACATTCAAACTCTTTTATGACTGCTTGCATACCGAATAAAGCAGCTTTCTGCTTTTTTCTTACTATTGTATTACATTCTTTTATTGTGAGATATCGTTCCACAAAATTTCTCGTATATCAAACAATATAGCAGGTATATTTAAGAGTATTAGCAGAGGAAAAATTAAACGAGATATCATACATTTCTGCTTATGATACAATAGAACAGATGAAAAACTCAGTAAAAACCTCTGCCTCACCGTACAAGTTTCGTTTGTTTGATTTTCTTTAAGATTAAACTGAAATATTATATCGAAATCGGAAATAAACCACGAAAAAGTATACAAAGTCACATTCAAATTTTTCTTTGAAATTCCATTATCAAATCAAGTCTTGCTCTCTGAGTGATGATTTTTCGGAATCCCAAATATTTACGGAACTACATTCCCATAATTATGGGGAATCGTCTCCCATAGATTCGAAAAGAGCCACATACATTATGTAGAGTCGTTCACATTTCGCTTGCCGCCACTGTACGTCGGTCGCCCTAAATATCGAATTCAATTTTGGAAGAGTGATAGAAAAACTTGTGACTAAATTTCCTCAACTGAAAATTTCAGATCAATAATAGTTATTTAATCAACTAGGTTATCAAAGATAGCGACTAATGGTCAAGATATTTTAAAGCGTGGGCGGAGTGAACGCTTTAATAGTTCGAGGCCATTAGTCGCTCGATTAATAACCGAGTTGATTACAAGATTTTTCCGACGATCTCAATATGAATTTTGTATGAATTCTTGATTGAAATACATTTTCATTCTGCACAAGACATACATTTGTCATAATGAAATTTCTATGCATCTATGTTCCAGTAGAGTTTGACATTTCTCGTAGTGCTTCTGAATACTTTGTGAATGGTTGCCATGAGGATTGCACATTAAAATACTCAAAAAATTGAGCATTAAAATGGGTCATTAATGATTAATTTCGTACACATTAAAATCACCTTTTTTATTTCGAGGTCGGCGGAAAAATGAATAAATAACTCAATTCATATTCAATTCGGAACTTCGAATTATGTTATTCGTGTTTACGTCGCAATATTTCGTATATCCTCAATCATATACCATTATCGACACGCTATATTCCAATTGAATAACTCTGATCAGTTCGTTGTTTTCCACTGTCTTGTTAAAAACAGAGGAGGCCCTAGACCACGCAACCAACAAAATAATTTATTTCGAACTGGGCTTCTTGTCAGCCACTGGCATTTATTATACCATTCTACGCAGAACGACCGATTATGAGCAGAATTAATAATGAAATTTGGAATTGGTGATCGAGGTGTCTTAATAACTTGAATTATGAAAATTTTATCATCGTAAGGCATTTCACTGAATTCATTATTCAAAATAAAATCTATTTGATTGCATTTCTACTTCTCACTTCTTGTTACCGTTTCCATCTTTTTTGTTGAAATTTAAAAATCTTACCTACAAACTTTTCCGAAAAATGTCACAAACCACAAACCGGAACCTGAGAGGATAATACTTCGTTAATAAAAAGGGAGGAAATCAAAACAACAGCTGATCTCCATCCACGATCGTCGGGGTTGATTCGGGGCGATCGGACGTTCAGTTTCGGATGAGCTCGTTCTCTTAGAAGCGAAAATAATGCCGCGGAGCCGGGCCTTCGACACGTGACATAGCTTGAATTTTGAGTGGCTTATGTCGTCTGTTGTGCATTTCTGAACAGCCTTCATTCAGTGGGTCATTGGTAGTTACTTAGTTAACTTTCAGTCTGCCCGTCAAATCTTTTAGAGATGTTTTCAGCGATAAAATACTTCTCTATTTTGAACTGAATCTTGTCCAGTATGAACACTGGTAATCAACTTTGAATCTTATACAGTCCACTTTTATTTCATTGCGCTTATTAGACGGCTTTCTTTGATTCGACTTCTTTGTCTGTATTTGTTACAGAAATCAGCTCATGAATTTATTTCATGAAATTGTCATCTCATCAGAATGCTCTTGTTAGTCAATATTGTTACAATGTCTCTTGATTCTTGTGTTGTAATGAATAATGTGAAGTTTTATGTCTTTCCATGTTAACTATCTGGAACCACTCTCATTAATTGATTTCACAATTGTGAATTACAAAATCCGAACAGCCGATTTTGAACATACAGTATGGAACAGCCAAATGGAATGAATTCGATAACGAATAAATGACAGCGTGTTGGGAAAAACGCTTGGACGCGTCGATTTGTATTTTAAATGCGCATTTTTTTCAAAAAAAATAATGGTATAGGGTGTTTTATGTGACAGTGTCCGATACCAACTTTTTTATTTTAAATACAACCCCCTGTATATTATTAGTTTTTTGGATTCTACAAAAAATTCTAGACATAAATCACTTACAATGTCCCATACTTATCCTTAACTATTTTGGAAATATTAAGTGTATTCTGATGTATTACAAATATTAACACTTTGTTTCACGAAAAATGTAACAAAACAAAAAACATTAATTTGAATATAAGAGATGTATTGAGTGTAATGTAGCGAAATTGTGAAATAAAATAATTTTCTTTTTTTAATGTTAATTTTTGTAATACATCTGAAAACACTTAATATTTCCGAAACAGTTGAAGCTAGATATGAGATATTGTAAATGAATTATGTTTAGAATTTTCTGAAGAATCCAAAAAACTAATAATATAGGTACAGGGGGTTGTATTTAAAATAAGAATGTTGGTATCGGCCTCTGTCACATGACACACCCTATATAATTCTTTTTTTCTGAAAAAAATGTGGCTGTTCCACACTGTATACAAATGATAGAATTTTAGCATTCGTGTTTTCATCACAGTATTTCGTATATTTCCAATCACACGCAATGTTCTAATTGAATAACTCTCAGCTGTTCAATGTTCGTTCGTTTCCACTGTCTTGTTAAAACTACTCTTTCACTAGATTAGGCAGAGGTTGAACGACAACCCAGGGTTCACGAAAGGAAAACGATTAAGTGAATCAATTGAAATATTCATGAACCTTGACGACTCGGGCCAATTGGGTAAATAGATAAGAATCTGGGAGCGTTCACGAGGGAATTGATTATCACAATAAATCCAGGAAAATTGATTCACTTTCTGCACGAGAAAGCGAGATTTCCTTCAATATTGCTTTTTTGACATAAAGCTTCTATTCAACTCGGTCCATTTTCTTACCAATCATTTTGCCGGAACGGAGCTCATTTTGACAGTTCGATTCATCATTTTTCCTGGTATATTTTCAGTGTTATGAGGATTCTTTTGAGTTTGATATATTCGTTTATCATTTTTTTGCGGGTTTGATTTTGACAGAAAAATATTTCAGTGTATGTTGATTGAGATGAGTCTGTACAGAATTTTTCGTACATCACACAATATAGCATGTGTATTTCACAATATTAGCAGAGGAAAATGTGAATGGGATAAACACATTTTTTTCTCTGATGCCTCAGTAAAAATTGTTTGAATTTGTTCGAAGAATATGCTGAAATATTGATAGGGTTTTCTTCATTGAATCGAATAGTTTTTCCTTTCACCCGAAAAAACAAAACAAAGACGAGAAATCAGAAAAGAGTAGAAAGCCATTGGCGCCACAAACTTCAGTCGAAATAAAACTATTTCTTTGAAATCTCTTCAATATATTATTATTATTATTTACAGATGATTCTGTCAGTTTGGAAACATCCTCTGTTAGTGTTTAGTTTCTGGATGCGATGTGTTTACATTTTCATTTCGATTTGTCGTTCATAAACTGAAGTATTTTACTGATTTGGTGTCAATTTTGTGTTGTTTAAGGCTATTCCGGTAATTATTGCTAAGGCAAAATTACGAAAATGTATTATATTCAGAAATTGTAGAAATGAAAATCTGATCTATTGTTCACATCACCCCAGTGCGACAGTGAAATGCTTTTCATCTCACTCTAATGCTTGGTTAATTATTATGCATCACTATTCACGCGTAGGGGCATCTTTATGTTCATCTCTTATTCTGAGTATAATCAAACTGGCTCTGGATCTGCGAGTGATGATTTTTCAGTCGGTGTTTAAGGCAATGAGGAATTTGCTCAATAAAATGAAGCCCTTATGAATTGGCGAAAAGATAAATGAAAAACTATCGAATTGCATAATTATAAAGTTTCAATAACAGAGTGTTATCATCATACTGTAAAAATTCTTGTAGGGAAATATATCACAGCATTTTCATCATAGCCCAATGCTCCATAACCTCATAGTCTCTGATTTCAATCTACTGTCACTAAAATCATTATTTATAACTCTTTCATCAACCTGAAGTGATCTAACGGGATTTCTCTGATCCATTTCATATCAGAAAAGTAAATTCGGAAATTTTAATGAAAAAGAGCTCAGCTAAATAATAAATAACCCCCTGCTAGGATTGTGTTAGAAGTTATCCTGTGGGTTACGCACTTCGCTCTCAGAATCTCCGATTTAATTTACATTACCAAGTTTGCCAACATAACCCCCCTTCAGCAAGATTCCAATTTCTAACCGAACGCAACTTATGCCTGAATATAGTTTGAAAACAAATCATGACTAAGGAGGTAACGGGTATAATCTCCAAGGAGTGATAGTCTTGAACTTTGTGTTCAATAGAAGGCGTTTTATCAAGTCTGTTGTTTCGTACCAAGTTCCAAGCTTCACGACAACTGATTATGCAAATTATTTTCGTAGCTCCGGAGCACAACATCAATTATATCCTCGGTGTCAGCTGACTGTCCAACACGTTGAGTCAACAATATGTATGGCTTTGTGCAGAACCAAGAAAATGATAATGAACTGGTCTGATTGATACGCTTTGTTTCAAGAGAATATAAGATTTTTATTGTTGTTGTTAAGTCAACAAATACAGAAATTTCAAACACCAAATTGGGGTGTAGGGTTAGTTCGCCTGCACGTGATGCACCCTGGGTAAAGCTGAATGAACTAACACACGAGGCGCCAGACAATCTTCAGTTCGTCTCAAAATCTCTTGGCAAAAGGATCACAGGCACAACAAATTAGGATACAATCATTAAACAGTTCTTCTAAGGACCATACAGAAACTCTGACCTATTGTACACGAGTCTGCCACCTCAATACCTATAGATGGTATAAGCAGTTTATTATTCTTATTATGTAATTACCTGTGATTTTGCCATACGATAAATAAATGAAAAACCAAATTAGGAGTAGATGAGAGTTATTATAATCTTCTTCTTTATGTGCCGTCTCCTTTAAGAAGGTTGGCTATCATCATGGCGATTTTTATCTTTGAAGTTGCGGATCTGAACAACTCAACAGAGCTGCTGTTGTACCACTGCCTTAGGTTGTTCAACCAGGAGATGCGTCTTCTTCCTATACTTCTTTTACCCTGTATTTTTCCTTGTATTATAGTTTGCAACAGCGTATACCTCTCCCCTCTCATCACGTGGCCCAGATACTGCAATTTTCTGATTTTGACTGTGTTGACTATTTCTTTCTCCTTTCCCATTCTTCTCAATACCTCCTTGTTCGTTATTCTGCTCACCCAACTTATTCTGAGGATTCTTCGATATGTGGTTATTATAATAAAGCATCTTAATATGTTCGCTTCAAGAAGACGAAATTGAGAAAATGGGAATATATCTGAAATTATCGACCAAAATGGCTATCCCAAGAAATTTTTGGAAATGGCCAAAGCAATTGGACACAATAGTACTGAAACCCAACCTACAACAAGTCAAATAGACCAGCACAAACGATAACCAATGGGGAAAGAAGAATTGGGAATAAGTACAATGTGCAAACGGCATTCAGGACTCAAGTTACTATCAGGTCTAAACTAACTGAATTGAAACCTGATAATGTAAATCAGCTTACCGAAAACTGCATATAGGTATGAGTGCGGTGAAACCTATATAGAAGAATATGAACGTCGCTTCAATGTTTGAATCAAAGAACTCAAAAACTTGCTTAACTTGAGGTCATAACGGATCTCACACCTCTACATCTAGTGATTGATAGGGTCCTCAGAATATCTAAAGAAAGTACAGGTAATGATCGAATAAAAAATCAGAGAGTCTGGTCCTCTCTGAACAACTACATCTCATCTGCAAACTTCCCTAGTGATGTAATGATCAAGAAAGTAAGCACTGAGAAAAACTTCAAGACATTGCTAAGTAAAAGAGAGAAATGGGAACGGGAATACACCGACTATAACCTCACAGAAAATACCGTAAAATGGTAAACAGATGGTTTCAAAACCTCTACAGGAACTGGCTTTGGGATATACCGGCCAAGTACCAAGTGTGCACTGTCGCTAGGCTCCTGTATGGGCGTCTTTCAAGCGGAAATCTTAACTATTGAAAGATGTCTAGATATAAATCTAGAAAGAAACTATCAGAAGTGCGATAAAGCCACTCACTCAGATAGTCAAGCTGCTATTTAAGCACTGAGCTCTTACGTCATCGACTCAAGATGATCTGGGAGTGCCGGAACAAACTCAATGAGGTAGGCAAGAAAAATAAGGTCTTTTCAATCTGGGTTCTTGTCCATTAAGGAATCAATGGAAACGAAGGGGCCAATACACTAGCCAAAGAGAGCGCAGAATTCCTTTCATTGGCCAAAAACCCATCTGTGGTATAGGTAAATGTACCTATAAGAAGGAGTTTCTGGAGAAGGAGAAAGCTGAGAGGGAAAAACTCTGGCAGAATCTTCCAAGAATGGATCATTCCACTAAGTTCCTTCGGAACTTTGAAACAGCAAGATCCAAAAGATATCTGAATCTTGGTAAGAAACAATTACACCTCCTGATTGGCTTTCTTATAGGACACTGTCACCTCAGGAAACACCTGTTGGGGATGGGATTATCGGACGTTGACGAGTGTAGGTTCTGTGGAGAGGAGAAAGAAACCCCCATAAGGAGAAAACGCTTTAGGTGAGAAACTTGTAAGAGTGAGAAACTAGCCTCGTTGAAGTTTTCACAGATATTGGATTAAATCAGATCTCTGGAACGGAAGGCGAGCTGTGAAGGATATGGTCAGATCAGCTCTGTGAGGGGGCACTATAAACCTTGAGGTCACAATGAACCCTTTTTCAAACTTTAGCTATAATTTCAGTGAAATACGCATATTCACGATACCTTTTTCGATTACTTGCAATCATTTTGGAAATTGATTTATCAACCCTAGTAGGGTATAAAAACCACAAAACGGAGAAAATAATCGAATATTTGCGAACATCAAATCATCAAATAAATCCATGTCTTCCAAAACCGAAGAGACACTTTTACTCCACCAACCTGTACTGACATAACTGGGAAAAATTTAATCTCGTTTCGTTCCATTCCCAACGCTTCATCTCTGCTCATCAGATTGAACTCAAAGGGTTACTTCCTTTTGTTCTATCATCAAAAGGGATCAACCTCATTTGCTCTTACGGTTTCAGAAACCATTGACGCGTTGCTATAAGGGATGAGAGACTTTGCGGCATTATACCTTTCATCGGCTTATTCACGGGACCTTCTAACTTTGAAGTGACGAGAGCACATCGAGAAATAATATGTTTAGATTGGGATCAACAATTATTGAAGATACGAGTATAAAGGAAAAAAAATTGGTGATGATTCATTAATTAGATGTACCTCACACAATTATTCTTGATTCCATTACTTTATTATTAGGAGTTGAAAATAACACCCCCTACAATTTTCGTTCAAAAATTGTTTTCGCGGGATAGATTTTCGAAGAATGAAATTCTCCTGTGGTTTTCCATTCAATTCTGTAGAAAAAGAGTATCTTGCAAAATTTCGATACAGTCGATACTTTTCCCGGAAAAAATAAAACTTAACAGCAGTTATGATCTGCACTTTTCATTCCATTGTGCTATTTTCAACCGCTTATAATAAAGTTATGAGATCTAAAAAAATTATGTGAGTAACATCTACTTAATGCTTCATATTATGTTTAGTAAATTGATAACTGTATTTTGCGGGATAAGGACAAACTCTCAAAAGATCTTAAAGTATATTCAGCAAACTCTCGTTTGCTTCATCAGGCCTAAAAATATTATAAAAATGTCATACAAAACACTTACAGTAAAATATAAATAAATACCTCTATACTATAAATAAGACATTCAGATGTAAAAACTTTAAAAAACGACGACATCAACTGTATATTCCTCGTCAAATCACAAAAAACAGCTTAAAATACTAAAAGTTTGGCTAAAACTCATTTGGAAAATTCCAGAATATTTACATCTAAAATAAATCACAGGAAAACATAACCTGAAAACAAAACAAAACAAACCAATACAGTAAAACAATATCAAGGTTGTCAAACACAGAATTATCTTCATTTTCTTTCAATGAAATACCGTACATTAATTAGTTTCCACCAAGCTCGCACAACACTATAAATGCACATATTTGGTCAAGACAGAATTGTAAAGTTTGCTTAAATGTTCAGTAAGTATCAGATCTAAAATTAACAGTGTTGTTAATGTTAATATGTATCATTTCTAAAATGTTCCTTTTCCTAAAATGTTGTTCATTGTCTAATATTTTTACATGAATGAACAACATTTTAGGAAAAGGAACATTTTAGAAATGATACATATTAACATTAACAACACTGTTAATTTTAGATCTGATACTTACTGAACATTTAAGCAAACTTTACAATTCTGTCTTGACCAAATATGTGCATTTATAGTGTTGTGCGAGCTTGGTGGAAACTAATTAATGTACGGTATTTCATTGAAAGAAAATGAAGATAATTCTGTGTTTGACAACCTTGATATTGTTTTACTGTATTGGTTTGTTTTGTTGTGTTTTCAGGTTATGTTTTCCTGTGATTTATTTTAGATGTAAATATTCTGGAATTTTCCAAATGAATTTTAGCCAAACTTTTAGTATTTTAAGCTGTTTTTGTGATTTGACGTGGAATATACAGTTGATGTCGTCGTTTTTTAAAGTTTTTACATCTGAATGTCTTATTTATAGTATAGAGGTATTTATTTATATTTTAATGTAAGTGTTTTGTATGACATTTTTATAATATTTTTAGGCCTGATGAAGCAAACGAGAGTTTGCTGAATATACTTTAAGATCTTTTGAGAGTTTGTCCTTATCCCGCAAAATACAGTTATCAATTTATTAATTATTGTGGTGGACACTAATATTTGCATTCTATATTATGTTTAGTTTTATGACTCAGTGTTTCAAGAAATCTTAAAAAAATCAAAAACTGTCAACTCGTCATCGCCTTCCAAAAACTGTATCTTGGAAGGGGGGTCGAAAAAAAATTTAATGAACTACCCCTTCTTATTTTCATCGAGGAATCATCTCTCAAAGTCTCTCGCATTGTTTGCAGACATCCTGTATACAGTGTGCGTAAAAATCATGAAACAAATTCATCTTCTGAGAAGAAAAATATTTGGCAACATAATCCTGAAATAGGGCAATTTTTGTTTCACTTTTACCAAATTTTTATACATTTTTGAAGGATTTTTGTAGCACCCTGTGCTATGCCCATCAAAAATTCTCTAAATCCCCAAAATTTCTTGAAATAAGAAAGTTGGTCGAGTGGTACTTTTTTGGCAAGGTCTTTGTATCTTTTTCACAGGCGTGCAGAAATCTCTAAAGAATTTTTTTTAAAATTTGTTGGTTCAAATAGGTTTTCAGTATGTGCACTTTGTCATGACTCATTTATTCAGAGACTACGGTACCTGATGAAATTTTTCACCGAATGGAAGTCGAGCAAAACATTTATGTCAATCATCTATCGAAAATTTCTTTAGTCATCCGTTTGTTGACCACTAAACAAAATTCTTCCATTCGAAATCACTAACGATATTCATGAAAGTATTCGATTAATGTCAATGAAAAACCAGTGTTGGTTCAAACAATCGAACGGAAATTGTCACTGACTAGTGCAACTATAAAATTATTTACAACTAACTAAAGTGACCATAGTATAATCAATAATATCAATAATATCGTAGGTTATTTGAGCGCAAAATAATAATTCTGAAAAAATCATCAGAAAAATATATTGAATATGGGAGTAGGCAAAGAACATCAGCCGTCAAGGAAAACCTCTCGGCGATAAATAAGCTCATTGAACTAAAATATCGTGAATACAATTCAAACTTTTTAAATTACTTTCCAACTTTGAAATGAGATAACCAACTCGAGTCATTCTACTTGGCCTAGCGTAGGGAGTTACAACAGGAGTTAACTCGATTTTGAGTAATTATATCGAAATCAAATCGAGACGAAGCCAGTGGTGGATCCAGCACTCGAGAAAGGGGGGGTCACGGTCAGGTGGATTACATACGTATACCAAAATCGATACTTTGCATATAATTTCTATTTTAATTTATTTAAATTTTCCTTCCAAAATGGTGACCCTTTCAATCGTTTCAAGTTAAGTATGACCCTATTTGGATTTAGATATCAATTGAAATATATTCTGGGAGGATTCTGCATTTCTTGGAAACTTTATAGGTTTTCACTGGCAGTCTCTGAAACAGAAATATTTAAAAATGTTTATTCAAGGTGAAGTGCTCCTGCGAAAATCTTTGCACTTATTTGTCAGGAGCAAATTGTTCTTGAAAAAATTGTTGCCTAACAGTAAAACTGAAAAAAGGAAATAAATTAAAAGGATATTGTAAAGTTTCGATGTCTATATCTGACACCTCCTTCAGACAAATTCGAAAAATCTTCAGAATTGTGTGAAAAATCACACAATTCTGTTGTTGTTGTCTGAAGAAGGTGTCTGATATAGACACCGAAACGTTACATTATGCTTTTAATTTATTTCCTTTTACAGTTTTACTGTTAAGCAACAATTTTTTCATGAATAATTTGCTCCTGACAAATAAGGGCAAAGATTCTCGCAGGAGCACTTCACCTTGATTAAACATTTTTAATTATTTCTGTTTTAGAGACTGGGAGTGAAAACGTATAAATTTTTTTAGAAATACAAATTTGGATTTGCATTAGCCGAAATAGAAAAAATGTCAGTCATTGCAGTCACAAGCATTTCTCAATGATAGTTCTTCTAATTATGTGAAACATAATTCCAACTCCACCCTTGCAGATTCAAGGGCATGAAAGATATCCGAAAGTTCTTCTGGTGTGTCGATTGATCATTTTCGAATGAAGGCGTTGAAAGCGATTTCCATAATACATTTGACGTTAGCGCGTAGGTATCTGATCCCGGATGAAGGTATCTGAATAATGGCCCAGCATATTAACTAAATTGCTTGTGGGCTGCAACTAACACCCATATAATGGAGGGAGCACACTATGGGAGGCACGCCATATTTCGAATGTGGAAATATGGGAAATTTCGTGGGAAGGTCCACATTATAGTGTCGCATGAAAAAATTTTGAAATTAATTTTCGTTTGAAGTTTTTTATACAAAATATTCACTCTGACTTTTTTTCAATGTTGTGTAGATGAAGAATGTCCTGAAATTAAGGCAGATTGAAAAAAAAAATTAGGTAATGTATTTTTTTTTCTATGACTTTTGTGGTTTAGGATTCCGCAAAGTTTTTTAACTTAGCCAAAAGCTAAAAACACCGTTTTGAATTTCTAAATCGAAAATGAATGTTTGAAAACATCCTACTAAAAACTGTTCTAGTTTTCAAATCTTTTTTTTTATAACTTGCAGTAATTTCAAGTAGCTGAATTTTTTTTTTATTTCATTCAGGACGACCATATTGAAAAATAAAACTACAAAATACTGACTGCATAGGAATATATGAATTTTTCAAATCTAGCTGGCAGAATACATTTAAAAAACACTCAAAAAATCATAACTCGAGAACTACAGAAAATCGCATTAAATACATGGGGTATTTTTGGATAGCCACAGGTCTGACGAATCAAAAAAAAATTATTGAAGTCAATCGTCGTATACGCAATATATTGCTTTGGCATAACATGTGCCTGGACGCTCGATAGTTTCTGCAGCCAATCGACATAACTTGCAGATATCGGAGTTTCCCTTCTCTTTTCCTTTTCCGTCCAGTAAGTAGCCTTTACTCGTTTTCAAGCGCTGGTGCTTATAAAACGAGTGTAATTTCCTGATTTTGAGCCGTGAATGGTCTCAAACGATAGGGTTCGTCTGCCTGATAACGGAACCGTGGTAAAATTCAATTCTGACCGTGGGGCCGTCCGGCATTTAGCACGATAACTTTCGAAGGGAGTTCGGTTCTCAAATACCGCAGTTATGTCCGTTAACCAACCAAATCGTACAGGATGTTGCATAAAATAAGGCCATTAAAAATTTTTGTTCCTTTATCTCAGACAAAACAAAAGCAATCGAGAAGAAATTTTGCAGCCACATGCAAGATGCTCATAACAAGCCTTATGCAAAATTTGGTGGCCATATAATGTTAACAGATAATGGCAAATTCAATTGGAATATTGAAATAAAATTTTTTTATTTTTCCATAACAATACATCCGATTCGAGCGATATTGATCTTGTGCTTGAAGATTGGTATACTAATGGTCATGCAGAATTTCACGAGGATCGCTTCATCAGAACCATAGAATACAATTCTTTCAATTATTGATTTTTTACATATTTCATTTTTTGAATGATTTCAAGAATATTATTCTGATCGTGCCGAGATTTTGCATTTATATACTCAGCATAAATCTCAAGTCCTATACAAAATTTCGAGGTAGTAGCATTAAGGCTCCACCAATGAACGAGCGCTCAAAAGCATCTGTTCAGGGCTTTTCTCAAATTTTTGACTTCGATAGAGCTAATTCAGCATCAATTTATGTAACAAATCTGAAAATCGTCGCCATTCAACTACACATTATTATCAATCGTATCAACAAATCAGGATTAAACTATATTTGTATCGGCCTCATTTCGTCATTTTTCGTATTGATTAGCTTATTTACATCAAGTCGACGAAAAGTACCCCCTAAAAATAATCCGTACGATACAATCGACAAAAAAATCATACTACCCCAAATTTCCATAATGAAAATTCATCCAGAATTTTTCTCCTCATATGAGTTTTATGTTCACCAAGATCCACTCCTGAATATATGGAAATCACTCAGGCATTAAGTGAATCCTTCAACTCTATTCAAGTTCCCAGTATTACATATATGAGGACAGGGATATTGAATTTTCTTTTCAGCGAGGGGTTGTTCATATTCTGTGTCTCCAGAACGCAAATTCTCGAGTGAGGGCTGGGTTTTTATTCCAGAAGTGTTTTGGGGATACCGCCTCCATATTTGGGAGGTTGAAGATAGTAAATAAGGCTGAAGTTGAAAAAAGTTTTTTCAATTTCCGTTGCGAAAACAGAAAACCCTGGAAACGGTAACATCTCGTGTCATAATTGAGAGTTTTTTCCGTTGATGTTATTACCTTCAATGTTTGTCTTCTAACTATTTATGTTATCATTCGCAATAGAAAGTTTTATTGCTCTTGTTGACGTGAAACATTAATTGAAATATTGTTTGGGCTTTTTCTATCATATCTAGGGTGTGTAATCAGGAGTAGTTCATATAAACTTTTTTCGAAATCGACCTCCCTTCCAAGATATACAGCTTTTGGAAGGCGATGACGAGTTGACAGTTTTTAATTTTTGTTGAGAGTCCTAAAAACACCAAGTCATAAAACTATACAATATATGATTCATCAAAAAGATGTTACCGACACGATTTTTTTGATTCCATAATTTCATTATTAGGGGTTGAAAATAACAAACCTTTATGTTTTTCCTTCAAAAATTGTTTTCGTGAAATAGATTTTAGAAGAATAGAATTCTCCTATGGTTTTCCATTCAATAGTGAAGAAAAAAAATATCCTGCAATCTTTTAATTTTCTCGGGAAAAATAAAAGTTATAAGCAGTTATGATCACTGTTCATTCCATTTCACCGCCTTCCAAAGGCTGATGAAAGGGGGATCGATGTCGAAAAAAAATTATATGAACTAGCCCTGCTTATTTTCATCGAAGTATCATCTACCAAAGTCCCTCGCATTTGTTTACAGACACCCGGTATACTTCTTCTGTTCAAAGTTTTGGCCACCATTCGAGGGTGGTAACCAATTTAATATCATATGTTGAAGGATGATCTGAATTGAAAATAAGTACAATGTCACAACAGCCTACAAGACTCAAGATACTATCAGAGCTCATCTGAACCTGATAATGAAAATCGACTAACCAAATATTGCAAATATAAAGTACCTTATGAATACGGTAGAGTCTGTATTGAAGACTCTGAACGCTCTTTAAATGTTCGAATCAAATAACATAAAAATCCAGCTCTACTAGGAGATACGAATGAGTCAAAACTTGTCCAACATGCTTTGAATGATTTGAATAACTCATAATACTAAGGGTACGTTCAGATGATGAGCGCTCAACGCGCGTTTTGCTAACGCGCTAAGTGCTGATTCACAATGGACGTAACCATAACGAACACGTAAACGTACTTTGTCCGTGAACGTAATGGTGTTCAGAATGGACTTTAGGCGCAGTAGCAAATTATAGACGTTTTTGTAGAGTAAAAAGATGTTCTGTACCTGTATAATAAGTGTTCTATGAATTTTTTGACAATTGATTATTGTCAAGTGTTGTCATTAATTGAAAATGTATGAATTATTAAGTCTGTTTTTATTGAGACGATGTTTGAAAAAAGAAAATAAATTGAAGAGCAAAATTCTAAAAGAAGAAAAAAACGACGTTGGTGGGTTAGACCTACAGAATGTGAACAAATTTCTATAATTAAACGTTAGAATTACGGGCTACCATAAGCTCAACGTAAACGTAAAAATTACAGAGCCTATTGTGAACAGTTCCATATGATTTGCATTGGTTCAACTTTGCGTTTTTCGTTTACGTTGCGGGAGTTTTATGGTTACGTCCATTGTGAATCCAGCATTATTTAATGTGTTCAGTACCTTATCACAAACAAAAACAACTTAATTTGACGTTGTGCGTCTGATAAACCCTTTCTGTGTTGACCATTTATTCATGAATGTGGAAACTCAATTCTACGTTAAATTTGAGTTAAGTGAAGATACAAAACCAACCTTCAAATGCTGTAGTACAAATTAATTGATTCAAATTAAATTATACAATACAATTAATTAGGTTTGCGGTCTCTAGTTACTAATTTAAACATTTCTTTGAAACGCATTCAGGGTATACTTTAAATGCCATAGTACGGTAAGGAAATTGATCGCTTTTGCTCCTGAAAATAGTACAAAAATGTGAACATTTTTTGATGGTTGGAGAAAAACAACCATATCATATTATCGCTAATGCAAAACCAGTTGAAATGTAAATTATCACGAATTTCATTACATATAAATTGAATTTTGCATATAATTTTATGTTTGAAGGATATATCCCTGTCCTCCTCTGTCATATACACTCGACCTTCGCTAGTCGTAATTCAGCAACGTCACAATGACATGTCGGGCCATTGTTCTTGTTCGTTCCCTAACAAAACCGAATTGTCACTCCCACCTTGCTTCTCGTTATGGACAACATAAAATACAATACTCATCATCCCGGTCGAAATTAACATTTACGCTTCCTGGTATTAGATTGCTTCATTTCCTATTGTTGAAACAATACCCTGGGGATATTTGGCGGAATACTCATATATCATGAGTGAATGTTCGATTAGGTTAAGCCCAAATACATCATTATGTACGATTGCATTCGCTAAATTCAATCATAATTCAGTGATGACGATGGCATTCAAAATATACCCTGAATACGTTTTGAGGGAATGTTTAAAATTAGGAAACAGAGATCGCGAACTGAATTAAATATATTTGATTAAATTTGAATCAATTAATTTGTATACTTCAACATTTGAAGTTCATGTTTCGATCTTCATTAAACTTTAACGGAATATTGGAACGATTTGTTTGAACTTCATCATTTGAAGGTGGTGTTTGATAATTCACGAACTCAATTTCAAAATAGAAATAAGTTTTCACATTTATGAATGAATGGTCAACACAAAAAGGGTTCATCAGATATACCTGCAATGTAGAAATGAAGTTATTTTTATTTAATTCAATTTCATGTGCAAGAGCCATCAATTCCCTTACCGTACAAAAATTTTCTCGTTGCTTAGCAACACTTTAAATCTTAGGATTAAAAACGCTACTTCTGATCTTTTATATTGTAACTCAAAGTGCCACTGAAATTATTACTAACAATTCTCGAACAATTCAAAAGATTTTCATTAATGTCAGAACAACTCAAAATATTCAGAAATCGATTGAAACACAATCTGGGATGATTCTGCATTTCTGAAAAACTTTATAAGTTTTCACTTTCAGTCTCTGAAACAGAAATAATTAAAAATTGTTCAATTAAGATAAAGTGCTCCTGCGAAAAGCTTTGCACTTATTTGTCAGGAGCAAATTGGTTTTGAAAAAATTGTTGCCTGAAAAAGGAAATAAATGAAAAGAATAATGTAACGTTTCGGTGTCTATATCAGACATCTTCTTCAGACAAACTTGTGGATTCCTTAATTTTCCTTTAATAATTATCAGCATCCGTCATTAGGATCTTTGTGTTGTTTCAGTTCCTCATATGATCTCCGCTATTTGAACATACATGATCTGCGATTTGTGATCTTGTAATGTCTCTATTTTTGATGTTGTTCTTATGTTCCCGTTTTCTTATCTCTAAAAGTCTTGATGTCTCTCCTGTATAAGACTTTCCACATATACAGGGAATATAGTAAACACAATTTTTTGATTTTGTGTCTCATTCATTGGTTTTGTTCTGGTTAGAATGGATTTCAAATCATTTCGTGTTTTGAAAACAGTTCTTATGTTGAATTTGGAACCAATTCTTCTCATTTTTTCTGAAAGGCCAGGAATATAAGGAATGACGTTCAACAAATTTGGTTGATCTTGACAGTTTGTACTGTAGGAGTAGTGTGTTAGGAGCATAGAGATAGAATAGAGAAGAGACGCTATAGCGTTATAACATACAATTGTGTAAGGAAAAATGGAACCACTGGGCGGGGCTTATATATTACCAATATGGCTGAAAGTTCAGGGTTGAATTAAGTTGCCAGTTTTTTCTTTTTACGAATTTCACCCAAAAAATACGACGTGTTGGGTCTTTAGGAATCCTGTTCAAATAAGGTCAATTGAATATCAAATAAACAATTTTTCTTCAGGCGATAATATGCACATATAAAAAGATATCAGATTACCAAGACATACTACCAAAAATTTCGAATGCGGATCTGTTCAGTACTCATCCCTACCTGTGATATGTTTTTCCTCTAATTTTCTTATCTGTCCCTTCTCTGCTTGTAGAAAGCCATACAGCACACGATACCATTTTATTATTGTTTATTAAGCACAAGAAATCTCAATTTAACTTGAAAAATGTACAAAAATCACTATTTTTTAGAAAAAATTCAATGATTGTCAAAATTCGACGTATCGCAGTAATATGGCGGATCTGATACCACTTTCATTTTATTGATAGCAACTCTATACTATTCTATCTCTATGGTTAGGAGAAACAAGTTAGAGTAGTGTGCTAGGAGAAAATAGTTACCCCAGTAACGGGATGTCATTATTAAGACTATAAAAAGTTTAGAACAAGCGTCAAATTGTTTTCTTAGAAGCTTATCCTTAAAATCTTATTAAAAAGTATGGTAAAAACCAACCAAGTTCCACTAGAGTACCTTAACTGTGGCGTTTCCTTTATAGGCAGGTAAAATTTTTATATTTATATCATTTTTTAATGAATTAATTGTTTTTTCTCATCAGGTGCAAACAGAAAACCGTCAAGAACAACCAAATTTGTTGAACGTTATTCCTTATATTTCTGGCCTGGAAAAAATAAGAAGAATTGGTTCCAAATTCAATATAAGAACTGTTTTCAAAACACAAAATGATTTGAGATATGTGTATTTTATGAATGAAACTTAAAATCATAATTTGTACTTCTGGATGAAAAAGAAATGAATCAAACTGATTTCACTCTGAGGAAAAACACAGTTACCCCACTTATAAAAGAACAAATGACCCAAACAAAATCCAGCTGATGAATCCAATCTATCTCTATTATAAACGAGAGGAGAAATTTAATCTGGAGACTGATATATCAATTAAGGAACCTACAATGTTTTCCTTAGCCAATTTCCTAATGACGAAGCTCAAACGCCCTTGCAAGCTTGAGATTTATACGGTAAAGATACATCTTCATTTCATTATCCCCGTTTCCCGGAGCATATTCCAAGAAACGATGATATAATTACTGTAAAGGATCCCGTGAGATCATCTGGAGAATGTTTTCGGCCCGTCTGGTTATCTGATCGTACTGTTCTTCCCCCTTCATTGGCGGTTTCCCAGACAACCGGGACGTTTCAATCAGATATAATTTTTATGTCTTGTCTCTCGTGAAATTGGTAACAAAGAACGCCAATTTTCCATTTATTGCTTCTTTTTACACATGTTCATGTTTTGTCTTTCGATCGATTTTGGATGGATGTTATGAATCGTGGAAATAATTGGTTAGAAAGGAAATATTTTCGTTTGAAATTTATTATTTGAATATTTTGAGAAAGCATGTGCTGACCAGTCATTCGTGAGCAGTTGTGCCATGTCGAATTTCAATTTGAATTGTTATTGTTGAGAAAATAGGATGGGAGTTCAGTTGTTGACACCCTGATAGTGATTGACATTGTGCACATATAAACCGATGTAATAAACTATTGGTGCTATCTAAGGTTTTTCCACCTTTCTTCACCAAGATTGTTTTATTTCTATTTGGGCCAACTTCAATTTCCTCAAGTTATCATCCTGAAAATGGTATCATTGGATATTTGGCGTTAGATTTTGAAGTAGTGTTAATCCATACTAATATTATAAATGCGAAAGTAACTCTGTCTGTCTGTCTGTCTGTTACTCTTTGACGCCTAAACGGCTGAACGGATTTTGATGAAATTTGGTATGGTGATAGATGATAACCTAGAAATGGTCATAGGCTATAAATAATCACGCCATAGTTCTTAGGGGGTAGGCAGTAGGCAGATAACTAAATTGAGTTAGTGATTTTTAGTCGTTTTTGTTGGGACTTTTGCTCTTTCACGTCTAAACGGCTGAACAGATTTTGATGAAATTTAGTAAGGTAATAGATGGTTACCTAAAAAAGGGACCCCGGTGATGTTAGCTCCCGGCCAACCAGCTCCAAGCGCGCCTATTCCATCACGGTCGATGAGGTCGCCCGGCGTCAGCTGATTTGTTTTACGGTTAATTCTGAGGAATGCTACATCGGAAGTGATCAAATTCATACCGCAAGCAAAGAATTGAACAATTCAAATATATTTAAACTTCCTTTTATTCAATTTCTATCACATTAGGGGAAAAATCGGTATTTACTCGTACGAAACAATTTATTGAAGTTTCATTAGTTTGAGATATCCGGCCAAGAATTCTGATGAATGGAATGGACTAGGCTTCATTCAACGTACTTTGGAGTAAATTTTCAATCATTTCTACCCCAGCTCCAAAGATCGAACTTGGGGTTTTCAAGTTTTACGGTTAGCACGATCGAATAATATTTTTTTTTGTATTTCGAATGTCCGGCCAAAAAGTCCGGTGGATGATATAGTTAGGACATTATATAAACTATTTCCAGAAAAAATGTTGTTCGTTTCGGAAAACCCCATACCCCCAGCTCCAAGGATAAAACACACTCTCTCGTCTCGAACTAGATATGACAACATTTCTTTTTTTTGTGCTTGTTTCGGGAACCCGGCCAAAAATTCCGTTAAATGGTTTTCATCGTATATGATATAAGTTATATTGGAGAAAAATTTCGTTAGATTCTGAGAATCCTGCAACCCTATATGTGAGGATCGTTCTCAACACTGTTTAGTTGCGCTGTTGACTCGATGGCAAAAATCCATTTTTTCTTCTATTTGGGATGTCCGGCCAAGAATTCTGAAAAGTGGATTCGATAGAGCATTATACAAGTTACGTCTGACATAATTTTCAATCGATTCCTTGCTCCACACAACCCCAGCTGCAAGGATCGAACTTGGGGTTTTCAAGTTTTACTGTTAACACGATCGAATAATATTTTTTTTGTATTTCGAATGTCCGGCCAAAAAGTCTAGTAGATGATATCGTTAGGACATTATATGAGCTATCACAAAAAAAAGTTTCGTTCGTTTCTGAGAACCCCATACCCCAGCTCCAAGGATAAAAGCCGACGCTCTCTCGTCTCGAACTAGATATGACAGCATTTCTTTTTTTTTTGTGCTTGTTTCGGAAACCCGGCCAAAAATTGTGTTAAATGGTTTTCATCGTGTATGATATGAGAATATTGGAGAAAAAATTCGTTAGATTCTGAGAACCCTGCAACCCTACATGTGAGGATCGTTTCAACACTGTTTAGTTTCGCTGTTGACTCGATGGCAAAAATCCATTTTTTTTTCTATTTGGGATGTCCGGCCAAAAATTCTGAAAAGTGGATTCGATAGAGCATTATACAAATTACGTCTGACATAATTTTCATTCGATTCCTTGCACCACACACCCCCAGCTCCAAGGATCGAACATGAGATGTTCAAGTTTTACTGTTAACAATATGGGATAAATTTTTTTTTTGTATTTCGAATGTCCGGCCAAAAAGTCCGGTGGATGATATAGTTAGGACATTATATAAACTATTTCCAGACAAAATGTTGTTCGTTTCTGAGAACCCCATACCCCTAGCTCCAAGGATAAAAGACAACACTCTCTCGTCTCGAACTGGATATGACAACATTTCTTTTTTTTGTGCTTGTTTCGGGAACCCGGCCAAAAATTCCGTTAAATGGTTTTCATCGTATATGATATGAGTTATATTGGAGAAAATTTTTGTTAGATTCTGAGAACCCTGCAACCCTATATGTGAGGATCGTTCTCAACACTGTTTAGTTTCACTGTTGACTCGATGGCAAAAATCCCTTTTTTCTTCTATTTGGGATGTCCGGCCAAAAATTCTGAAAAAACGGTTCGATAGAGCATTATACAAATTACGTCTGACATAATTTTCATTCGATTCCTTGCACCACACACCCCCAGCTCCAAGGATCGAACTTGGGGTTCTCAAGTTTTACTGTTAACACGATCGAATAATATTTTTTTTGTATTTCGAATGTCCGGCCAAAAAGTCTAGTTGATGATATCGTTAGGACATTATATGAGCTATCACGAAAATAAGTTTCGTTCGTTTCTGAGAACCCCATACCCCCAGTTCCAAGGATAAAAGCCGACGCTCTCTCGTCTCGAACTAGATATGACAACATTTTTTTTTTGTGCTTGTTTCGGGAACCCGGCCAAAAATTGTGTTAAATGGTTCTCATCGTGTATGATATGAGTTATATTGGAGAAAAAATTCGTTAGATTCTGAGAACCCTGCAACCCTAGATGTGAGGATCGTTTCAACACTGTTTAGTTTCGCTGTTGACTCGATGGCAAAAATCATTTTTTTCTTCTATTTGGGATGTCCGGCCAAAAATTCTGAAAACTGAATCCGATAGAACATTATACAAATTACGTCTGACATAATTTTCATTCGATTTCTTGCACCACACACCCCCAGCTCCAAGGATTGAACTTGGGGTTTTTAAGTTTTACTGTTTAATTCGATAACACAGTGCACCTTCAGCTCCCAAGGTGAAATTCGCCCTAGCAAGTGATGTATCTTCGTTTTTCTCCCGTTTTCCTCTTGCCAAAACTGAAATCAGTTTTCCGATCTTTCGTTACCGAGATATAGACAGTTCAAAGTGCCCTGCTGGTGTGACGTTAAACCACAAACATTGAAAGATTTTTGAAAAAAAAAATATTTTCTTGTCCCGCCCTAGCAAGTGAGGTATCTGCGTTTTGCCCCTGTTTTGCTCCTTTCAAAACTGAAATCAATTCATTCTACTCATTTATCCCATATTGTTAACAGTAAAACTTGAAAACCCCAAGTTCGATCCTTGGAGCTGGGGGTGTGTGGTGCAAGGAATCGAATGAAAATTATGTCAGACGTAATTTGTCTAATGCTCTATCGAATAAACTCTTCAGAATTTTTGGCCGGACATCCCAAATAGAAGAAAAAATGGATTTTTGCCATCGAGTCAACAGCGAAACTAAACAGTGTTGAGAACGATCCCCACATTTAGGGTTGCAGGGTTCTCAGAATCTAACGAAATTTTTCTTCAATTTAACTCATGTCATACACGATGAAAACCATTCAACGGAATTTTTGGCCGGGTTTCCGAAACAAACAACAGAAACAAAGAAAATATAGTCATATCGAGTCCGAGACGAGAGAGCGTCGGCTTTTATCCTTGGAGCTGGGGGTATGGGGTTCTCAGAAACGAACGAAACTTTTTTTCGTGATAGCTCATATAATGTCCTAACGATATCATCTACTAGACTTTTTGGCCGGACATTTGAAATACAAAAAAAATATTATTCGATCGTGTTAACAGTAAAACTTGAAAACCCCAAGTTCGATCCTTGGAGCTGGGGGTGTGTGGTGCAACGAATCGAATGAAAATTATGTCAGACGTAATTTGTATAATGCTCTATCGAATCCACTTTTCAGAATTTTTGGCCGGACATCCCAAATAGAAGAAAAAATGAATTTTTGCCTTCGAGTCAACAGCGAAACTAAACAGTGTTGAGAACGATCCTCACATATAGGGTTGCAGGGTTCTCAGAATCTAACGAAATTTTTCTCCAATATAACTCATATCATTTACGATGAAAACCATTTAACGGAATTTTTGGCCGGGTTCCCGAAACAAGCACAAAAAAATGAAATGTTGTCATATCTAGTTCGAGACGAGAGAGTGTCGGCTTTTATCCTTGGAGCTGGGGGTATGGGGTTCTCAGAAACGAACAACATTTTTTCTGGAAATAGTTTATATAATGTCCTAACTATATCATCCACCGGACTTTTTGGCCGGACATTCGAAATACAAAAAAAAATATTATTCGATTTTGCTAACCGTAAAACTTGAAAACCCCAAGTTCGATCTTTGGAGCTGGGGTAGAAATGATTGAAAATTTACTCCAAAGTACGTTGAATGAAGCCTAGTCCATTCCATTCATCAGAATTCTTGGCCGGATATCTCAAACTAATGAAACTTCAATAAATTGTTTCGTACGAGTAGATACCGATTTTTCCCCTAATGTGATAGAAATTGAATAAAAGGAAGTTTAAATATATTTGAATTGTTCAATTCTTTGCTTGCGGTATGATTTTGATCACTTCCGATGTAGCATTCCTCAGAATTAACCGTAAAATAAATCAGCTGACGCCGGGCGACCTCATCGACCGTGGTGGAATAGGCGCGCTTGGAGCTGGTTGGCCGGGAGCTAACATCACCGGGGTAAAAAAGGGTATAAGATCAAAATGATCACGTCATCGTTCTTAGGGGGTAGGAAGTAGGCAGAAAATTGAATTGAGTTAGTGATTTTTTTATGGTTTTTGCTGGGAGTTTTGCTCTATCATGCCTAAACGGCTGAACAGATTTTGATGAAATTTAGTTCGGTGATAGATAGAAACCTAGAATAGGATATGGGCTATTAATATTCATGCTATCGTACTTAAGGCGTAGGCAGTAGGCAGAACACTGATTAAGTTAGTGATCTTTAATAGTTTGTTTTAAAAGTTCACCTTATTCACGCCTTAACGTCTGAACGGATTTTTATGAGACTTGGCTAATATAAAGATAGGATCCTAGGCACGGACACAGGCTACTTTTTACGGCGGGAAAATACCTCATTCCCGCGAAAATCTAGCGTGATCGTGTCAAGAAGCGCATGACGCCATAGCTACTGCAATGATTTTGATGTTTTTTTTTAACTGAGTGTTACTAAGACTTCAAGTTAGTATTTGATCACTTTTTTAACTTAGAGGGTCGGTAGGCGCCATAATTTAGTACTTCCTACGCAGACGATGTTGCGGATGTCACACTGTCTAACATCGGGGGTTGGCAGGTAGGTAGTTAGTAGTATTTTAAACCGATTTACATTATTTACTTTTTATATTTACTAAGGAAACATTCGGAGCTATCCATTATGTAGCTAAGGTTGCTTTTGAACAAATTTTGATGTGAAGTTGAGGACTGGAACACGATAGTGGGACATTGTTGCAGGGGGACTTACAGCCGGAAGAAAACAAAAAAAACTTATGCGGACGAAGTCGCGGGTAAAACCTAGTAAGTGTATATGTTAAAGTTTACTTAAGAAGAGCGACCGCATACAATTGCATATATTTTCTGATTTTTTCATGTTTCACATTCATTGGAAGTTTTCTATTGTTAGGAACGTTCCAATGAATATTTAATTGAAGTAAGTAAACTTTTCAATGATTAATATATAAAGTTTAAACCATATGTCAATAACTGTGACAATAACATAACATCGAACGGTGATTGACATAGGCTTTAGCCTTAAAATATAAATCTGTGAACAGTTTACTTACAAGTAAATAGTCCTTGGAACCTTCCAACCAATGAAAAACTTCTAACGAATATGAACAGAACAAAATCGGAAAATATATGCAATTATATGCAGTCGCTATCCTTAAGTAAACATATACACTTATTGACACTACTGCAAAATCTCGCGCCAAATATCTAATGATGCCATTTTCAGAATGATAACCTGAGGACTCAAATAGAAATAAAATATACCGATATATGGGGACATAGATGAAAAACCCTAGATAGCACCAATAGATTATTATATCGGTATATATGTGAAGATCACTAATACTATTTGTTATACCTGTTTATATGGAATAAATTTGTCTAAAGCTTCTTATTTCTCTATTACTTTAGTATGAATATCTTAATGACTGATATAATGAGAATTTACGAGTGAGAGAAAGTAGGATGATATCAAAATCAAAATTGATGCAACAGTGAGATGAAATTATGCCAATCACTATCGAAGTATGTCAATGACTATCAAATAATTATGTGATTTCGATGAAATTTGTGTCTCCTCGAATATTCAATGGATATTTATTGAAAGCTTCTAGGTAATACCAAAATTGCAACATTCAACTATGTAGTTCAGTAATAATAACCATGGTTTTTCAGTAAAATAAGGAACCGAATTCGCCTACTGAAAGTATCCATGCCCTTAAGGTGTCAATCACTATGAATTTTACCCTATGCCGCCCTATGCTGATAATAAAAATTTCGAAAGAGTTGGAAAGTTATTCGGCTAATTTTTCGAAAGATTATCCAACAAAACTTGTTATGGATTTGAAAAAATCTCAGCTGAGGGGCAATAAAATTCGAATTAAAATGAATAAAGAATATTTTCGAGAACAATGTTTACACTGTAGTTCACAAAATTTTTTGGGGAGGTAAAAACCTGAAGGACTTTCTCTGAGAGTGAGCTTATCAAATTTTTTCCAAGAACAAGCTCCATTGGAAAAAAACTTAATCCACTATAAGTTGAAAAGGTTCACCAAGACGCTACTAATTGGAATAAGCAGTAAAACAAAATTTGTACAGTCTGTTAGTGAATTGCAGAGTGTTTTATACCAATCTACATAATGGATACATTAAAGCGAAATTCAACTTGAATCTAATACCACAGTCGAACAACGTACAAAACACCGTACAAATGCTTTCAACAACAACAAAACAGAGGTTTAAAATTCAATCGTGATAACGTAACTTAATTTCTACCCCAAAATACCACGAATGCTTCACGAGCACAAAAACAAGTTTATGGACTTATTCATAAATATAAATGTGCATTATGAAGCTTGGCGTTTGTCGAATTTCTGAATTATATGCCCCATTCCCGGCTCTCCCCTATCTAGACTTCTGCTGGGAGCTGCGTGCAAGCGAACGAATTCACTCAGGTTATGGGCTCTGCGAATGCTGAATACATAATTCGAAATTCAGAAGGAGGCATTACGGAATCATCCTGAAGAATAATGAGGGATTTGTTTATTCGGGATGAAGTATTAATTCCATTCGGAATTATGAATTTATTTATGGAGTCTGTCCTGTCTTGGGTAGTAGATCCGGATAAGGCAGCAACGTAGAATAATGGCCTTCTTAAGTGGGGATAACCCTCACTTCGGGAGAGCACGAATTTGTATATGAATTGGTCTAATTATTATTGCCTGGCGTCTGGCCCCAGACAACTACAGAGCCATTACATTTCTGTCTCTAGTCGAGAGATGTTACGTAATGCATATCGTCGCCTTAATATGCAAATCACATAAGTCCAAAACCAAAAGTTTAGAGGAGAGGAAAAAAACTGTGAATCTGTGAATGTGCGTGAGTGGTTTTCTTTAAATTCTTAGATAACGCAGTTCCGGGCTTCGTCAGCTATAAGATTTTTTGGTGTTGTGTGAATTTCTGCACAGGTGTGCACGAAGCTCCTTGACATAACAAAAATTTTCAAATTCGCCCAAAAGTGGACTTATGTGATTTGCATATTAAGCCGACGATATACAAATCTTAAACAGTCGGAAATTTGAAACCTCAAATATTGAGAGTTTTTTGTTACTTAGTAGTACCTACAGTATATTTGTGCTTAAAAGAACCCCTAGCGGGAAAGTTTTGGGGTAGTTTTAATATCTTCCATTTTCTATGTTTTTTGGGGTGCTGAATTCGAATCTGAGGTTTGCTAACAAAATTTCGTGACGGAACATAAGAAAAAATACAAAAAAAGATGAAAAATCTCATTCTTGGTCAGTTTTCTGCTTATTACTTGGAAACTATCAACTTTTCGTGAAAAACCTTTCCATAGAAAATGAAAGTACATAAAATTTCCTAAAAATTGCACCGCCACAGCTCGTTCTGCGACGACTTGTTCTGGCTCAAACTAAAGTTAAAATAGAGGTATTTTCTATGACTCAATATATAAAAAAAATTATTCTATGGTTCCAATGATGCGATCCTCTTGAAAGTTTGAATGAGTATTCAGTATATCAGTCTCGATTCACAAATTTCGATTTCACTAGAATTGGATGTCTTTTTATGGAAATATAAAGGTTCTTCATTTCAATATTCCAATTCAATTTTCTATGATTCTGTTCATACTATGGTAACACAATTTTGAATAAGGCTTATTATGAGCATCTTGCATTTGGCCGCAACATTTCATGTCGATTGATTTCGTTTTTTGAGATATTGAGGAACAAAAATTTTGAATTTTGTTTTGTCTGAGATATTGAGGAACGAAAGTTATTTTTTTCCTCGATATCTCAGACAAAACAAAACCCATCGAAATGAAATGTTGCGGCCATATGAAAGATGGTCATAATAAGCTTCATGCAAAATTGTGTGACCATAGTGTGAACAGAACCATAGAAAATTCAATTGGAATATTGAGAAGAAGAATCTTTATATTTCCATAACAAGATATCCGATTGAAATTTTTTGTGAATCGAGACTGATATACTGAATGTTCATGCAAAATTTAAAGAGGATCGCATCACCGGAACCATAGAATTTAATTTTTTTTCATTCATAGTCATAGAAAATACCTCATTTTAAATTATAATTTGAGCCAGAACAGGTTGTCCCAGAACAAGCTGTGGTAGTACAATTTGTAAGAAATTTTATGTACTTTCATTTTCTATGGAAAGGTTTCTCAGGAAAAGTTGATAGTTCTCGAGTAATGAGCAAAAACTGACCAAGAATGAGTTTTTTCATCTTTTTTCGTATTTTTTTCTATGTTCCGTCACGAAATTTTGTTAGCAGACTTCAGATTTGTATTCAGCACCCCGAAAAACATAAAAAAATTAAAGAAATCAAAACTACCCCAAAATTTTCCTGCTAAAAGCACAATTCGACTGATTATAGGTCAAAAAGTGAATTTGGCAATTTGAATACGAAAAAAAAAATGTCGGCAACTTTTCCATTTTTTCATTCAAATCGGACAAGAAGTCATCAGAGATAACAAAAATATCTCAAAAACAAATTTATTGAATTTAATTACTTTTGAAATGATGTTACGCAAGAATGTGGAAAAGTATCACAAAATTAATTCACCAGAGAAAATCTGGAATCAGTCACAGTATTTAAAAAAAATTTAGGACAACTAGGAAATATGGCGCCTTGTTCATGGGCCGGGTGACAACTAAAACCACCAATATATCTTTTATTACTCCGTTGAATTTTCCTGGAAATTAGAAATTTGTTTTAGAGCTCCCGATCCGACCTATTCTCAAACCTCCACCTATTACGGCTTTGGGAATCAATGAACTTCATACCCCTTTTTGCTGTTTATGGTGTCGTATGGGTAGTGGAAATCTGAAAGGAAAACTCGAGTTTCAACTCGGTCTGCTTGGTTTGTTTTTCCAGTGAAAATCGCTGATTGGTGTGGAATTTCAATGAGTCTATTTGTGATGGGGAAGAGAATAAGAATAACTTAGTGGTTCTCTGAATGAATTGTTGAAACAAACAATTTAAGATAAGCCCTGATCAGGAGCTTTCAAGTCATTGATGGAGCAATAAAACTATTACCTCATAGTTTTATATATCTAGGACTTGAGATCGATACCAAATATATGAATGCAGAGTCTCACCTCAATCGAAATTATATTCTGGAAATTATCAGAAAGGGAAATATAAATAAAATAAATAATCAAAAAAATTAAATTCTATCTCTTGAAATCTTGCATGAACATTCAGTATATCATTCATTCACAAAAAAATTCACTCGAATCGGATATCTGTTCATGGAAATATGAAGTTTCTTCTTTTCAATATTCCAATACCACAAATTCTGCTTATTATGAGAATCTTGTATGTGGCCGCAACATTTAATTTCGATTGGTTTTGTTTTGTCCGAGATATTGAGGAACAAGAATAATAACAATAATAAAGTTTATTCGACTATAAAAACAAAATGGACACTTCAAATAATATTGTACAAATAAACTGAAATAAAGAGATAGAGGCTCTCTTCTAAGAAGCTCACCAGAAATACGATTCGAAGACAACCACTACAAAAAATTAAAACAAAATTAAAGAAAATTCTCTGGCCGAAATGGACATCATATAGATCGAAACTTAAATATATCAGGGTACACCGTGTGGAACTTCACAACAAACGCACTTAAGTCAACTCTGGCAATAATTGTCACTATTATATTTTATATTTGGCTGGTTAACGAACTTAACCGAGGCATTCGGGAACCGAACTCACTCCAAAAATTTTATGTCTTTAGGACAATTCCCTCGAAAGTTATCGTGACATATTCGTCATTTGGGAATCGAACCCTATCGTTTCAAAACATTTTCGGCTCAAAATTCGAAAATTACAACCGATGTCTCGATTTGTAATACCGTCATCTCCAGGAGCTTCACCGCTTTTTAGTTGCTTGATTTCCTGTGTTTTTCTTCTAGATTTTGTTGAACTGATTTATTCGGCCTGGAATTTCGCATTTTATACCCTTTTAAACCATGTGTCCGACCACGCTTGGCCACGCCCACGTGCTCGGTATCGGGAAATTGCAATTCAATTCGTCGTATGTTTTTAGTGAAGAGACACAAATTCCCGTTTACCGTCAACTACGATTGAATTAATTTTAAGATAAAGAAAAAATGACAAACAATAAAAAATCTTTGCCTTTAAGGAGGCCTAATGAGGCCGAAACCGGTCTGTCTCGTCCCTCATTGACAATCTTGAATAATCATCCCAGTCCGCCTGACGAAGGTTCTGTGAGCCTATAAATTGAAGATTGTATTCATTTCGATGATTACTATTTTCAATAATTTATCTATGTTTCAAAAAATTTGTTAGATTAGCTTCCTTAAAGGCAAAGAATTTTTTTTATTTGTCATTTTTTCTTTATCTTAAAATCACTTGGCTTCACAGTCGCCAAAAATATTGGGTGTTTCCATCACTCGGAGAAACTTGCATTGAGGCCCTGATGTAGGGCCACTGCTAACATCTCAAAGAGTGAAGAGGAAGTAATCAGTGCTTTAAGCATGCGATCTGTGATGATTGAACTTCTCATCTGCCACTACTAGATGTCACCATCTGTTAGTTGCTACTCGATAGCTTCTTACAAGTAATCTTAAATGAAGAAGTGTTTCAATAGGATGTTGTCTCTGAGGGATACGGGACACTGACGAGACCTAATGAGGCCGAAACCGGTCTGTCTCTTCCCTCATCGACAACATCTTGAATAATCATCCCAGTCCGCCTGAAGAAGGTTCTGTGAGCCTATAAATTGAAGATTGTATTCATGTCGATGATTACTATTTTCAGTTTATCTACATTTCAAAAATTGATTGAACGATTGAATTAAACTGAATACCGATAGAAATAATTTAGCTTGGTTACAAGCAGAGTTCAAATGCTCATTCAGGTCAAAGTAAAAACAAGAACAGATTCAACAGAACTTGTTGAGATGCCTACACAACTTGAACACCCTGAATAATTTCAGCAATTCGAAACTAAACCGTACAAAACGTCTCAGGCAGCGGCAAACTTTGAACGACCATGTTGGAACTTTTCAGTGCGGCTTGTTGAGAATCACAACGTGCCTGTCTTTGCTTAGAATTTTGCTTGCCCGACCCTCAATTAGACCCTCAATTTCGTCCAGTTTGAGGGGGCATAATTTGAAATTGGTGAAGCATCTTATTTGGAACCGAGACACTGTTCCAAGTTTGAAGGTTTGATATATTCGGTCACGTTTTAAAACTGCCTGGAGTTCGGAATATTATGTTACTCACACAATTCATCTATAAAAGTGTATAATGAAATTTGTCGAATTTCTTGAAAATTTAACACTTTCTGCGATTATTAGATATACTAAGAATTGGTGCATTTCAGAGAAAAATTGAAAACATTTCCTGAAATTAGTGGAAGTCTACCTACGCATGTATTTGAACCTATGTTTTGTAGTGATATCATCTGATTGCTAGATTCGAAGAAGCTGTTGCTTGCTCATTCTAATAATTTTTGAAATCAAATTCGCATCCAATGCGAAATACTACGTATCGGAAGAAAAATCATGAATCATTATGTTACTCTCACTATTTTTTTTATCCCATAACTTTATTTTTTGGCATTGAAAATAACAACCCCTTATGATTTTCCTTCGAAATTTGTTTTCGTGGAATAGATTTTCGAAAAATACAATTATTTTATCGTTTCCCATTCAATTCTGAAGTCTTCTGCAAAATTTCGATACAAGTAGTTATGATCACTGTTCATTCCATTTCACCGTATGTTCCATAGAATGAATATTCTAAGATATTGTTTATGCTCAAAATTGATTTTGTCAATTATGTTTATTAATCGAAACAAAGTTCCACTTGTGAAACTGAAGTATTACGGATATAGTTTCCTTCCGGAAATTAGAAATTAAACCTTCAGAAATATTTATAAAACATCTTTATCTCCTGCCATAGATAACAATATTTTAGAACATTCATTCTGAAGAACACTTATACGATTAAATAGAATGAACAGTGATCATAACTGCTTGTAAGTTTTTATTTTTTCCGAAAAAAGTAAAGACGGTATCGAAATTTTGCCGGAGACTTTTTTCTCCAGGATTGAATGGGAAACCAAAGGAGGATTTCATTTTTCGAAAATTTATTCAACGAAAACAATTTTGAACCAAAATCATAAGGGGTTGTTATTTTCAACCCCTAATAATCAAGTTATGAGATCTAAGAAAATTGTGTAAGTAACATCTACTTAGTGCTTCATATTATGTATAGTTTAATGACTCAGTGTTTTAAAGAAGCCGTAAAAAAATTAAAAAACTGTCAACTCGTTATCGCCTTCCAAATAAAATTACTCCGAAAGAGCACAAAACCGAAAAATTAATATATCTCAACGACGCAAGCGCAGACCGGCGCAAGGCGTTTAAACCAGTACCGGGGGTCTGGAATGGTGATAAGGAAACTTTTTACTAGTCTCTCGAGCATACTGTTTCAGAAATATGAGGGTGACCCCTGTCGCCCATTACCCTATTCCCCCCTACCCTCAGTTTGCATTGAATGAATTGAAACTGCAGAAACCGAACTTGCTCATAGCCAAATTCACCTCTATACATTTTAACCTGTACACAATAGCTAGTAGCTACCCCAATAAAACTCAGGTATAATAGAACCACTCGACACAATTTTTCACCCAAACCTTTCACCTGCTCCTCGGGGGCATAATTAAAACAGGCAGGCACATTTATATTCTACGACCGCGCAAAGTTGAAAGGTTAAACAGATTCCGTTCTGTTTAGTTTCGCAGCCGAATCGATGCAAGCTTCTCCTTTTGTGTTTTCCGAATGTGTCGATTGCTGAATAAAGCGGGGAGCCGAACCTCTCTTGAAAGATAATCTGGCTTTTCAGCAGATGAATTGAAATTGTTTGCACGCGTCGTGTTTATTGAAACACTGGTTTTTCTTCGAATGACAAAGAAGGCCGAGCTGGGTGGTCCGGGAAAAAGCAATCTGTATTATCCGCATGTGAAAACGTTTTTCACGTTCGCGAGGGGGGGTTTCCTTTGACCTGGATTTTCTAATCGGAGAAATGTTTGTGATCTTCACGCGCCAGATGCTTTGATCTGGGATTTAAGGTCGAAGCTTATCGCTGGTATTGAGATTTGTGGTTGAGTCTGGGTATGAAACAGATGAAAGATCTTCAGATTTAGCTTACGAAACACCATGTTCAGTATTGTACAAGATTAGATTAAATTAGAGGAGGAGCAGTGAGAATAAGTAGCCCTCGCAGCACTTTGACCTTAAGATAAATTGGGCATCAACACGATAGCAAGGTTTAAATGAATCTTACTACTTTCCTGGGTCCTACGTCTAGTATTTGCTTTAGTTTCTATAAACACGAACTGTGTCGCAGCCTCTTCCTATGAATACATGAAAAGTTGCCAAGCAGGTGTTCAGCTGTCTTGGTGGATTCTTGACAGAAGCAGCATATATCACCGGGATTCTATCCTGTGTTCGTAGTAGTAATACAAGGGGGATTCTGGCACACTTCTACGTGTGCCAGGATCCCCATACGATTTTGGTTTACCAGGGATTCTATGCAATATCGGTGTGCCAGAAACCCCAAGGGGTTTCTGGCACAGCTGTGCGTGTGGAAGTAGGGAGTGTGGACTTGTCGCATATGTGAAGCCCAAAATTTTCAAGGGTTATATCGGATGGATTAAGTACCGCAAAATATAGCGAGCATATCGTCTGTGGGTGGATGTGTACGACCTAGTCGGCTGCAGCTGCGCCTGGGCGTATCGGTTTTGCAGACAGGCGGCCGGGCACTAGGTAAAAGTTTAGAAATCCTCATGCTCTGAAACACCATGTGGAGATTTCAAATCAAGTTTAATTTAAATACCGTCACTTTCTATAACAGTAAAATTGCCCATTCTCCAATATCCGCCGAACTAATCCGAACAAAGTTTCATGTAATATTGAGGTGAACCCTCCGATGTTCAACAATTCTATTGATCAAACCCTTCTATCTGCAGCTATAAAAGACTATCCGATGGCCGGCAATCACCGAGGAATCAATAGACTCCTTTTCAAGCTATCGCCCGAGTTGAATGTGGACCGAAAGTAATTAAAAGGTTTTTCAATTCTTCTCTGTTGTTCTAAAACTCGCGTTAATGTTCTTTTGTGTCAGTTTTCTCGAGTTTGGCCATTTTCGATCACTATGGACCATCAGTATCCATGACAATGGCGACGTTGAAAACGAGGTCAAAAATTGTCAACCAAGAAATATTTTGACTAAACCAACCCATTAGGCAAAGAATTATAAATCCTAATGCTCTGAAACACCTTGTGCAGATTTCAAATCAAGTTTCATTTAAATGCCGTCACTTTCTATAAAAGTAAAATTGCCCATTCTCCAATATCCGCCGAACTAATCCGAACAAAGTTTCATGTAATATTGAGGTGAACCCTCCGATGTTCAACAATTCTATTGATCAAACCCTTCTTTCTGCAGCTATAAAAGACTATCCGATGGCCGGCAATCACCGAGGAATCAATAGACTCCTTCTCAAGCTATCGCCCGAGTTGAATGGGGACCGAAAGTAATTAAAAGGTTTTTTCAATTCTTCTTTGTTGTTCTAAAACTCGCGTTAATGTTCTTTTGTGTCAGTTCTCTCGAGTTTGGCCATTTTCGATCACTATGGACCATCGGCATGACGATGGCGTTGAATACGAGGCAACATCAAAAATTGCCGGACCATTCATTACTGATTGAGTTTTCGTAATATGTTCCCGACTTTGATATTAATTGAATGTGGAAAAATTGGGATGCGAAGAGTGGTTGGAAGAGGGAGATTTTATGTGTGGTATATTGAAGGGCTATTCATTCTGCCTCACACTTGATTGAAGAGGATATCGGAGTGGAGGTTTCTGGTTTAATTAATTTGAGTTGAAAGAACCGGGGAACGTCATACCGATAAGTATGTGTGCAGCCGAATGAATTTTGTGATGATTGGAAAACTGGGTTTTATGCTCGATGGGTTTTATTCCATGGGTGAATTCTGCTTGAATGGATTGAGTATGATGTTTTTTCCGAATTTTTATTTATTGTATTATTTTTATGGCTGAAGTGAGGCAATTGTCGATCTATTGTAGCCTTTTTGTTTACTTTCTGTTATATACGAAATTGCAACGAATATTTACGAACAGAATTAACTTCACTGCTGTTGTAAATAACTACATATTCATTTATTGAACTGCAGAATGCATAACTCTTTGTAGGTGTTATTCTATTCATTGTTGTTTTAGGAATAATTCGAGTTGAAAAAATTGGGGAACGTCTTACCGATAAGTATGTTTGTAGTCGAATGAATTCTTTGATCATTCGAAAACTGAGTTTTATGCTCGATGGGTTTTATTCCATGGGCGAATTCTGCTTGAATGGATTGAGTATGATGTTTTTTCCGAATTTTTATTTATTATTTATGGTTGAAGTGTGGCGATTGTTGATCTATTGAAGCCTTTCTGTTTAGTTTTTGTTATATTTGAAATTGCAACGAATATTTACGAACTGAATTAACTGCCGTTATAAATACTTAACTTCATATTCATTTATTGAACTGCATCGATTACTTTTTTTTAGTTTTGATTCTATTCATTGTTGTTTTTGGAATAATTTGAGTTGAAAATCGAAGAACGTCATACCGATAAGTTTGTTTGCAGCCGAATGAATTGGAAAACTGGGTTTCATGCTCGATGGATTTTATTCCATAAGCGAATTCTGCTTGAATGGATTGAGTATGATGTTTTTTTCGAGTTTCATTCATTATTTATTATTTTATGGTTGAATGGAGGCAATTGTTGTTCTATTGAAGCCTCTTTTGTTATCCTTTCTTGGTATTTGACATTGGAACGACTTTTTCCGAACAGAACTAACTTCACTGCCGTTATGATTGACTATGATATTTGTATATTGAATCACTCAAGTGATTACTCTTTGGAGTTTTAATTCTACTCGTTTTTTTTCAGGTGTAAAGCTACAAGGATCATGAATGTGATTCTGGCCATTTTGGAGCATAGAATAGAAAGCAAATCTCTTTCGTTTCGTTCATCAATTCGAGAATTGAGGGTATAAGATATCATCAAATTCTTAAAAGTAGATCTTACCTTCAACCTGAAATATTCCTGGAAATTATTAATTCATACATTCAAGCATGTTTGCAGAAACCAAAATTTGAACTTGAAATTCTTGAGGATGAAAATTTATCACACTTTCATTTTCCCTAAAAGGTTAGCAGCAGAAATCACTTTTCAGGAAAGACGATTACAAAAACAGACTAAAAAGATTGTAAGAAATTTATCGTTATCGTAAAATGGGATTTTGATCGCAGTTTTCAACTGTTTCAAGATTTTGAGTTTCAAGAAATGAATTGAATATGAATGGTTCCTTAAATGAATACCTGAGTAAGAACAACAATATAAACTGAAAAGATTTATAATTTTATATCGATATTGATGATTAGATTGTGGTTGATTGGTACAACGATAGCATTTCTCTACTGCAACCAATGAGGTCCTTCATGCTTTACTACAAGAACATTATTCCCACGAATGTAGCCTTTGTTGCAGTGTTATATTTTAGGACATTTTGCTCTCGCCACACAGTATAAGTGTGGTTTGCGCAAAATTGTATTGGTAGATATTATATATTTAAGAAATATGAAATCATAAGCTGACGCCCTCAAAAAAGAGCAAGCACTGTCTTTGTTGTGACCTTACCTTCATGTATCATGTATCACTCATACCTTTTGGGGCGGAGATATATGATTAAAAAAAAGAAGTACTCTTACCGGATTAACCCACCAGGTCAAAAATAGAATTTCGACTGATAGCTGAGATGTCTAGATATGAATCTGGAAAGAAACAATCAGAAGTGCGAAATAGCCTTACACTCAGATAGTCAAGCTGCTATTAAAGCACTGAGCTCCTACGACATCGACTCAAAGATGACCTGGTAGTGCCGGAACATACTCAATGAGGTAGGCAAGGAAAACCTGAGTTGACCGGTGTTTTCCGGCTATTCGGGTATCAAAGAAAACGAAGAGGCCAATACACTTGCCAAAGAGGGCGCACGAATGTCACTCATTGGCCCAGAACTCTTCTGTGGTATGGGTAAATGTACCTATACGAAGGAATTTCTGGAGAAGGGAAAAGCCGAGGGGGAAAAACTCTGGCGGAATCTCCCAGGGATGAGTCCTTCATTCATTGATCCAAAAGATATCTGGATCTTGGTAAGAAACAATTACACCTACTCACTGGCTTTCTCACAGGACACTGTCGCCTTAGGAATCACCTGTTGAAGATGGGATTATCGGACACGGAAGAGTGTAGGTTCTGTGGGGAGGAGAAAGACACCCATTCACCTTGTCACGGAATGCTTTGGCATTACGAGCCTGAGGAGAGAATGCCTTGGGCGAGAAACTTGTAAGAGTGAGGAACTAGCCTCGTTGAAGCCTTCGCAGATACTGGATTTCATCAGATCTCTTTAACTGAAAGGCGATCTGTGAAGGGTGTGGTCAGAACAGCTCTTTAAGGGGGCACAATAGACCTTAAGGTCGCAGTGAACTGTAAAACCTTTTCAAACTATAACTATATTTAAATAGCTGAGCTTCTTAGAGGTTACCGTTTCGTGAGATATCACAAGCCAACATAGGTAAGGAAAAGTGCAATATCTGTGGGCTATGTAGATCGGCCAAAAAACCATCGCGCACATATTATACCAATGCAGTGTATTGGCGCAAACTAGACTTCCAAAAGCCGATATAAGAGTGAAGTCTTCTAGAAAAATAATCAACTTTGCGGAAACGCTTACATTTCAAGGCGAAATGTAGCACAGTGCAAAAGGGTGGTCCCCATGTTGTCAATCGAGCACAATCTAATTTACAATCCACACCATCTCTGCTTGTCTTTGGCCTTTTTTGTCATTTGGATAAGTTGCACAAAATATAATATCATGATGATTATCATTTAACTGATGTGTACCAAACTAGACAACCAGACGTTATCATAAACCGCTGTTATACGCCAGCATATAAGACCACAACGCAAGGACTGTGGAAAATTGGAGCAAATAAGTTCTATCCATCCAACATCCGAATTTAATTGAAGTTTGCCGTCTCAAGCCAACTCCACAAATTGCTAGCCATTTAGTGGTGCGCTCTGCGGACGTTCTATTCTATATCCACATATTAACACAGAAGGCTATGCTGTTCACGAGCGAGGAATAAAAATGAGGTGGTAACAGGAGAAGTTTCTTGAAAGAGTTCAACATATCTAGTTATCTCGGTATAATTTCCAGGAAATGCTCAGGCGACTCTACAAGATACGTGTTCGTTGGAATTGCTTGAATAGGAACCAGATTGCGACGGATACATTTAACGAGTGAAAGAGTCTTGTGAGGTAGGTAATATAAGAGGTAATATACTACACTGAACAAAAAAATTAACGCACATTATGAAAATCTCAAATTTATTCTACAACTCAAGGTGTTCTCAATGATAGTTATTTTTATCAGAATTATGGATGCATATGTTATCCACATTCAACGTTTTTCTTCAATACAGATGTTTTTCCCAGCAGGAATGAAAAAAGATGCGATTATCAGATTTTGAATGTATTGGCCATATTTTGAAATCAGTTGTTCTCGATCAATTCTAGTGATTAACAGTTTTTCTTTCGTTTAATTTTCTACACTCGATCGCTATGCAACGCAAAACACGCAATTTGACATAAGAGGAATGTGCCCAAGCGGTAGTTTTGCGAGAAGAAGGGTGGACATACACAAGAATTGCAGAAAGGTTTAGAGTTTACCATACACGTGTGTCCAAAATATTGTAGTGATTCAGGAAGACAGGTATGAATGTCCGAAGACCAGGACAGGGTAGACCACGGGTAACAACTGCCATTCAAGAACGTTACTTGAGAGTTTCTTCGTTGAGACAACGGTTTGCAACCGCTCTCCTTCTTCAAAATCAGCTTGAGCAAACTCATGGGGTGCAAATTAGCACTCAGACAATAAGAAATCGCCTCAGAGAATATGATTTAAGTACACAGACGTCCATATGAAAGATATGCTTAGTGCAATTTCCTGAATACTACAAGTTTCGGGGGACGATCGATTATGGTATGGGTTGGAATATCTTTGACTGCTCGCACAAACCTAGTGGTCGCTGATAGTTGAGCTATGAATGCTGATAGGTATATAAGGAATATTCTTGAAGGGCATGTAGTGTTATTTGCCCCATACATTGGTGAAAATTTCTTTTTTTTTTTGGACGATAATGCCAGACCCCATCGTGCGCGCATCGTTCAGGAGTAACTTGAAGAGGTTTAAGTTTCTAGGATGAAATGGCCAGCAAGAAGTCCAGATCTCAATCCGATTGAGCAGGTTTGAGAAAACCTCAATAGAAGGCTGAGAAGTTCAGAAAATCATCCATCAGCTTCTCTTAATGACTTAGGAATCCAACTCAGAGAAATCTGGGAAGGATTAGATCAGAACATTTCAAGTTAACTCATTTGGAGTATGAACCGTCGTTGCCGAGCTGTAATTAACGCAAGGGGTGGAAATACCAAGTATTAAATCACTTATCAGCATTCCAGTATTTTGAAAATTGTTTCTCTTCTTTCACATAAGATTCGGTGAAATCATGAATTTTTCTTCCACTTAATGTGTCTTGTTTCGACAAGAACCTTTCCGAAAGAACATAAAAAATGAGTTATATAGTCAATGTAGAGTCAACTTTCATTGAAATTGAGATTTTCAGAATGTGAGTTAATTTTTTTGCACAGTGTAAATAAATTTCCATATGGAAGAAGAGAAGAACTTCTCAACATACCCAGGAAAGAAGTCCTGCTATATAAATACGTTCTGTCCAGGAATGATGAACGATCTTATTATATATATATACAGGACTAGTATGTTCACGAGCGAGGAAGAAACATCATGTGGTAACAGAAGAAGAACTCAGTGTTCGTCATTCCATACAGGGTGAAATAAAATCTGTTTTTTTACCCCAACTTCAGAACCATATCCCTGGTGTGTTCCAGTTGTTCCACCGTGTGATTTCTTATTTCATCATCAAGACGCATCTTCTCTTGACAATTATATTCTTTATTCATAACAATAACTCAATTTTTGTTAAAGATACAAGGTTTTCAGAGCAACATTGAAATGCATAAATTCGCTTTAGCTATGAAAGTACTTTCACAGATTCAACCATCCAAACTGAAAACTGAGTGAAAACATAAAACAAGAGAAGTTTCAGCGCGATGTAGTACGGTATGCACCGTTTATTGGAAACGATTTGGTGTTAATCGAGGTGTTAATCCTTTATAATGACCGACCGCATCAACCGCATGTGGCTAGGATTGCCAGGGAATATTTAGCAGAGGTTGATATCCCATCATTCAGATTTGAACCCAATTAGGCATGTCTGGATGCTCTTGGGAGGAAAATTCGATCCCGCGTACCGACTCCTAAAAATTTGAAGCTGTTCAGTGAAGTCCTAATTGATTCAAAACACTAATGAGAACATGCACCTGTTATCTGCGTCTGGGCGAAAAACACGTTATGTTTTTAACTTTGTTTTCAGTTTGTTTTCATGAGCTCATAATTTTAGGTTGAATTTGTGAAGTACTGTTGTAGCCTTAGCGAAATTTAATGTTTTACTGAAAATCATGTATCTTTAACAAAAATTGGGCTATTGTTACTAATGAAAAACTGGATTATCAAGAGAAGATGTGTCTTGATCATGAAATAAGTAAACACACGGTGAAACAACTGAAACACACCAGGGGTGGTTCTTAAATTAGGGTAAAAAAAAAGATTTTGTTTCAACCTGTATAAAATGACGTACGACCTGTTTTCTTAGAATTCAAAACTGATGATCGATCAAGGATGAACATACATACAATTGAAAAAAAATTCATTCGAATCAGACTTGAAACAAAATATTTATGAATGAACAAACTTCATCGATTTTTCGAGTGGATCGATTATTTTGCCGGTGAGTGTATTTAGATTTGTAGAATATCCAATGAGGTTTTTTGTGAGCTACTATACTAGATCTAGCTACATTTTGCACAGGATTGTAATCATTTTCGGAAAGTTGATTATTCTCCTAGGATATTTCATTCTTATATCGGCTGGCGTAAAATTCGCGCTACCCAGTAGAGTAAGTCTTGGTTGAAGATTATTTGCTTGTCTTTGACCTGGTGTGTTATTCCAGTAAAAGAGTTTCTTCTTTTTTCTAATCATTGACCTCCATACTAATCAGTTTGGTTAGTACCGACTATGAGGGCACGAGTTATTATTCTATGCAGATCTAGCAAAACCTGCTTCCCCATGTTTAGAATGGTCCAGTTTTTTCTACATTATCTTTACAGAATTTCTTGCGTAGAAACAAGATAGCATATTTGTTGCATAATATTGGCAGAGATGAATGTAAACGGGACACCATGAATTTCTTTACATGATGAAAGAGCCCAATGTAAAAATCTATTTCCCATGAGTAAAGAGATTGGAGGCTAGGAATGGACGGGAATATTCATATCTAAGAGCTTTTTTCATTGAAACGAATTGTCTCCCTTGCCTTCATCTGATTTGTTACTTTGAAACTGCATTGAAAAAAAAAACAAAAGAAAGTAATAAGCTAAAATTATATTTCTGTAATAAATGCAATTGTCATAATCAAAAATTTCATTGAAATTCCTTCGATATTCGAAAAATGCTACTTCGAAGCCAGGAGAGCATATCAAACCTGATGTCTGTCTCTTTTTCTCAACAAACACTTAAAACGCTTTAATATATGATATCAAAAAATGTGAAGCTGCTGCTACTCAAAAAACTATTACAACAGATAGAACCGCTTCGTATTCATTACCATAATATAATCCAAATAAGAACATGAAAGACAAACTGCCATTAAGGCTGGAATTAGAAGGCTATTTGTAGTCGATGGGCTGTCAGGCTTCGTCGATAAAGTGCCCAGAAACTTCACAACTTACGTTTCGGGCTTCGAAAGTTCAGAGCGATGGGCACCCCCACGATAAATTTCACTTGATGAGGGTGTTGTACTAGCTATGAAGCAGCTTTCGTAATAAATCACTTGATGATGATCAGATTGCGCCTGAGCCCATTAGTTGCCGGTCTAAATAACTGTGTGAGTGACCGCGATATTATTAACTTCCCAGATTCCATTTCGTATCTCGGTGATATTAAATGCCTGAAGATATCGATTGTCACACTTTCAATTCGTAGATAGATCTAATTCCTGAAGAATTGCATCGATTGATGAATACAGCGTTCCAAAATGTAACGAAACTCGTCGATATTTCTGGTACGGAGAATTCTTAAGAAGAACGAATGCCGGTCTCCCTATGAATTTTTGAATTTGAAAGCTCTCAGGCCTTCAGCCCAACTCCCCTTAACTTTTTTTTCAAATAGAATTATACGAATTAAACATCAAATAAAATAAATTTGATTACCTACTCATTTCATTTGATATGTCACAATCCACATACACTCACCTGCAAAATAATCAATCCACTCAAAAAACTGATGAAGTTGGTTGATTCATAAATATGTTATTTAGAGTCCGATTCGAATGAATTTTATTTCTAATATAGGTATGTTCATCCTTAATAAATCACCAGTTTTGAATTTCAATGAAACTTGGCGTACGTCATTTTAATACAGGGTGAACAGAATATGTTTTTCACCCTAACTTTAGAACGCCCCCTGGAGTGTTTCAATTGTTTCACCATGTGATTTCTTATTTTATCATCAAGAAACATCTTCTCTTGACAATTTTATTTTTCATTCATAACAAAAGCTCAATTTTTGTTGAAGATACTGGGTTTCAGTAAAACATCTAATTTTGCTAAGCCTGCAACAGTCCTTCAACAAATTCAACCTAAAACTATGACCTAATGAAAATAAACTAAAAACTTAGTTAAAAACATGACGTGTTTTTCGCCCAGAATCGGATAACAGGTTATGTTCAGCTCGGCATATCCTCATTAAGGTTTTGAATCAATTAGAGCATCACTGATCTCCTGCAAAATTTCAGGAGTTGGTACGCGAGATCGATTTTTTCTCCCATGAGCATCCAAACATAGCCAATTGGGTTTAATCTGGGCTTAGAGCAGGCCAGTTGAATTTTTGGATAACAACCTCTGCTGAATACTTCTTGGTAATCCTAGCCACATGCAGTTGATGAGGTCAGGCATTATGAAGAATTATCACGAAATCGTCTCCAATAAACGGTGCATACGTGGAACAACTGAAACACACCAGGGGTGGTTCTGAAGTTAGAGTGGAAAAACAGATTTTGTTCCACCCTGTATAAAAAGATATGTATACGCCGAGTTTTCTTGAAATTCAAAACTGGTGATTGATTGGAAATGAACACACTTACAATTGGAAAAAATCAGTCAAATCGGATTCGAAATAACATATTTATGAATAAACAAACTTCATCGTTGTTTTGAGTGTATCGATTATTTAGCCGGTGAGTGTAGGTATTTCTATTTTTAAGAAATGCAGAATCCTCCCAGAATATATTTCAATCGATAGGTATTTCTACTTGAAAAAAAGTTGTGGTGTAAGGGGTGAGAGATTTAAAATCCAAACAGGCATAGGAGACCTCCTTCTGAAATTACAAGGATTCGTCAATTTTCCTAAGTAATAATTGAGAATAATGGTCTGGTTGCAGTAATCTCCAATCACAAATTGTCAATAATTTATTAATTTTTTAACAAGAAAGCAGATCACCAATTCAATTTTTAACCACATTGCTAAATATGTAGTCAAAGTACCTTTTATTTGATATATTTCCATCTGAAGAAATAAATGGAGGATTATCAGCTTCAAAAGAGCATAGGATTAATTGAATTTGCAATTAAAAATCGAAAGGTACGAGGATTTTCCTCGATAATTCTTTGTACGAAAATTTAAGACGAGCGTCGTTACTTTTTTGGCACGATATATTTCCTGGTTCTCTTTCCCTTTTATGATTTTGGAGGAGATCCAAACCGTAAGTTATTTTTGGAGAAACTGACTCTTTCTCTAGATTTACTGTTTACGAACTGATGTTCACAATGAGTAAGTGTTGTTCAATCAGGGCCTTGTTGGCTTTATTATCAACTAGCTCTGGAATAATATTGAAAATTTCCATTATGAGTGGATTTACTTCGAAATTTCTGGGTTATAAACAATTCCTATAAGCACAAAGAAATGGAAAAACCTCAGAGTAAGAAATAAACATGGATGTGCCCCTACGCGTTAATAGTACTGCATTGTAATCAATCAAGCATTAGAGTAAGATGGAAAGCATTTCACTGTCGCACTGGGGTGAAGTTAATATTTGATTAGATTTGCACTTCTTCAATTCTTGAATAGAATACAATGGCTTAGCTATAATTACCAGAATAGCCTTAAGCAACAATAAACTGCCACCAAATCAGTAAAATAATATTCAGTTTATGAACGTCAAATCGAAATGAAAATGTAAATATGTACATCGCATCAATAAACTAAACACTAACAGGCGATGTTGCCAAACTGCCATCTGTGCCATCCTTAACACGCGCAACCGTTAGTAACAGAGTAGGAGAGTGATAAACCAATCATCCCAATACGGAATAAATATAAGGCACGAGTTCGGAACGCCGGAATGTTTTTCGCGCGTACAAACAGATTCTACTTGGCGCATAATAAATGCGTGAAGGCAACTCTATAGTCCGTTCACGAAAGTTGAGCACATAGTAGGCGTTTCTTTATTTATCTAAAGTTGGCAGTATTTGCTGTCACAACGTAAAATAAATTCAACGTATCCGAATGTACCCGGCCTCGTCCGACGAGCTTGCGAGTTATCAGAGAACTCTATGCAAGATTGACAACATTGCGTATCAATCTGACAGAAAATTGACAGCATAACCTAAAATTTTATATACACAGTGGAATATGCCAAATTTCCATGGCCAACCGACGGCTCAACCTTTCGTGAACGGACTATAGGTTTACTTTTTACTCTGGGGAAAAACCTGAACAAGATCAAAGAAACATATTCACTTTAACTGTGACATTTTCCTAATTGATGAAATGCTAAATTCAGGAAAAACATCTATGCAGTTGGAACGTGAACATATTTCATCTCTGTATTCCGTGAATTGCAATCTTCTGCAAGAATACCCCGAGAAACTCTTTCAATGGATTCAAAACAGTTCCTGCTCTTGAGTAAATGTAATTACGAGGAATTCACTTGAAACTCGTTACAAGCGCAGGCTACATCGTTCCACTTGGATTATTTGATTATTAGTATCTAGTCGTTTTCCAGAAACAATGGCACTTATAAAATATTCATTTTTGTATTGTCTAGGCCTTAATGAACTCATACTCAATATCATGAGCGTTGTAGTGCAGGATACAAGTTAGGAGTTATTCAACTTCGAATAATTAGACAATAATGATTATCTTTTTGAGCGCTCGTTCTACTTAAACGTGTGCTATATCGTTTGGCCCAAATCTGTCTGTAATTTTCGAATTTTGAGCTGAAAATGGTCTCAAACGATAGAGTTGAACTCATTGATGACGAATACATGGTCAAATTTAATTCTGTCCGTGGGGCCGTCCGGCCGTCCGTCCGTTAGCACTTTAACTTCGAAGGGATTGTTTTAGAGACTTGAAATTTTCAGGATGAGTTCGGGTCCCAAATGACTCGGTTCAGTTCGTTAACCAGCCAAATCGTACAGGGTGTTTCAGAGAAAATGGCCATACAAAATTGTTGTTCCTCAATATCTCAGATAAAACGGAACCAATCAAAATGAAATGTTACGGCCAAATACAAAATGCTTATATTAAGCATCATCCAAAATTTTGTGGCCATAGTGTGAACAGAATCATAGAAAATTCAATTGAAATATTGAAAAAAAAACTTTATATTTCCATAAAAAGATATTCGATTCGATTGAAATTTATTTTGTGAATGGATATGGATATACTGAATGTTCATGCAGAATTTGTGGCCATAGTGTTAACAGAACTATAGAAAATTTAATTGGAATATTGAAAAAATTATCTTTATATTTTCATAAAAGAATATTCGATCCGAGTGAAATTTATTTTGAGAATGATAACTAAAATACTGAATGTTCATGCAAAATTTTCAAAGGATCGCCATAGAATTAAATTCTTTCAATTTATATTTCTTACACATTTCATTTTCTCAATGATTTCCATGTCCCATAGATAGATAGACCTCGAAGTTGTCACAAGTTTTATCAGTATTACGAAATTAAAGGTGATGTTAAGGATAAATATAATTGAAATATAGATGTTATCGGTTAGTAGATAGTTCTAAGAAATCATCACTTGGTGAGCTAGACATGGTTTGATAAATCCTTCTGGTCGTAAACAACTCTGTTCAAATAGAGGAGTAATTTAAAGAAAAAAATATTGAATTGTACTTTATGTAGAGTAGAATTGATATTTATATTCTTCTGACTTGTCACCTTTATTTGGATTTTGTCAGATGCACCCTCGCGATAATCAGCCAATCAGATGAAGGAAAAAACAGAACCTTTGTTTCAACCAAATGGAGGCCTTTCAATAAGATTATTTTATCTCCTTCTTCGAATAAATCCAATCATCCAATCACTACACTTATACGGGGCAGCAGAGTTTTTCTGTTGAGATTTTGCTCTTGTATCATACGTGGAAATGTTGAGTTCCCCATTCACAGTCTTCTCTGTTTATGTTTGACAGTATTAAATTACACACCACTCTATTTCTGGTATACTAAACCTTAATTTCTCACATTGTTATTTTTGCTATCAGTATGAGGACGTCGAAGTTTTCATTTGAATACCACTTGTAGATGATATAATGAGTAGATATTATACATTAATATTGAAAGTACTGAAACAGATTTCGGTAAAAACGAAAGTTATTCTTTTGTCCACCTATCTATCCTTCGACTAATGATATTTTTTGTATATTACTGTACTACAATGTTGTTTATCTACGACCATTGTCTCTGTGATCGGCCTTACCTAATAATACCCATTAATCACAAGGGATAAATGAGATTAAAATTCACTGCTGTCAGATGCTTCATAGATTTAGCTTTGATATAATTTTCTTCAAATTGGTATTTCTTCAGTATTCTAAAGTACTCCATCTCATTATATCAATTAAAGCTTTTTTATACAGAATATACAATGACCAGTTATCCCAAAATTTCTCATGGGTCAACTTGACTTTTTCGACGCTTGTCATGAAAGGATCTTGTTGAGGTCATCAAATGTAAAAATCTTCAGGAAATATATTCACTAGTCGTGGATAAAGTATATTATTCTACTCGCGTATAATGGCCGTTATTTACTAGGTACTACTCGTGGCCTAAACTTCACCTCGCGAATATTAACTATCCTTATACGATCGTTGCATAATATACTATTTTCCCAGATATGTATAATTTTCTACGGGGATTTTTTGTTATTTGGACTGGCCCTGGGATTAAGGCTTATAGACTTATAGACTTATTTTAGTTTACGCCACCACATTGCATTGGCATGTATAACTGTATCTTATGATACAATGACGTAAAAGATGCACAGTAAGGAACCTCGATTCGTTCTTTGACAGCGATAGAGTTTGATCAGTCTTTGCTTCAAAGGGTCTTCTGAAGAGCTGGTATTCATCTTATCAAGTTAACAGAAATACTACGCCGAAACATGTTACAAGATGATTTAGTATACAAGGTTTCAGCAGCAGAAGTGTTTCAATTGACTTTTTCTTCAACTTCAAATCATTTCAGTTCCTTTGAAGCTTTTTCTAGAACACTTGTATAGTTAAAAACCTCTAGGTCAAACGCCTGAATAACAAAGTAGTTATTAAAATGACCCAGATAACAGTCCAGGATTCATTTCAATCCAAATTCACCCAATTATACTACCCCACCTCATGATATGCCGTTCAGTAAAAAGCACAAAATGCAAAACGAATTCATTCAAGCTGTTTGAGCATTGTAGTTACCCCATCAGTATTAGATTGTTATCTAGTTATCACGCTCACGAAAAGTGCCACACACGTCATGGCAATATTGGTACGTCACGCGATTCCTAATTGGCTAGCGAGAAGGAATAGTGGCCTGGCTATCACAAAGCAACCCCGAAGAATGACCCATTTAGTTCACATTTACAGTTTTTTCGTCCTACGCCGTTACACTGGACGGCACGAAGATTTGATTTGATGTTAATATCTCCATTATATTCGTGCTTATTGCTGAAATAGAAGAGAAAAGGAATAATGTCATAATCTCAGAGTGAAAAGTGAACCTGGAGATGCCTTCAAACATTTGTTGACGCAGCCAAATAAATCTATCGATTGAAATTTAATCTGGGAGGATTCTTCATATCCAGAATATTTTATAGGTTTTCACTCCCTGTCTCTAAAACAAAAATATTCGAAAATTTTCAATTAAGATGAAGTGGTCCTGCGTGAATCTTTGCACTTATTCATCAGGAGCAAATTGGTTTTGAAAAAAATGTTCCCTAATAGTAAAACTAAAAAAGGAAATAAATAAAAAAAGATAATGTAACGTTTTGGTGTCTGTATCAGACACCTTCTTCAGACAATCTTCGGAATTATGTGTTTTTTCATTTGCAGTCTAATTGACATTGAAAATTGTCAACACATAGAGATGTTGATTTATTTAATTTTGAAATTGCCTAACGTCATTTCATTGATTTTGAAAAAATTGATGCCTAAAAAAAGAAATAAATCAAAAGGATAATGTAACGTTTTGGTGTCTATATCAGACACCTTCTTCAGACAATCTTCGGAATTGTGTGTTTTTTCATTTGCAGTCTAATTGACATTGAAACTTGTCAACACATGGAGATGTTGATTTATTCAATTTTGAAATTTCCTGATGTCATTTCTTTCTTCAATAAATGAATCCAAATACGATCTATTCCAACAGAACAATTGGCCAAATTATCTACTTCATCTAACAAAATACATGTGTATTCTTTAATTTTCCTTTCATAAATATCAGAATCCGTCATTAGGATCTTTGTGTTGTTTCAGTTCATCAAATGATCTCCGCTATTTGAACATACATGATCAACGATTTGTGATCTTGTATTGTCTCTTTTTTTGATGTTGTTCTTATGTTCCCGTTTTTTTTTCTCTAAAGGTCTTGATGTTTCTCCTATATTAGATTTTCCACATATACAGGAAATATTGTAAACACAATTTTTTGACTTTTGTCATATTCGTTTCGATTTGTCATTCATGAACTGAATTGTTTTACTTATTTGGTGGCAGTTAATTGTTGCTTAAGAGTATTCCGTTAATTAGAGGTATGACTAAATTACGAAAATGTTGTATTATATTGAAAAATCTAACCAGTTCGGCAGTAAAATGTTTTCCAATCTCACTCTAGAGCTTGGTTGATTACAATGCGGTACCTACTATTCACGCGTAGGAGCATTTCTAAGTTTACTGCTTACTCTGATTCATAATTGTAAGCTTTCGATGGATTCTAATGAAGATTTAAAATTCATATTCGAGTCACTCCCTTTTGCAAATCATTTGCTTGCTTCTTTCGACCGAATTCTCTTCAATGATTATTTCATTCTTGATGGACCACTGTGCATTTTGAAAAGTGGTGACCTTCTTACTCTTAGCGTGCTATTTATTACAAAATTTGAAGACGATTTCGGCTGTGTTATTTGAACTGTTGAAACAAGTAGAAAATTTTTGTTGATGATTCGAAGAGTACCTAAAGCAAAATGTATGGGTCAAGTTGGCTAGCGAGAAAGAACTCCGAAGAATGACCTATTTAGTTCACATTTACAGTTTTTCCTTCCTACACTGTTAGCCTGAACGGCACGAAGATTTGATTTGATGTAATATCTCCATTGTATTTGTGTTTTTGTGTTGTAATAGAAAAGAAAGGCCATTCCGTGAATTATAGACAAGGAAAATGATATTATGTCTTGATATAATTTATTGTATGGGATAATTACTCAGATATTGATGTATAAAAGCTTATCATGACAGAAGATAAAAGGCCTTTACTGAATGCCAATCCCTTGTTTAGATAATTCGAATATAGCAATATCGATCACCAATTTCATATGAATATGTTCTTGATCCTTCTAAGAGATCATATAGGGTGTCTAGGCAAGAAAGGCTCAGTCATATTGTCTTTCTGTCTGACTCCTCTCTTGTCTTGAATTTGTTCTCGTAGGTAGATTTTCATTTGTTCTAAAAATATTTCTTTCCTATGAAAGTATAGTCCGTTCACGAAAGGTTGAGCACATAGTAGGCGTTTCTTTATTTATCTGAACTTGGCAGTATTTACTGTCATAAAGAAAATAAAGTCAACGTTGTCGAATGTTCTCGGTCTCGTCCGACGAGCTTGCGAGTTATCAAAGAACTCTATGCAATATTGACACATTGCGTATCAATCTGACAAGAAAAATAAAGAACATAACCTAAAATTTTAATATACACAGTGGAATATGTCAAATTTCCATGGCCAACCGACGGCTCAACCTTTCGTGAACGGACTATAGTATTAGTAGATGATATCTTCTTGGCGAGATCATCGAACTTCTTGTTCTATTTAATGTCGCGTGTTCTAGCTTGCCAAGGCTTTCCCATACTTTGTTTGAAATTTTACTATTAGAAATAAAAGCCTCAATGACTGTTTGCCTGTACGTGAATACACCTATATTTCGTTTCCAGAAGCCTATTGTCAGATAGAACCTTGTTTTAGTTAAAAAAAAAACAGAAAGATATCACCGTCCAAAAAACATCATTTATCCTAGACTATTATATTATAATCTAGCCATTTTACGTCTGTATGCTCGGCCAAAATAATATCCGTTAATCACAAGTCATTGATAAGATATAATTCACAGCTGTCAGATGCTTCATAGATTTAGCTTCGATATAATATTCATCAAATTGATATTTCGTTAGTATTCTGAAGTACTCCAACTAACAAATATGGGTATACCTTGTCGATCGAGGGCCAAATATACTTTAATTATATCAATTAAAGCATTTTTCATTACAAAATGTACAATGACCAGTTCTCCAAAAATTTCTCATATACCAACTTGATTTTTTCCACGCCCTTCATAGAAGGGTCTTGTCGAGGTCGCCAAATGTTGAAATCTTCAAGAAATATATTCGGTAGTCTTGAATAAAGTATAGTGAGCTACTCGCGTATAATGACTATTATTCACTCGGTGATTTGGACCACTCGCCTAAGGCTCGTAGCCTAAACTTCACCTCGTAAATAATAGCTACCATAATCCGCCCGTTGCAAAATATATTATTAAACAATGTAGTTACGGCATTGCCTCATTCCAGAAAATCCTACCAAAAACTTTTCCGCTTACACCACCCTCTACCCTCATGAATTACCCGGGTAAATTGGCCTGTCAAAAGGATCTGAATACAATCATCTAGCTCAGGTACGCAACTGTTTCACTTGAAAAGATCAACACCGTTTCAATCCTTATCTATCACTCCAGGACGCGCAATGTCACCGTTAAATTACGAATTAAAATTAATTTCAAAACGGATTCGAGTTTGAATGAGTTTATCGTCAACTTTGTTCCATGCGAAGTTGCACCCAATTCAAATATATATCAGGCAACACTTCATAAAACTCGTTAACGAACCCAGTTTGTGCTACAACTAATACGCAGTTGTGTCGAGATTTCGCGCCCGAAGGTTTCCTACAACTGATGTTTTCCGACGAATTTCGCATTTCCCACATGGATAGTCTCTCAAGGGAGAGCGTTTTTTTTCTTCGTTGATTAAACAGATTTGAATTATACCAGAATATGTTACAATTACACTGAACAAGGAAAATGATTGTTGAAGTGAAATTGGAGTGATTTCCATAGTTTTTCCTATACCTACTACTTGATGTCTCGGCCAAGAAACACAGTAGAAATTATAGTCCCGTCTATTTAGACCAAAAAATGAGAGTGAAGTTACATAAAGTCCCAATAAGCTGAATTTCAGTGGAATTGTTCAAAATATAATTATAAACAATGTCTAGAAGTTCCCCATCATTCCCCTGTTAGGAAAAAATTTAATTCAAGGTCAAAGGTCAAAAAAATGAGTTTTTCGCGATTTTCAGCAAAACGGTAAGCTTTATCATAAAAGTACCTCAGACAAAAATTGTAGATCATAAAATTATCTATAAAAAATGTATCTAAATTTTTTGTCTTACGAGCCACCGTTTCTGAGATATAACGATTCAAAAAGTTATATACTACGTGCTAAGTACACTACCTCATAGGTGGCGTGGAAACGTGTGCATATTATGACGATAACGACTTTTATAACTTTTTGAATCGTTATATCACAGAAACGGTGGCTCGTAAGAAAAAAAGTATTGATACGTTTTTTATAGATAATTTTATGATCTACAATTTTTGTCTGAAATACTTTCATGATAAAACTTACCGTTTTGCTGAAAATCGCGAAAAACTCATTTTTTGACTTTGAATTAAATTTTTTTCTTACAGGGGAATGATGGAGAACTTTTAGACATTGTTTATAATTATGTTTTGAACAACTTCACAGAAATTCAGCTTGTTGGGACTTTATGTAACTTCGAATGTCTAAATAGACCGGACTATTAACTGCTTTTTTTTGAGTGACAGCTATCTCCTACAAATTCACAGTATTTGCAGATATGAAAAAGTGTTTACATATTCCTCTGAAGATTCTGAGAGTGTCCTACTTGAAGAAAGGAAAAACTCATTTTACTTTTATTTTGATTTATCAACTGCAAGAGATAGCTCACACCTCAGAAGAAGTGAAAAAACTGTTCAGGACTTCAAAACAGTTTAATTTTCTTTGCGGTGTGAGCTATCTCGTTCAATTTCACTTCATGATTCACCTCGTTTCATCATCCTATATTGTGATCTTCGTTCATAGCATGTTAGACTAGTTGGATTTCTCGGTTTCTCTAAGTTGAGTCAATCTCTGGTGTTCTTTGATTCTAATCTGGAGTGGTCGTTTAGTTTCTCCAATGTAACATCTGCCGTATTCATAGAGTATTTCATAAATACATTCCTTGGTCATTTGATTCTCGTTGAAAGGTTTCACTTTCGTGAGTTTTCCCCTGATTGTGTCTTCGGTAACAAATACAATTTGGGAACAGCATTCAAGACCAAAGACGCAATCAGGTGAAAACTCCAGAAGTGAAACTTTTCAACAGAATCAAATGAACAAAGAATGTTTTTATGAAATACTTTATGAATAAGGCAGATCCTTCATTGGAGAAACTAAACGAGTCCTCGAGATTAAAATCAAAGAACACCAGAGATTGACTCAACTTGGAGAAACCGAAAAATCCAAACTAGTCTAACATGCTATGAACGAAGACCACAATATCAGATGGAACGAGGCTTCCTTAATATCAAAGGAAAAAAAGATGGAAAAAGAGAAAATTGAAGGAAGCAGCCTTCATGACTATAACTGCCAACACGATCAGTGCGCCCTCCATTGAAATAAAGGATGTTTGCAGACCAATAATACGTTCGGATTTGAGGAGGACGAACTCGAATCAGGGAAGTACAAACCTTATATAAATACTACACATATCATCTTAATTGAGAAATCAGGTCAGTGACCTCTAACACAGAATTTGTAAAATTCAGTTTTCTGGCAGCTAATGTCAGAAGCTAGTTGCATTAATTTTGCTGAATTTCAAGTTTAATTTTGCGATTTCCCTGAAGACGGCTGGCGAATGCTTTCCAAAACATTGATAGAACAATCCAAGATAATGGTAACAGCCCATGCAAGTAATCATTCAACTAATGAGTCATTATCAAGAATTTTCCGTTCAGAATAAGGCAGAAAAGTCGATATGATTATCTGAAAAATACGGGTATTATTTTGTTTGAAAACAATGATGAAGATGTTTAAATTTTAAACTCTCTTTATCGTCAATGACATGCTTTGGAAGCAAATGTTGATTATTTAAATGGTTCATCTATTTATCTACTTATTCACGTATAGTCTAGAACAAGAAAGCTTGATTAAATCAGTAATAAAAATTACTGCCTATCCTATGGAAAGAAACGAGTATTAGTATCAAACTCCTGTGTAGCCCAGAATGTAGCTACCGACCGTTTGAATATTTTTTCGTTAATTAAAACAGGAGTAATCAATTATTCCAGGAAAATTTACGCAGGAATAGCAAACCGACGATGTTCAATAATTGTAAATGCTGATGAAAAAGTATTCTCTCTTTTGTTATTGTTTAATTACTCGCAGTAATGAGTTTACCGAACAGCGATAAAAAAATAAATTAAATCTTCCTTTTGAAATTCAATGTTTATTTTCTGGGCTCGTGAAAATCGAATAATCAGAAAAATTATTTCGGCAATTATACGGCAGTAGGCACCTACTAAGAAGATTGAAAATTTGTGGTAGGGAATAATTCGAGAGAATTTCAATTTCAGCAGAAAGCTGTTTCATATATTCTATCACGAATTTGAATCGCTTGAAATTTCGATACGGCAGTAAAAAAAACATCATTATACAGGGTGTGCAGGGAGAAAAGTAAAACATTAAAAAAAGCATGTCTATCTGAAAAAATAAGTAAGTATGAATTTGTGCAATATCCTATAGTTTATATTCATACCCATTTATAATGGGTATTCAAGTAATAAAAATTCGAGAATGCTCTGAGCAGGTGCTTTTGAGCGCTTGTGCTATGGTGGAGCAATGAGGCTATTACCTCGGAATTTTGTATAGGACTTGAGATTGATACATAATATTTAAATGTAAAATCTCAGCACGATCGGAATAATATTTGAAAATAATTCAATATCTGATATATTTGAAAACTTGACAATTGAAACAATTGAATATATGGTTCTTATGATTCGAATCTTTTGAAATTTTGCATGAACATTCAGTATATTCATATTCATACATGTAATAACTTGAAATAATATGATTGCAAAGTAACAAATACTAGTCACTTTCAAACGTTTATTTAAAACACATATGATATTTTATATTCTTAAAAAGTAGGAAAAATGGAATATGTGTTTTCTGGTACATCAGGATGTCGTCTAATTGATAATATGATGAAATGCGTGGTCATGGCAATCGAATGCGCACCTAGGTATGTGAGACATGCGCAATTAATGAGTATTTCAATTATTTATTACAATACACAAAATAAATCACACGCGAATATTGTTGTGGAAATATAGAGATTCTTTTTTTCAATATTCCAATGGTCTGGATAACGCGATATTTTTGAAATCTTGCAACATTCAATATATAAATCTTCTTTCACAAAATAAATTGCCCTCGGCCACACAATTTTGCATGAGGCTTATTATGAGCATCTTGCATGTAGCCGCAAAATTTCACTTTGAACGGCTTCGTTTTGTCTGAGATATTGAGGAACAAAAACTTTGAATGACTATATTTTATGGCACACCCTGTACGATTTGGCTGTTTCATGAACCGAGGCATTTGGGAACCGAACTATCCTGAAAATTTCAAGTCCTCAGGATAATTCCTCCGAAAGTCATCGTTCTGAAAGACGGGCGGCTCCACAGACAAAATTAAATTTGACCACGAATGCATCATCAGGGAGTCTGAAACCCTAACGTTTGAGACCATTTTCTGCTCAAAATTCGAAAATTACAGACATTTGGGCATTTGGGTGGTCACTTGGTGAAGTATCATAGTTATTCAGTAGAATTAACATCAAAACCGAATTTTATCATAGTAAAATAACCATGGGTTCCACAAACCTTGATTGTGCAATCAAATAGTTGATTTTGAATGAAGTCAGTAGTTTATGTCAAAAATGAACTGAAAATTTAACAGAATTTTTGACATTGCGATAATAAAGCTAATTGGAGATTTGTGAAACCAGCTTAAGAATTCGTTAACAGTTTTTCATGAATTTTCCATTGATTAATTGGCTGATTTCACGAATTTCATAACAAGCAAAAACTTCCCATCCTTAATACACATCTGCAGCAAAAATTTTATCATAGAACCTGTCTTGCACAGCTCCAGGTCAGGTATATGCATAAATTAATAACTCCCATTCAGTTCTCCGTAATGAGTTTCGCAAAATAACTTTCTTGCACGTTCTGCTGAAGTGTCGGAATCACTGGCGAAACACCGCTGTTAAGCCATCTACGTAGTGCTTTATACACCAAGCAGGAATGATTTAGTTTCCGAAACAATTCTGCACAAACCACGTAATTGTGGACGAAATAATCCCCACCTCTTTCCCTCGAGATTCTGAACAAGTTTTATGTCGAAAGTTTTTATTCTGTTTCGAGATGTTGACCACCGTAACGTTTTCCTTGGTAATTATTCTAGAATTCGGGTAGTTCAGCTTCTGTAAGATTTCTCGAGTAGGATTTCTGCATAAAGGGTGTTGCGCGTCTTCAAGAAAAAGACTTTATATGAACATATATCCTAAACGTCTTATCTTTTGAGTTACAGGGTGGTTAAAGCTAACCTGTGCCGATCCAATTAACATAGCCCCAAATGTTATTTAGACAATCAGTGGCACGCCACTGACTTTTCTCATAATGAAAATAATGAAATCTGTATTCTGCATGATGATAATGTCATATGTATGAAAAAACGATATTGTTATGATTATACAAAGAAAAGGTTTTTATTTTTTTAAGCGGAAACAGTGCATCGGAGTGAGAAAAGTCAAAAGATCAACTATGGTTAGGAATGATTGTGAATTTGAAAAATAATTGTTATTTCAGGAGAAATCTGTGGTGTACCATCAATGTCTGTCAAAATAGAAAGGTAATATTACGTACGAACGCCACTGGTGAAATTTAAAAAGAGTGATACATCAAAAAATGCTTCTTGATTCTTAGTACAAGAACGACAAATTTCGTTGGAATATCTGAATTGGTATTGTACATATTAATAAAGAATTATTTTTTTCTGAAAATTTTACCACCTTGTAACTCAAATGGTAAGACATTCAGGACATATGTTCATATGCAGTTTCTTTCTTAAAATGAGCCCAAAAATCACCTCCATAAATATTGACTTTCAATTAGGAAACATACTGTAGATGGCCACAAAATTCGAATGCAAACGGCCTAAATCTTAAATTTCTCATATGAAAGTTCATCTTGCGAGATATACTCAATAACAAAACCAGGATATAAGTAACATCATTGTCTTTTACTCATAACGAAAGTTAATAACATTCTCTTATGTTATCTTCTTACTCAACCTAGTCGGAATTCACTTCACACAAAGGTAACAAGAAGGATCTCTCATTCCTGCTGAACAAGCCATTCTTCACATAACGTCTTTATTGTATTCATTTATAAATTCCAGCACGATCCAGATTCGAATAATATACAAAACAAATATTTCTCCCTAGAAATGCTATATTCGCTTCACCACATGTAAAAGCAGCTCTGCCTCCATCCCTCCTCAAGTCTTCTTTTTGTATTTCCGAAGTGGAGAGAGCAAAATAACATTCATTGTCAGGAAATTTATGCACGTATTGCCCATTACGAATATGCAGCAAATACTGCATGGAAGTAACCAAGCTAGGCAGAAAATGTTGCCTATGAGGCGGTGAATGGCTGACCAAGACATTCTCAAAATCGAATTCAACTAGTTTCACTCACAAAAACCTACCTAAAGCTGCCTAGTATGAATTATAAATTATCTTACGAGATATTTTTTATGTGTGAACCGCAGTAGTTGAAAATAAATGTCACCTTTAGTTCCTAAAACGGTCCAAATATCATGTTCTTCACATCATGAATTCATGGAAAAGTTGATCTTGCGTGATATACCTAAGGACAGAACAACTGTTTGATATCAGGATATAACAAGTTCTTCGTCCTTACTTATAAGAATATAACATCACATTTTCTCATGCATCTCATTACGCAGCCTATTCAAAATTCTGTTCGAACAAATTCCATATAAATTTCAAACACAAAAGTCCAAAGGTAACAAGAAGGATTCCTCATTCCTGCTTAACAAGCCAATTGTTTAGTAATTAACTGATATGATATCCACTGGACGGAAAAATGTTTTCTTCTGGTGCATTGTATATCGTATGTTTCTGATGTGAATTTCCGAACCTGTATACAGGGGGCAGAATGAACGAGAAACCAAAGATATGGATAAAGCTGTCTAGTGCTACTCCGAATGACATCAATTATTGTTCTTTTCAGGTTAAGTGAAAATAAGACGAGACCTTTGTGTTAATTGATTTTACTCGGGAAATATCATTCATAACTTGAACACTACCAGTTTTCACATTTGTTTTGAGATAGACCTTCAATATTATTGTTGTTATTGTGTTATTATATCTGTTGTTTTGATGCTTGAACAAACTTCAGAAATCAAATTCGACGTTTCGTGATGCAGAAATAATACACCAATAATAACATAAAAGTTTCAAGAGATCAAAATCCCAAATGATGTCAATAAATATTCATGTCTCGTTGGTCAGCTTCAATCGGGAATTTCAAAACAGCCAACTCAACATAAAATAGATCGTTAAGGAAACATCGAAACTAGAGGTTGAATTTGCATTCCGCATGCTGCTCAAACGGGCAGAAAGTGTTCTACCGCATAATAACATCGCCTGAAAAGATACAACGACAACGGTTCGTTGATGGGCAAAATGTTGCCTTGGTCAGCCATTCACCGGTCTCATAGGCAACATTTTCTGCCTAGCTTGGTTATTTCCATGCAGAATGTGCTGCATATTCGTAATGGGCAACACGTGCATAATAGACTGAGAGCTGGCTACGGAGGGGTAAGGGTCACTAGGTGCAAGGGTAATTTTATCGTTCACAGGTTCGATTGTTACCGACATAGCGTAAGGCGGGCAGCCAGAAGGCACACTGGAAGAATAACGGAAGGGTAGGGGGTTCAACATGCAATTTTTTTACGAAAAAAAAGTCATAAGGTGCAAAGATGGCAATTTGTAGAATAAGAGAAGGTGGTATGAGTAAGCAGGAAAAAACATTGCCAGAAGGCTAAGTGGAAGAGTAACGCGAAGGGAGGGGGTTAAACATGCATATTTTTTTCGAAAAAAAAGTCATAAGGTGCAAAGATGGCAATTTGTAGGATAATAGGAGGTAGTATGAGTAAGTAGAAAAAAACATTGCCAGAAGGCTAAGTGGAAGAGTAACGCGAAGGAGGGGGTTGAACATGCAATTTGTACGAAAAAAAATCATGAGGTGCAAAGATGGCAATTTGTAGAATAATAGGGGGTAGTATGGGTAAGTTGGAAAAAACATTGCCAGAAGACCAAGTGGAAGAATAACGCGAGGGGAGGGGGTTAAACATGCAATTTTTTTACGAAAAAAAAGTCATAAGGTGCAAAGATGGCAATTTGTAGCATAAGAGAAGGTAGTATGAGTAAGCAGGAAAAAACATTGCCAGAAGGCTGAGTGGAAGAATAACGCGAAGGGAGGGGGTTAAACATGCATATTTTTTTCGAAAAAAAAGTCATAAGGTGCAAAGATGGCAATTTGTAGAATAATAGGGGGTAGTATGAGAAAGCAGGAAAAAAAATTGCCAGGAGGCTAAGTGGAAGAATAACGCGAAGGCGGGGGTTAAACAAGCAACTTTTTAACGAAAAAAAGGCATAAGATGCAAAGCTGACAATTTGTAGAATGATCGAAGGTAGTATGAGTAAGTTGGAAAAAAAAATTCAAAAAGGCTAAATGGAAGTATAACGAGAGGCATTTATCCAAAGGACCAAAGGTGACATGAAATATCTCAAAATATGTGAACGAAGTGCCAGATTCTTTCAATATAATGAAAGATCGAGAAGGCTACCGATGCTCTTTGTATCGCTGATATCTTTGTCATGCTTCCACTTAGCCTTCTGACAATCTTCTTCCTTCTCCTACTTGTACTATCTCCGTTTATTACACAAATCGTCCATTTTGCACTTTATGACTATTTTTTTCAAAAGAAAGATGCTGGTTTAACTCCTTTCTACTTACTTATACTATCTCCGATTATTCTAATCGGAGATAATTTTGTAGTTTCAAAATGCCATCTTTCCAACTTATGACTTTTTTTCGAAAAAATAGATGCATGTTCAACCCCTTCCTTCACGTTATTCTTCCACTTAGCCTTTTGACAATGTTTTTCCTACTTACTCATACTACCCCCTTTTATTTTACGAATTGCCAGCTTTGCACCACACGCCTTTTTTTCGTTAAAAAGTTGCTTGTTTAACCCCTCCCTTCTCGTTATTCTTCAACTTCATACTACCTTCTCTTATGCTACAAATTGCCATCTTTGCACCTTATGACTTTTTTTCGTAAAAAAATTGCATGTTTAACCCCCTCCCCTCGCGTTATTCTTCCACTTGGTCTTCTGGCAATGTTTTTTCCGACTTACCCATACTACCCCCTATTATTCTACAAATTGCCATCTTTCCACCTCATGATTTTTTTTCGTACAAATTGCATGTTCAACCCCCTCCCTTCGCGTTACTCTTCCACTTAGCCTTCTGGCAATGTTTTTTTCTACTTACTCATACTACCTCCTATTATCCTACAAATTGCCATCTTTGCACCTTATGACTTTTTTTCCGAAAAAATATGCATGTTTAACCCCCTCCCTTCGCGTTATTCTTCCACTCAGCCTTCTGGCAATGTTTTTTCCTGCTTACTCATACCACCTTCTCTAATTCTACAAATTGCCATCTTTGCACCTTATGACTTTTTTTTCGTAAAAAAATTGCATGTTTAACCCCCTACCCTTCCGTTATTCTTCCAGTGTGCCTTCTGGCTGCCCGCCTTACGCTATGTCGGTAACAATCGAACCTGTGAACGATAAAATTACCCTTGCACCTAGTGACCCTTACCCCTCCGTAGCCAGCTCTTAGACTATAAATTCCCTAGCAATGAACATGTTATTTTGCTATCTCCACTTCGGAGATAGAAAAAGAAGACTTGAAGAGGGATGGAGGCAAAGCTGCGTATGCATGTGCTGAAGCGAATATAGCATTTTCTAGGGGAGAAATATTTGTTTTGTATATTATTCGAATCTGGATCGTGCCTGGAGAAAGCTGGAATTTATAAATGAATACAATAAAGAGGTTATGTGAGAAATGGCTTGTTCAGCAGGAATGAGGAATGCTTTTTGTTACCTTAGGACTTTAGTGTTCGCAATTTATATGGAATTTATGCGAACATAATTTTGAATAGGGTGCGTTATGAGATAGCATGAGAAAATGTGATGTTATATTCTTATAAGTATTGAAGAAGAACTTTTGTTATATTCTGATATCGAACAGTAGTTTTGTCCTTAGGTATAACACGCAAGATCAACTTTTTTATGAATTCATTTGGTCCGTTTTAGGAAATAAAGGTGGCATTTATTTTCAACTTTTGCGGTTCACCCATAAAAAATATCTCGCAAGATTTTTTATAATTCATACTAGGCAGCTTTAGGTAGGTTCTTGTGAGTAACAATTATTGAATTCAATTTTGAGAATGTCTTGGTCAGCCATTCGCCGGTCTCATAGGCAACATTTTCTGCCTAGCTTGGTTATTTCCATGCAGAATGTGCTGCATATTCGTAATGGGCAACACGTGCATAAATTCCCTAGCAATGAACATGTTATTTTGCTATCTCCACTTCGGGGATACAAAAAGAAGACTTGAGGAAGGATGGAGGCAAAGCTGCGTATGCATGTGGAGAAGCAAATATAGCATTATTCTAGAGAGAATATTTGTTTTGTATATTATTCGAATCTGGAACGTGCCTGGAGAATGATGGAATTTATAAATGAATACAATAAAGAGGTTATGTGAGAAATGGCTTGTTCAGCAGGAATGAGGAATGCTTCTTGTTACCTTAGGACTTTTGTGTTCGCAATTTATATGGCATTTATGCGAACATAATTTTGAATAGGGTGCGTTATGAGATAGCATGAGAAAATGTGATGTTATATTCTTATATGTAAGTATTGAAGAAGAACTTTTGTTATATTCTGATATCGAACAGTAGTTTTGTCCTTAGGTATAACACGCAAGATCAACTTTTTTATGAATTTATTTGGACCGTTTTAGGAAATAAAGGTGGCATTTATTTTCAACTTTTGCGGTTCACCCATAAAAAATATCTCGCAAGATTTTTTCGAATTCATACTAGGCAGCTTTAGGTAGGTTCTTGTGAGTAACAATAATTGAATTCAATTTTGAGAATGTCTTGGTCAGCCATTCGCCGGTCTCATAGGCAACATTTTCTGCCTAGCTTGGTTATTTCCATGCAGAATGTGCTGCATATTCGTAATGGGCAACACGTGCATAAATTCCCTAGCAATGAACATGTTATTTTGCTATCTCCACTTCGGAGATACAAAAAGAAGACTTGAGGAGGGATGGAGGCAAAGCTGCGTTTGCATGTGGTGAAGCGAATATAGCATTTTCTAGGGAGAAATATTTGTTTTGTATATTATTCGAATCTGGATCGTGCCTGGAGAATGCTGGAATTTATAAATGAATTCAATAAAGAGGTTATGTGAGGGATGGCTTGTTCAGCAGGAATGAGGAATACTTCTTGTTACCTTTGGACTTTTGGTTTTGCAATTATATGGAGTTTGTGAGAACAAAATTTTGAATAGTTTGCGTAATGAGATAGCATGAGAAAATGTGATGTTATATTCTTATAAGTATGGAAGAAGATGTTGTTATATCCTCAGGCCCGCCGTAGGCGGCGAACATAGATAATTTCCGTATATCCACGGAATTCAGTGAATTCACTGCAGTGTTTCTTACAGGTATATTTCCGGGAGGGGCACTGCCTCCCCGAAGTTCCGCAGGTGCCCCCGCCCCCGGCGAAATACTGAGAGCGCCTAGATCCAGTTATGGCGTAAAACTTCAAGATCGAAAAATTCACATAATCCGATAAATTGCCCTCCCGGAACTTCGAATTGCGCCTTCGGAAAAAAATTTCTTAAAGAAACATCGATTCAGAAAGTTCCTACGGTATCTCTGATTTTGTTGAATATTCTACGAGAAAAATCTGCAGATGTTCTTTTTTCCAATATCACAACCAAGTAGTAGTAGTAGTAGTAGTAGTAGTAGTTGAATATACCCAGTGCCGCCGTATCATTTATGCCAATTATTACATGTCATAAAAAACCTTCTGTTACCAAATTGCGCCCTTTCTACTAGCCGAGTTTAGGTAGGTACGTGATTTTGAAGAGAGAATTACGAAAATAAAGATAAAAACAGAATTAATTAAATAACAATAATATAATATATATAACAATAATTCAATAGGTTTTTTATTTTTTTCCCACCATAATGAGGGAACCCTTTCTAGAGAAGACTCAGCATATTTAGCGAAGGGGAGTATTTACGGGGGGGGAGGGTTACTGGGGGTAAAAAAACCCCCTCCAGGAAAGAGTTTTTCACACTAAATCTTCGAATGGAAACGATCTAAACCCCCCCTTTCCCCGCTTTTCGCTCAAGATCAGTTCAGGTCCCTCGCTAAAACTTGCCACTATAACCCCCCCTCCCTCTGGATACACCCATGATGTAGCGCTCTGTTGGGGGCGGCATAACAGTATTTGCACGCGGGCGCTCAGACAGCTAGCGACGGGCCTGTATATCCTGATATCGATAGTAGTTTTGTCCTTTGGTATATCACGCAAGATCAACTTTTTTCTGAATTCATGTGATGAACATATCTAATATTTGGACATTTATTTTCAACTACTGCAGTTCACACACAAAAAATTGTCTCAAGATAATTTATAATTTATACTAGGCAGATTTAGGTAGGTTCTTGTGAGTAACAATAGTTGAATTCGATTTTGAGAATGTCTTGGTCAGCTATTCACCGGCTCATAGGCAACATTTTCTGCCTAGCTCGGTTATTTCCATGCAGAATGTGCTGCATATTCGTAATGGGCAACACGTGCATAAATTCCCTAGCAATGAACATGTTATTTTGCTAGCTCCACTTCGGAGATACAAAAAGGAGACTTGAGAAGGGATGGAGGCAAAGCTGCGTATGCATGTGGTGAAGCGAATATAGCATTTTCTAGGGAAGAAATATTTGTTTTGTATATTATTCGAATCTGGATCGTGCCTGGAGGATGATGGAATTTATAAATGAATACAATAAAGAGGTTAGGTATGTGTGGAATGGCTTGTTCAGCAGGAATGGGGAATCCTTCTTGTTACCTTTAGACTTTTGTATTTGCAATTTATATGGAACTAGCTGACCCGACAGACTTCGTCCTGTCAAAAAGATTTGTACATATATAAGGATTTAAAAGTAAGTAATCGCTTTATTGTTAATCATGTGAATCATAATTATTATTATTATCATTGTAGTGCTTTGTGGTATACGATGTTTTTTGTTTGATGACCTGGCGCATAGATAAACAAATCTGATGGTTTTCCAACACGGGAACAGGTAATATACAATTGACCATGTGAGAAACATGGGTTCTAGATTAATACCACAAACACTTAATGATTGCCCCTGGGACTTGTTTATAGTCATAGCAAAAGCAAGCTGCACTGGAAACTGAATGATATTCATACCTTGTTTCATTTGGATCTGCCCCATTTCGTTCACAATGAACCAATATTCTCGAGCACTTCCCTCACGTTAATAGATCTGACAGTTGTCTAATTTTCCGATGTGAATGACATCAGAAAAAAAAATCGATTTTGAGAAACGCCAAAAAAAGTCCAATTTCTTTCGTTCTTTTCGATATCTTGCAGACGGTCTAGAGAAACGATTTCTTGAGTGGGCACCCCCTACGTTATTCGACATCGGGTCGACAGCGACAGCGACAGTGACCTTCGAGAGGCAATTCCTTCGGACTTTATTGGAGTCTACGGGAACGCTTTTTCGAAAAATCGACGAAATTGACCGTTTTCGGGAATTTTTTTAAAAATGTTCCCGACGTCTCTAAAGAAACTTCCGTCCTTCCTCTTCAAGCCTCGCCCTTCGGGCTCGGTCAAATCTTCTCGTAAAACCCACCATAAATCAACAAAAACACCCCTAAAACAACCCAACATTTCTATGAACATACTCTGTGATGGGAAAAAGAAGGGCTATTTTTAGGGTTTTTCCAGCAATAATTCTAATTTTTCTCGCCGTAAAAACCATCCTTGAACTTCAACGAACATTTTAAAAAAAGATTTGGCCAAATTGGTCCAGGCGTTGTTGAGTTATGCGCTTACCAACACATTTTGCGATTCATTTTTATATTATAGAAGATTGTTCGAACAAAATTTTGAATAGGTGGCGTAATGGGATAGCATGAGAAAATGTAATGCTATATTTATATGCGGTAACTGATTGAAACACGTTGTCTGATTTTAATAATGTCGTGTTGTCTCTTTCTCAACATTTGAAGTGGTAATATGGTAGGGAACCTGTAGTACGCGGATTGAATTGCGGCTGTCTACCATACTGAAATAATTTAGCCCCTCCTAACAATGAGAGAGAGGCAAGACTAAATTATTGCAATCAGACAACGGGATCCAGACAATTACAGCATGCTCATCTTTCAACTATACTGGACGGAAAAATTCTCTGTTTAATTCTTTGTGTATCGTATCTTTCCGATGTGAATTTTCAAACCTGTATAGTATGTTTCAAGTTTGATTAAAATAATGATCAGAATATCTATAACAGTGATAAGATCAATTTATTCTGCTGAGCTTCAATGTAAATTACATAGGAAACGAATTGCAGATATCTGACTTTGTTTAGATAATATATTCAGTCGAATCGAATATTCATCATTCTTATTAAGTTCTAGATCCGAGTTTTTCATACCACTCATGTTCGTTAGTTCAACCAACCTTATTCGGGTTCTGATTAGTGCCTTCAACAGTTATCATTGGAATTCTCTTCACTATTTCGTTCAGTGAACGAAAATTGCATTCCTGTCTTATTGAATTTATTTGCAGAATATCAATTATGTACGTCAGCATGTTGAGGAAGTATCCGTAATACGTAAGATATAGAAATTGGAGAAGCTAGAAGCATTTCCTCAGAACTCTCCTAAAATATTTATGTGTAGAATATTTCGTTGGAGAGTTCTTGGAATCGAATTACTGAAAATTAAACCAATTACAAAACGTGTATCTGCTCCAGCTGCTGAAACGGGATAATTAATTAGTAATGCAATACTCTCTTGTTCTTAGAAATCTTAACAGTTTTCTCCGGGAATTACCCAATATTCCATCTTGTTCCTCAGAAAACGTGGCTTAACTACATTATCCCACCCTTCTTCCCTCATAGCTGGGATTGTATCTAAGCTTTAACGGAGCCTTAGTCTTTAGATACATCCTGTTTCCTGAATCGCTGAACTGATTGTTGTATCCAGATTTCTCGACTTTATTGACGCGGAAATAGGCTCGAGTGAATCAGGCAACTTATACCATCAATTCAATTGAAGAAAATTAAAGGTATTGTATGAAGTGCTTCTCATTTTAACATTTCGGTAACGTTAAAACTAGGTTAAAAAAGATTCTAAAAAACTTTATAGGTTTCCACTGCACTGAAAAAAATGAAAAAGAATAATGTAACGTTTCGGCGTCTATATCATGTTTTATAAGAACACTTTATGATAGGGCCTTTTTTATTCCATCTACACATGAAATTAGAAATAATGAAATTGCCATCATTGAAGAGTACTTACTAGATAATTAATCAATACCCATAAAATTTTATAGAAAGAACAATATCAAATTGAGAACGAAAAATATCTAATCAAAGTTCTAATAATGATCAGGTACAAACAGAAAACCGTCAAGAACAACCAAATTTGTTGAACGAAATTCCTTATATTCCTGGCCTTTCAGAAAAAATAGAAATAATTGGTTCCAAATTCAACATACGAACTGTTTTCAAAACACAGAATGATTTGAGATCCATTCTAATCAGAACGAAACCAATGAATAAGGCACAAAAATCAATAAGTTTTTTTCACGATATTCCTTGTATATGTGGAAAATCTTATACAGGAGAGATATCAAGATCTTTAGAGATAAGAAAACGGTAACATAAAAACAACATCAAAAATAGATATATTACAAGATCACAAGTCGCTGATCATGTATGTTCAAATAACGGAGATGATATGATGAACCGGACAAACATAAAGGTCCTAATGGCAGAACCTGATAATTATAAAAGGAAAATTAAGGAATCCACATGTATTTTGTTAGATGAAGTAGATAATTTGGCCAATTATTCTGTTGGAATAGATCGTATTCAGAGTGATTCATTGAAAAAAGATATGACATCAGGAATTTTCAAAATTAAATGAATCAACATTTCTATGTGTTTACAACTTTCAATGTCAATTAGACTGCAAATGAAAAAATACCCAATTCTGAAGATTTTACAAGTTTGTCTGAAGAAGGTGTCCTATACAGACCCCGAAACGTTACATTATCCTTTTCATTTATTTCCTTTTTAGTTTTACTGTAAGGAAACAATTTTGTCAAAACCAATTCGCTCCTGACAAATGAGTGCAAAAATTTTCGCAAGAGCACTTCATCTTAATTAAAATTTTTTTAATTATACCTGTTTCAGAGACTGGGAGTGAAAACCTATAACGTTTTTCAGAAATGCAGAATCCTCCCAGATTATATTTCGATCGATATAAGGAAGATTTCACTTGGACCTGCAGATTTTGAGAGGAAAATAGGCAACAGTGAACGTTCAAATAAAACTAGCAATTTCCAGGATAGGTTAGATTGAATTAGGTGAAGTTTGGTTTGGTTAGTTTTCAGGGTTTCTAAGGTTCAGTAAGGTTAGTTTAGTTTTCGAAATACATTCAAGAATAGAATAATTACAATTACAAAATGTGTATCTTCTCTAGCTGCTGAAACAGAATAATTAATTAGTAATGCAATACTCTCTTGTTCTTAGAAATCTCAACAGTTTTTTCCGGGAATTATCCAATATTCCATCTTGTTCCTCAGAAAACGTGGCTTAACTACATTATCCCATCCTACTTCCCTCATAGCTGGGATTGTATCTAAGCTTTAACGGAGCCTTAGTCTTTTAGATACATCCTGTTTCCTGAATCCCTTAAATGATTGTTGTATCCAGATTTCTCAACTTTATTGACGCGGAAATAGGCTCGAGTGAATCAGGCAACTAATACCATCAATTCAATTGAAGAAGATTAAATTTATTGTATGAAGTGCTCCATTCTAACATTTTGGTAACGTAAAAACTAGTTCAAGGAAGATTCCATTAGAATATGTACATTTTGAGAGGAAAATAGGCAACAGTGAACTTTCAACCAAAAGTTGCAATTTTCAGGATAGGTTAGGTTGAATTAGGTGGAGTTGGGTTTGGTTGATTTTCAGCGATTGTTATGTTCAGTACGGTTAGTTTAGTTCTCGGGATATATTAAAGAGTTGTATGATTACAATTACGAAATATGTATCTGCTCCAGCTGCTGAAATGGGATAATTAATCAGTAATGCAAAAGTCTCTCTTGTTCATAGAAATCTCAACAGTTTTCTCCGGGAATTATCCAATTTTCCATCTTGTTCCTCAGAAAACGTGGCTTAACTACATTATGCCACCCTACTTCCCTCATTGCTGGAATCGTTTCAAAGCTTTAACGGAGATCTAGTCTTTTAGATACGTCCTGTTTCCTGAATCCCTGAACTGATTGTTGCCTCCAGATTTCTCGACTTTATCGACGCGAAAGTAGGTTCGGGTGAATCAAATAACTAATACCATGAATTCAATTGAAGAAGATAAAATTTATTGTATGAAGTACTCCATTCTAACATTTTGGTAACGTTGAAACTAGGTTAAGGCTGATTCCTCTAGAACCAACATATTTTGAGAATAAAAGAGGCAACAGTAAACTTTCAGCCAAAACTTGCAATTTCAGAATAGGTTCGGTTAAATTAGGTGGAGTTAGGTTTGATTAGTTTTCAGGGTTTATTAAATTAAGTAAGATTAGGTTAGTTGTCGGGATATTTTCAAAAGTCGAATAATTACAATTACAAAATGTGTATCTCCTCCAGCTGCTGAAACGGAATAATTAATTAGTAATGCAATACTCTTTTGTTCGTAGAAATCTCGACAGTTTTCTCCGTGAGTTATCCAATATTTCATCTTGTTCTTCAGAAGACATAACTACATTGTTGTATCCACATTTCTCGACTTTATTGACGCGAAAATAGGCTTGATCGACTCAGGCTACTAATACCATCAACTCAATATAGGAAGATTAAACTTATCGTAGGTAGTGTCCCATTTTAACATCTCGTTAAGGGAAAAACTAGGTGAAGAGAGTTTTCTCTTGTGATTTGAGATTTTCAGAGAAGGAGGTTTTGAAGTACAGGGTCTCTATAAATGATTGTAACAGCGCAGTTGGCTTTGGATTATGCAAACCACAGAATTCTGTGATCATGCTATGCTCTGATTGTTTAGAGATTAGTATTTTGCAATCCAAAGCCAACTGCGCTGTTACAATCATTTCTAAAGTCCCTGTACTTACTTCTATCAACCAAATCAGGTTTTGTGATCTTACTTGATTCAATCTCACATTCAATGGAACAAATTTTTTTTACCATTCTAGAGATTAATATTTCCTAAGGTGTAAATAGAAGCGAGTATATTTTCAATGCTACGTACCCATTTTTATTATCAGATTCAGATTCGATGATTGAATATCACATTTAAAAATAGTTCGAGATTTGATAATATAAATTCTTCTATTCAGGCAAGTTCGTTTCGATAGATCTGGGTGTAGGGCAGGTTTTGTCATTTGTTATTATATTCCCCTATTTACTTTCGAATATATCTGAGGAAACAAAACATTGAATTGACAAAAAATAGACGAAAAAGCAATGGAAAAGTTCAGTGAAATAACACATATTTACGAAATAAAATCATGTGAAAATTTTTCAGCAATTCAGAAAATTCTTGATGAATATATTCGATTTCACATCGCTCTGCAGTACAGTTTCAGCTTTGATTTCATATAACAATAGTGACCCCTCTCAGTTCAAGTGAAAAACATTCAATAATATCATTTCAAAGGCTACCAACCGAGCTCATAACACCTCACAGCACCCAACCGAATAACAACAAATTCCACGAATGAAACTTGAATAAATGCAGCGGCCTTCGGCATCTATACCGATCGAAATATCTCATTCAAACGTTCCGATTCCACCGCTAAAATACGTCATACAGGTATGCACGGTTTGCTGTTTTCCTATGTAACAATTTAATCGATTCAACCATTCAAATTCCGGCATTCGTAATCCGAAAATACCTGAAAAGCTCTCGCGACCGCGACAATTCAAAAAAATATTCAAATCAGCGTTCGTTACCAGATATGGCCGCTCAAAAATGACGATAAATCAAGGAAGACAGAAAGGAGGGGGTAATGATTTTCAGATTCGTTATCCTTTTGATAAAAGTATCAAGGAAAACCTACAATCGCGAAATTGTCAAAGACGATTGAGCGCAAATTGTGACGAACAGTGTTGCGTTAAAAAATAGCTGCAATCTTTCGATAAAGTCACGACAAGCTTTGTTTTGGAAGCAAATGGAACTTTTTGACTAAGTACTGGATTGTTTCATCAAGAAATCTGGTCGAAAAAGCTTGCTCTAGAAGCGAACGGGACTTTTTGAAGTACTGGAATGTTTCAAGAAGAAATCTGGTCGAAAAAGAGCATTTGAAAGTACTGATTCGACCACTAATATACGTCTTTTTAGGTATATACTCGTATATACTTTGACTCTTTTCCTGAAAACCTCTCCCGACCGCGACTTTTCGAAAAAATATTCTAACAAGCATTCGTTACCAGACTGGCTGCAAAAAATTGTGATAAATCACAAAAATTAAAAATAGAGGACAGAAGGAAGGGGATGATATTGTTCAGTTTCGTTATCCTTGTGATAAATGAACCAAGAAAAACCTACAAACAGAAAATTGTTGAAGAAGCTTGAGCGCAAATTGCGATGGATAATAATTAACGATTTAATTTAAATTTTTTTATCCCATTTTGACGTTTAAGGATGACAATATTCAACCCATGGTAACAAGGGTAAGTTAACGTTTATCCACTGAGTGAATTATTTTTTTTTTAATTCACTAGTGGGATAAAATGTTCACCACTTACTTTCTACGTATCCCCTGGAATGTTGCTTCGAAAAGGCGGTGACTTGGTGAAACCTGCCGATGTCTATTTTTTCTTTCAGAGCCAACATTTCTTAAGTTGTGAATAGTAGCACCATAAAGACAACGATTTAACTTTCTTGGATTGTTCGGAATTATACGCCAAAATTATTTTTTCATTGACACCTTCGGCTTTTTTATTATTTCTCCAGGAACAAAATGCCGTATATTGCTTTTCGTACAATATTTTCGATATTAATGAAATTACTGCTTCTGCTGCCCCATTGCTTCTTGTATAATGCACTCAGGAACTACAACCTCGTCGTCACCGCTCAACATTTTTTCGGAACAAAAATTCTTTGACTGTTCTATAATTTCCATTGACACTTGCAAACAATTAATTACATAGTGCCCTAGCAACCATCGTTCGAAGGGAAATCTCGTTATGAATTTGAATTATACCTAATATTTCCTCTAAAAAGTATTCATTATTTGAATTTTCATCAAAATGGGATAAAATTTTGTATACGACACGTAAGTTAAAAATGTTTATTCACTCGAAGAAATTAACCTACTAGCCCTACGGGCTCGTGGGTCAAACTTTCTTCTCATGAATAAACATTCATTTAACTCACTTGTTGTATAAGTAACTATTAATTATTTCTGTTTCAGAGACTGGGAGTGAAAACCAAAAAAGTTTTTTAGAAGTGTCGGATAGTCTCCGTTGAAAAATTTTTATTTCCTTTCAATGACTTCACGACAAGCTTCCTATAAAAGCAATTGGGATTTTTCGAATTGGGTTTGGATAAACCATTGACATGTATTGATTTCATCTCTAAAATGCGCCATAAAGGTATGCACTGTTGGCTGTTTCCTATGTAACAATTCAATAATTTTCATCATTCAAATTCCGGCATTCGTAATCCGAAAATACCTTGAAAGGCTCTCGTGACCGCAATTTTTCGAAAAAATATTCGAACCAGCATTCGTTACCAGATATGGCTGCGAGAAAATTGCAATAAATCAAGGAGGACAGAAAAAAGGGAAACAATGCATTTCATGAAATAATATAAGGAATCACCCTCTTAAAACTGTCGCATGAATGCAGAAACACCATGTATAAATAAGTAGAACACAATCACTCAATTGAATATTGCATCAGGAAAATTTCCAGCAGTTTTTTAATTACTGAAGGACCCGAACTTCCACCCTACGATACTCCGGAGAACTTGAGTAATTAACCTATAAAACTTTTATTATTGCGAGGTAATTCCACGAATAATGAGGCCTAGTGGGAGATTCGTGATAATAGCTCGGATTTAAACTTTACGAAACATTCCAGCCCTTAGCGAAAAAGTCCCAATTGCTTCTATAGGAAGCTTGTCGTAAAGTTATAAAAAGAAAGCAGACATTTTTTAACGGAACACTATCCGTCACAATTTGCGCTCAAGCTACTTTGACAATTTCGTGTTTGCAGGTTTTTCTTGGTCCATTTATCAAACGGATAACGAAACCGAACAATATTACCCCCCTCCCTTTTGTCTTCCTTGATTTATCGCCGTTTCTACGCGGCCATATCTGGTAACGAATGCTGGTTGGAATATTTTTTCGAATAGAAGATATTTTCTGATTAAGAATGCCGCAATTGAAAGGCCAAAACCGATTGCATTTTTACATAGGGAATAAGTCGAACCGTACATACCTGAATGATATATTTTAGCGGTAAAATCAGTACGTTAAAATGCCATTTTTCGATTAGATTTCTTATAAAACATTTCAGCCCTTGGCGAAAAAGCCCTAATTGTTTCTAATGGGTCGATTACATTGAGATACTTCACAAGCTGCTACTGAGCGAATTTAGTGTGATCATGTTCACAAGCCAACAATCTGATTGTAAAAAAGCTGCGACTAAAGTTGAATGCTGAGCTACTTTACACGCTAAATCACTGGCTTTTTGGCTTAGTGGCATGTAAACAAGCCTTGTGTAATCACATTTGCTACTAAACAATCTGTGAGTTCTCACCTAAGGGAAAACCCTAACTTCGGAAACACGTAACAAAAAATTAATTTTATAACTAGATGCTACATTCACCCTGGACCTTAGTTTTGTAAGGGTGTGTAAGGATGTGCGATCATCTCCACAGCAAACTTCACAAACACGCCAAAGTTTTAGAGGTAAGTATTTGCCGCTGTATAACTTTGAAGTGGTAATAAATTCAGGTATTTTTTTCTAACGTCAATACCGTGTTTCATTGAGTGTACATCTGAGTATAAATGGTTGCTGTTTTCTTTTTAATTTATTCGAAAAATTCATGGCATTCGTATCGAAAAGAATAGTTGCCCTGATTTTTCGAGGTATAGGTGCCCCTTAGGGCACCTTAACTAAAACCTTATCTTCTTAGCTGATTTTCTATTAATTGTGTTATTTCGAATTTCAACTTGATTCCTGATTCTTTTTTTATTGTGACTCAATATTTTATAATAAAATAATATAATATCATGATATAAATAATTTATCATGAATGTGTGGAATAATGCTTTTTGTAAATAAGAAGACTTCAACTTTTCGTTTAATATATACTTTTGAAATTAAAAATGCATCTATCCGTCCCAATATTTTCGTGGTGAGGCAACTATCCATACTTGTAGGCATCTATCCCCAAAGAATGGGTTCCACAAAAATTCAATTTTTTGGGAAATTTGGGATTGCTATGTCACAGAAAAGTATCAGTATTTAAAATCAAATAATGGGGCTACCTACATTCATAGAAACTACTCATATAAATCAATATTTTCAAAAATATAAGGCAATTTCAAAAAGTGGGGCATCTATCCAGGTTTTCCCCTACTCGGTGATTACTGGTTCTAAAATTTGAAAACGTATTTGACATTAATCTTAGATCTTTAACAACGATACAAACGTAAACCTCACGTGGATCGCTAGATTGTTGGCTACTTTTTTTATGAGATAATATCATGAATCACCCTCTTAAAACTGTCGCATTGATGCAGAAACACCCTGTATGAATGGGTAGAACACATTTACGAATGCCGAATTGAATATTGCATCAAGAAAATTTTTAGAAGTTTTTTAATTCCAAGCACTTTGCAAAAACGGTTCATCAAATTACGTTTTTCATACACCGTTATAAAAAAGGTTCCAAGCCCTTTCAAATTAAGTATCACTCAACCCTTTTTCTCTATTAAATCTTGTGCGCTCTGTCTTAGGGGGTTGCTCTTTAAATCCTCAAATATACGAAACAAAATAATTCGACGTGTTTCGGGAAATTTTTCCAATTACTATGGAATTAGGAATGAACGAGGTGGCTCGTCTAAGATGGAACACCCTGTGTATCAGTATGAACAGCCAGAAAATTTTATTACGTGAAAAGACAAGGCCGGTACAACAAACAATCATCTACAAAACGTGTTTCAGATAGATAGAACTGTTATTGACGTAACTTGGGGCCTATTGCACCAAAATACTTTGCAACTTTTCACTTTGCACATTGCATTCTGACAAATTTCAAAAGTGAAAATTAATCTTGCACAACATTTCTCCCAATATTTAATTTCTGCGAAGTGATTCTCACTTTACACTTGACTTTTCACATTGCACTTTCCAATTATGAATGCGTTTGGTGAAAAGCAATTCAATTGAAAAATGAAAATGCAAAGTGAAAAGTTGCAAAGTATTTGGTGCAATAGGCCCCTGATCTCTGTCTATACACATAATTCTTAACGCTCATCCAATTCTTGATGTAACCAACAATTGAATATGTAGAAATATCTTGATATTGTTACATCATATAATAACATATCTATTCGATTTGAATGTTGAATTGAGTTATCATCTGTGATTAATTATCATTCAAGGTAATGTAATTTTCATTCTGTTCTGAGTAGATTGGCAATTTCTAAGCTAACAGTATTGGACAGATTGCTATCGCCCTAAATCTGGAAATATGGAATCGATGCATCGTGATTTATAACCAAACATGTGGCCAAGCAACGGCGTTTTGAGCAGCACATACCATTTAAGTATAATTCACGCAATAATCAAACAGTCGTAGATCAATACTAGTAGTTGTCGACACTGCTGGTGCTAGCTACAATAGATCTGAAATCATATGCTGCTTGAACATATCGGTTGCAGGAAAATGTTCTGATTTATGCCTGTTCGGGCACATCCAATAATACTGATGGTATCATTGGATAGTGGTTAGTATTTCCAGGGTGACACATGCTTCAATATAACATCAAAAGTATCTTTTGACGTTGTTGAGGTTATTGAATTGAACATTTTTCAATGTTGCATTTTATAAAAGATGTCACATAATAGTATGTCACAACTTAAGGGGATGAATCTACGTATAATTTCAAGAAAAAAGTCCATATAAATATTGATCCGCAAAAGCTTCGTGTCGGAGCTACAGGGAGTTGAAATTTACAAAAAAAGTTTTTTTCTTCAAAACTACTGCAGTTTTTGAGATATTCGGTAGAAATTTGAAAAGCGAGCTTTTTTCGAAAGTCTCCCTCATTTCCCTTCCTGAATCTTAACTAGAATCTACAGGGGTTTCTTTTCTGAAGTTATGTCTCCTTTTTCCTCTCCAACTTTTTTTGCGGTACGTCACTGGTCAGCGTAAAATGAATTTTTGATATTTTTGATCGATTTGAAAAAATTTTTGACTTTTCTAATTTATTCATATCTCTAACCGTTTTCTAGTAAAATATTATTGAACGATTGTAGTTTGATATTGAATAAACTTGAGTTGAGTCTCAGATGACGAGCAAAATAAAAGCAAATTTTGAGCATACCTATAGTCCGTTCACGAAAGTTTGAGCAGTCGGTTGGCCATGGAAATTTAGCATATTCCACTGGTATATTAAAATTTAAGGTTATGATGTTTATTTCCTTGTCACATGGATACGAAATTTTGTCAATATTGCATAGAGTTCTCTAATAACTCGCAAGCTCGTCGGACGAGGCTGGGTACATTCGGAAACGTTGATTTTATTTTACGTTATGACAGCAAAAACTGCCAATTTCAGATAAATAAACAAACGCCTACTATGCGCTCAAACTTTCGTGAACGGACTATATCAAGTATTTCCATATTTTTTTAAATTAAGCGCATAACATAAAACCGTTCAATAATTTTCTTCTCGAAACTGTTAGAGATACGAAAAAATTACAAGAGTCAAGGAAGTTTTTAAATTGAACGGAATATCAATAATTGATTTTACGCTGATCAGTGGCGCACGACAAAAAAGTTTGAGAGGAAAAAGGAAACATGGCTTCAGAAAAGGAAACACCACGTAGATTCTAGTTAAGATTCAGGAGGTGCAATGCTGCAGATTGTTGAAAATAGCTCGCATTCCGAATTTCGAATATCTCAGAAACTGCAGGAACTATGATGAAAAAACCAAATTTGTTCTAGAATTTCAACACCCTGTATAGCCGTAACAAAGCTTTCAAGGTCCCATGTTTATAAAAACTTGTTTTCATAAAATTACATGTAGATTCATCTCCTCAAATTGTGATATCCTATTATGTAACACTCTGTATATCATTGATCATTTTAACGAATTAATTGAAATGGAAGGAATTTAAACTCAAATGTCATTGTTTGCAATACATAGAAAAGTTCAAAAATAATTCGAATTCCTCAGGTTTAATTGTAATCTTCAGTGGAACCATTTCATGATTGCCTTTACAGTGGAAACTAAACGCCCTGTAAATGATCGAATCGAACAACATACAATATAAGCTCAACAGGGAGATACTGATAAGTCAAAGCTTATTCAACATACTGTGAATGATGACCATAGGATTTTATGGATTGAAGCTTCCATACTAATAAAGAAAGAAAAACTGAAATTGAAGGCAGCAGCTTTCAGGTCAATTACCGAAAATCTCGTCAGTCAACTGTCTGTTGCTCTCAAAAAAATGTTTCATCATCAAGAAATTCAGGTGAACGTATATATCCATTGCCAATCAGATTCACATTTTCCAATTCGTTACACAACAGCAAATAGATACCGAATCACACCCTCTAATCTATCACCCAAAAAGTCGATAAAAAAAATTGAACCCCGAACAAATCGAGTCCAAATTTATAATTCCGCACCGTCCATATTCCAAGATACGGCGATATGTTGGAAAAATCGTATTAGGGTGGGTCGGATTTCCGATAGCAGATTTCCCTAATGACCACGCATTTCCATACCGCCCAAATCGGTCATATACGATGGGAATTGATTTGCAGTTCATCATACACACGAATTACACAGCATGCTTGAACATTTATTAAGGCGCCCCTTTTCCAGTTGCGATTTATCGTTGGAAAATTTTCGGATGCTACGGACGCCGATATAATCCGCGTACAAAGCGTACCCTAATGATCGTTTCTTCGGCACTCGCTTCGTGGAATGCGGAAAACTGAAAAACAGATAGGGAAGGAATATTCAGCGTAGGAGGAGACATTTTGCCCACGTATATTGCTAACGATTGGGGTGGGAACTGGAATTTTCGTTTTGAAATATCATCGTCAGTTGAATTCAGGAACCTAGTGTGTTTTCATTTCCAAATTTCCTTGAGAAACGTGCCTGCATCGTTTAATTTAAGAAACAGTTCAAATAACCTGGATCCTTCACCATTTTGCAACAACTGTAAACTGAATCATGCTAATGCTTATCTATACTTTCTTCACATTTTCCTTATAGAATACATTTTCATACCACTCAAATCGGTCATATACGATGAAAATTGATTTGCAGTTCATCATACACAAGAATTACACAGTATGCCTGAACATTTATTAAGGCGCCATTTTCCAGTTACGAATTTGATTTGAAATATCACCGTATGGTACCTTTGATAACCTGATAGTTTTGATTTCCAGTTTTATTCGAAAAACGTGTTTTCATAGTTTAATTTCAAAGAAGTCAAAACGACCTGAATCTTTCGCCATTTTGCAACAACTGCAAAACAACTTTTGCCAAATCCCATTCATATCTTTTTCACAATTTCCTTGAAGACCATAAAAATCGGTTATATACAGTCAAATTGTTTTGCAGTTCATCATACACACGAATTACACAGTATGTATGCCTGAACATTTATTGAGGCACCCCTTTTCCAGCTGCGATTTATCGATGGAAAATTTTCGGATGCTACGGACGCCGATATAATCCGGGTACAAAGCGTACCCTAATGATCGTTTCTTCGGCACTCGCTTCGTGGAATGCGGAAAACTGAAAAACAGATAGGGAAGGAATATTCAGCGTTGGAGGAGACATTTTGCCCCATATATTGCTAACGATTGGGGTGGAAACAGGAATTTGAAGTATTACTGCTCGGAAAAGAACCTTGGTGAGATGAATCTGGTGGTTTTTCGTTAGCAAATTTCCCTGAAAATAGTAACACCTTCGTTTAATTTCAACAGCTATAACTACCCTGTGCATTCGCCATTTTGCAACAATTACAGAACCTAATCCTGAGTGAGCATAATGAGTATTTTCATATTATTATCCACGATTTTTCCGTGGTCGAAGTATAAATGCTTGTTTTTCAATTTTGGAATCGTATAGAATCTTTCAAGCTTATGATAAGAAATCTGCTGAAATAAAGCATACAGTTATGATCGTTTTGTTGGCACTTACTTCGGCTGGAACGCAGAAAAAGATAGAAAGGAACATTAGCGTTGGGGGAAACTTTCACCCGTATATAGCGAACGATTGGGTTAGGATCTAGAATTTCCTTTTTGAAATATTACCTTAAGATGCCATGTAGAACCTGGTAAGTTTTCAACTTAAAATTTCTCTGAAAAAGGCACTACTTGGGTCATTTCATGGACAGTCTAATAGACCTGCGCATTCGCCATTTCGCGTCAAGTCCAAAACATTTCTTTCAAATGTTATCAACGATTTTTTTTCTTGAATAGGTACCACTGATATATTTTACAAAATGGAATCTTGTTTCAATTCCCTTGCTATGTAGTAGGAGTTCTCATCAGCAGAAAGATAACGATAGGCTATTTGGTTTATCAAATGAACAATCTATACAAACGAATTGGAATCTGAACGTAAACTTCAGGGGCCTAAATATAAAATTCAGACCCTGTCGGATTATAAGAATTGAAAATCACCATAACCACGGACCTATCACACTGATTTTCCCAATTACCTATACTCCGTTCACGAAAGGTTGAGCCGTCCGTTGGCCATGGAAATTTGGCATATTCCACTGTGTATATTAAAATTTAGGTTATGTTCTTTATTTTCTTGTCAGATTGATACGCAATGTTGTCAATATTGCATAAAGTTCTCTGATAACTCGCAAGCTCGTCGGACGAGGCCGGGTACATTCGCCAACGTTGACTTTCTTTTACTCTATGACAGCAAATACTGCCAACTACCTACTACCTTTCGTGAAAGGACTATAATTTCACTGAGCTTTTGCGCTCCCACAACTAGGTACCCTAAAAACTTTAGACCTCTTTCTCCGAACATTTGAGTACATCTAGGATAATCGTTTGAGACTTGATTTAACTCAAACACTCATCAAATCACTTGAATCATACAGAAATTTAGCCAGAAATAAAGCATGTTGTTGTCTCGAAAACAATTTCACAAAAGTGAATCCATTTCGCAATGATTTGGGCATATCATTCGAAGAAATAAAAATATATCTCTTCAACCGAAACAATTCCCCACTTCGTTGACATTTCAAAATGGAAATATGCCAACTTTCAGCGAATATCTCGAAAGTAACACGGAATTCATAATAATTGAGTTCTGCGGACCCGTCACCTCAACCCAATTTAAAAATAGAAAAGGTTTTTCTTTCATTTCAACATAACGGTTCTTTTGCCAGAAGAGAAATGGAATGTGGAACTCTACAGTTAATGCATTTTGAAACTTTTCACACTCTGATGGAGAATTTTAGGGGCTACTTTTCTATATCGTTGGTAACTGGAACACGAAAGAAGTTATACATAAATTCGTTCGAAAGAAAATAAAAAAAATTCGAACGAATTCTGTGAGACATCTTTCGAGCCTGAAACTATAATAGGTTTCGCGAAACTTTGATACATCTGGGTATTTCCTGTGGAGTTTAAATGTAATCGATAGGTATGAGGATTATATTACTTCGTCCGCATATCTTTATTTTTCTCGGGAAAGACCACGTTCGTTTACTATTCAGTACATGAAATCCGAGATGAAATCAATGAAGATCTAGCAGAGTTACGGAAACTATTCATTTAAAACTGAGGAAGTTATGGAACTTGATTTGAAGTAGTTTGCAATGCATTTCCTTATCTTTTTATTGTATGTTATAGTCATTCTTACTTCTCAGACCCTTGAAGGAAATATACAATTTACTTCATCTATAAAAAAAATGAATTGTACGCCAAATCATGAATATATCTCATTTCTATAATTTTTGATGAGTGTTCTCAATATTTCTTGAACGGATAGTTCTAAATTCAGTTTGAATTCAGAAGAAGTTTTTGGTATTCAGAGATCATTTCCTCCAATGCCTAATCGATTAACTGCTCTCCGATTGAGAAAAATGAAACTCTATATTAATACTTTCAATACATTATAAGTTTTCGACCCAAGTTTATATATCTGTGGTAATTTGATCCCTTCGTGAAGAAATTGAGTTTCTGCGCAGTGTTTATAAATTTTTTCGAGATATACATTTCGAAATGTATGGTAAGCTTTAGCGGAATGAGTACGTAGAGCTAGTTCCAAATGTAAGGCTGGAGCCACTTAGGACGCTGTTGAAACAGAAAAACATTGTAGCTGAATTTTATGCGATATTTGGGTTTTGTGATGGTAATGTTGAGAAATTAGAGCTTAGACGTTAGGTTGACTTTCATGTACATTGGGCTTCAGAAAGTGATTCCATCAGATCTGATAATTCATCCTGTTTGGGAATATTGACTTCATTTCACATTGCGATTCCTATTGGTATAAGTTCCTACCACCGCACACGAAGAATTCTGATAGTGGGACAAGAGAAATAATCAAGAGATTTGAATATTCTAAATCGATAGTTCAGAAATCCTTTGGAAGTGAAGAGCAGTTCAGCATCTGGAATACAGAGTTACCGTTGTGAATAAACTGAAAATGGTTATACAGTGTCTCACAAAGACGAATTGAATTGTAGAGATCCATCATATCTAAGAATACGGTATAACAATTTAAGACAACTTCATCTTGTGTGTAATCCTACTAATAAAAAATTCAAGAAGGGCCATGAGCAGGAGCATTTGAGAGCTTGTTCTTTGGTGGAACAATAAAAATATAAGCCTAAAATTTCATATGGAATTTGAGATTGATACCAAATATGTAAATGCAGAATCTCAAGACAATCACATTACATGCTGAAAATTATTCAAAATGAATATGTAAAAAAAATGATTACAAAAATCAGATTCTATGGTTCTGATAATGCGATTCTCTTGAAATTTTTCATGAACATTCAGTATATCAGTCTTGATTCACAAAATAAACTTTACTTGAATCGGTTATTCTTTTACGGAAATATAAAGATTCTCCTTTCAATATTCTAATTGAATGGTCTATATTTTGTTAACACTATGGCCACAAAATTTTGAATGAAGATACAGTATATCGATCTTTATTTATAGGAAAATTTCATTGGAATCGGATATACTGTTATGGAAATATAAAGATTTTTTTTTCAATATTCCAATTGAATTTTCTATGGTTCTGTTAAAACTATGGCGACGAAATTTCGGATGAACATTTGGAATATCGATCTCCATTCACAAAAAAAAATTTGCATGAGGCCTGTTATCAGCATTTTGCATTGGGCCGTAACATTTCATTTCGATTGCTTTTCGTATTTTCTGAGATATTGAAGAACCAAATTTTGAATAGCCATTTTATGGAAAACCTTGAACGATTTGGCTGGTTAACAAACTTTACCGAGGCATTTGGGATCCGAACTCATTCAAGTCTCTAAGACAGTCCCTTCGAAAGTTATTGTGCTAATGGCCGGACAGTCTCACGGAAAAATTGGATTTGACGACTTATTCGTCATCAGGGAGTTACAGACATTTAGGCGAAACGATATAGCAGTCGTTCAAGTAGAACGAGCGCTCAAAATACCAAAGAAAAGATATCTGAATAATCACCACAGCAAACATGGAAAGAGTTATAATATTTGGCCCTTTGTCAAATCTACCGATAAGAAATCACAGGAAGGCGCAGACAGAAAATAGAAAAATTGAAATATTCGAACAAATGGTCTGACACATCCCCCTGTTCTGAAACTATCATACGTTCCACGGAACTTTCATCTATTCTGGGATTTCCTGTCGATATACGATGTAATCGATGGGATTCAGAGATACTCTCTTTTTCTTTTTCACTTTGAGTCGGTTCTTTGGAAAATAAGGATGCTTTTACATAGCGAAATCCCTGTTCTCTGAGGAGAATGTCTACTCCATACTGCGTATCTATACGGAGAATTTGGGTTAGAAGGATTCAAGCATGAGTGGAACTTGTTCAAGCAATCTTTTTCTTATCAGGATGAAAATCGACGGTTATTTCAGCCGGAGAAAGCTCCAATTAATTTTCGCTCGTAAAATGAGTACCTTTTCTGATATATCAATATTCAAAAAATTGCTGACATACAGTTTTTCCATCAAGAAATCATTTGCGCGTTTCCGATCCGTGAAAATTAGAACGAGGGAAATAGTCATTATAATAAAGGGTTTTCCAATAAGTGGTTTTATTTTGAATATCCCGCTATTTCGGTAGATGTCACGTTTAAAGCTGTCCTTTTTGACATTTGGCAAGTTGAAGCTACGCCATTAATAAAAATGGAACTATACACGCTTCAAGAACGCATTGAAATTATTTAAATTCACTATAAAAATGGCGAAAATTTGGCAGAGACGGTTCGTAAAACTCGAGCATTTTTGGGTCGTAAAGCACGTTGTCGAACCACAATAAAGAAATTGGTAGAAAAATTCGAGCTGTTGGGACAAGTTAGTGATGTGAAGAATGAAATCCGTGCACGTCGCTCAATATCAGCCGAGAATATTACTGCTATGGCCGAAAGTGTTGAAAAAAACCTAGGTTTGTCCATTTCTGGTCGGTCTTTAGAACTAGGCATTCGACAAACATCATTACACCGTATTTTGCATAAAAATTTGGGTCTTAAGGCTCATAAGTTCAGTTAACACAAGAACTCAAGCCGACCGATTATCAACAACGTCGTGTCTTTGCTGATTGGGTCGTTCAAGTTCATGAAAATGATTTTTATTTTTGTTTTATGTATTGTATTATGTTAACTCTTGATTTCAAAAGAATATATTATATATATATATATATATATATATATATTATATATGTATATGAATCGTCAAGTTTGGGGACATTTTCAATGTGCCATTTTTTTTGTATACATTAGTATACATTCGTATATATGAGCCATTGAACCGCGAAAAAACAAAAAAAAACCTATTTTCAAGTTTGGGGACATTATTCAATATGATTTTTTTTCTGATATTTACGTATACATAAGTAATTTTTCGTGTGATATGGGCGTATACAAAAATAATATTTCGTGTTCAGTTCAAAAAAAACTATAAATGTTCACTATTGTTCGAATTCAATGCATCGAAATGAAAATTCTATTTGCTTTTGTTCATCTTGTGCTACATGGGTAAGTTAAAAATTAATTTCTTCCAAATTTTCAATTTACGTAGCATATACAGATTGAAGGTACATCATCAATTTCAAAAGCTCAAATGAATTGATTATATGCAATAAGGAGAATGAAGAGAATTTCATTGCAATTGCTGATGAAAAAAAATTAACTGAAAACATTCGCCACAATAACAAAAGCTGCTCATGCCTTATCCTTAAAATTATAATTGATCTGAATTAGAGCGCAAAGAGTTTGAATTATATCAAATTTCTTGCCATTTAAATATAATATAATACAGGGTTAGTCGGGAGAGACGGGCAAAACTACAGGAGCGTATTGTGTGTGAAAAGAATTCAAAATAACTCATATGTTCTCATACGATTCCCATTTATTTTCGAGATACAGTACGTTAAACTGAAATTTGGCATTGATATTATTCATATCGTGTGACATGCCAATTTCGATAGCAAATCCAAAGGGTGATATTTTTTCTGGAACACTTTCCCTTGTTTTCCTTCAGAATATTTTTGTGTGAGCCACTGTTAATTCGAAAAAATGTAACAAGAATCGTTGTTGATAAACTAATCTTTATGGTCTCCTTTAGTTTTGTAGTATCGGCTACCTATTTCGAGAAAAAAATTTTGGACGATTTTCTCCTAATCCTCAAATTAATCCAAATTGTCATGAAATATCCAGTTAGTGAGCTCATTATTAGTTTTTACGTTTGCTTTCGTTTTGTCCAAGATATTGAGGAACAAAAATTTTGAATGGCTCTATTTTATTGAACACCCTGTACGATTTGGCTAGGTAACTGTGTGTCTTAAGTTTGAATTCGAAGCGAAATCCGACGTACGACATCGAAACCGATCCCTTGGTGAGACCGTGATTTTGGCAAGGAGATCTGCGTATCTTGTACGATATGCGACAGAAAAAAAAAATTCGTTTCGCGATCCTGAATTCGCATTTCCTTTCGACCATAAGTATAACGTTATATCAGAAAAATAATCTAATTCGCAACACGCATATATAATATAATAATCAGATTTATTCGCAACACGCATTTTTATTAATTATAAATAAAGAAAATGTAGGAAATTTGAATTTGCTTGTAATCGTTTCAATTGGCACTTCTTGAGTGTCTGAAAGTGACATTGGTATTAAAGTTTAATAATTTAAATAATTATCATGAATCTTTGATTGGTATATTATGTATATCAACAAGTGCGGAAGCTAGCCAGCAGATGATTAAAAGAAAGATCTTCCTCTAAAGTCACTTAGAACTTTTGCTGCCAATATATAGGTGTCCAGCGTAATGTTTGAGGACGTTTTGAATGGAGATACTATTAATTTGAAGACCGACGTTTTCGCTTTATACCAGTTAGTATATCTGAATGAGTTAAATCATAATGGATCTTGTGATTGATGTTGAAATGATTCATTTCAGTATTCACAATTAACGATATTCAATGTAATTCATAGAATTCATTCCTGAAAATCAAATGGTATTCAGTTCTGAGAATTGTCATGAAGCCGGTTCAGCACTGAAATTTGTAGGATAATTTTATTGCTGTATATTTCGAGTTGTAAAATATTGGATGTCAATCCATTAATTCAAATCAAAACCATTGAATTTTTTTAATACTGAATAATTCGATAGATTTTTTCCGATTATGGTGCTCACTTATTATATTCATTTTATCGATAATTTTCCATACATCATTGAACTTGTCGAGAATTTTTCTCATCACATGGAAACAATTTTCTACTGAGAGATCATCCCGATAATGTACAATCATATAGCATTATTTGTACGATTATAGCAAGGGTTATTCGAAACATAGTCTTGAACTACCAACTTGTATATATGTGCATCGGTGAGTTTGAGGACGTTCTTCGTTAAGATCAGTTTGGGGACAACAATAGTTCCGTGAAGAAGTTTCTGGTTCTTTCAGATAATTCGATAATTCAGTGAAAATAACTTCGAAACCACCCAACCAATTTGGCTCGATAACTCGTTTCCGGCCGTTCAAGAGAAGGAGACCAGAATTTGTCAGTTTACATCGCACAAATAAAATATTTTTCTGAAAATTTCGTAATGGAATGATCGTCATCAAATTTTGCAGCAGTTTGCGCGTTATCATTCTCTTTCTATACTTATAATTTTTATATGATTGGGTATGTGGTTTCGAAAATATTAGATAATAATGAAAAATTTCAAATGTCCATAACTCCGAAACTACTTAACTGATTTGGCCCGTTAACCAACTCAACCGAGAAATTCATAACCTGAACCTTCTTTCAAAATTTCAGAAATGTCACTCCGTCCGTTCGGGAGTTATCGTGTTCACGGCCGGACTGAATAAGTTTTTTATCCCGGATTCTTCATCAGTGAGTTCAACCGAGTATTTCGAGACTTTTTTAAGTTATTCAGCATTATTGAAAATGACAATTTTCTATTTTTTTATTCTATCTCTCTATGAAAGAAAGGCGGAATATGATTTCATATTCAGGTTAGTCAGAAAAAAAGAGCTGAGGAATGTTTAATCGGTTTTTTTCACAGCTGGTATGGTTCTTGAGATCCCTCAGTAGACAACGAGTTTCGGCCAACCTGTACATGGGAGTTTTGAAAATCCGTTGGCATATTTGAAAAGATTATAAAAAGCACATATTTATGTAATGTGTGTTTGATATTTCAGCGGGAATAATTTTAGTACAAAAATGTTTGAATTGAATGTCACATTTTTGATATCGAAAACTGGTTAAAACTGAGTTTTAACGATAGCTTATCGAAATTATTGAATCATAATAATTTTCAAATTGCCGAAATTCAATTGATTATATATTTTTATACTTGCAACAACCAACTCATTGTACTTGTTATAAAAGTGATATGAAGAAATTAACTGCCAATAAATGAAACCACATTATATTCGCCTTTTGATATTTTCATTTTTGAGCGCTCGTTCTACTTAAACGAGTGCTATATCGTTTTGCCCAAATGTCTGTAATTTTCGAATTTTGAGCCGAAAATGGTCTCAAACGATAGGGTTCGACTACCTGATGAAAATATGAGGTCAAATCAAATTCTGTAGGGCCGGCCGGCCGTCCGGATTATCCTAGAGACTTGAAATTTACGTACAGAGTGTTCCATAAAAAGTGGCCATTCAAAATGTTTGTTCCTCAATATTTCACACAAAACGAGGGCAAACGGAATGAAATTTTGCAGCAACTTGCCAGATGCTCATAGTAAGCGTCTCGCAAAATTTTGTGGCCATAGTGTTATCAGAACTATAGAAAATTCAATTGGAATATTGAAAAGAAGAATTTAGTGTCTTATATTAGTGAAACCGTTAGCCATAGCAGCACCACTTTTGGTATTCGAAATTCTCTCATCGATGAGAACAATCACTGAAAAAATCACATCATAGCAACGAGACCCAGGGGTTATTTTTGATCCCCTATAATACTTTCAAAGTTATATCAAAATTCTATACAGCTGAAACCGTGAGCTGGAGCATCACCATTATTGGTATTGGAAATCCTCTTACTGATGCGAATAATAAGGCGTTACATTCGGGCAGATTCTTCGTTATGTTATGGTAAATGCAGTTAGATCAGAGTACGAGATTTTATGATCATGATGAATGGAATTAATTTCATTGAATAAACCGATATCAAATGGGATTATTTTTTGCGCATACCCTAGAATCATAGTCATAGACTAAAAATTCAGAACAAGAAAAGAATTCATTTCTGTAGTCTCTGGGATAATGGTCTTCCTATTCTTTTATACGTTTACGAAGCGATAAGTTTGGGAACCTTTTTTTATGTAATGTTAAGTTTGTGAACAGCAATATTTTCAGAGTATTGCGATCATTGTATAATCAGTGGAATAATTTGATTTGATCGAATAAATGAATATCTGTTGAACGGGAATAGTTTTTGTCTGTATACTGCAACCCAAATCAATAACTACAAATTTATATGTGTGCAAAGCGAGAAGTTTATTCAATTCTTCATTCTCTGGGATATGAGACTTCATATTATTAAACGTTTGCAAAGCGTTATTTTCGGGTAAATTCTTCATGATTCTTCATTATTTTATGATGAATTCGGTAACATCCGAGTATCGCGATCATATGATCGGTGCATGAATTAATTTCATTGAATGAACCGATATATGTCATGTAGTCATAAACATCATACACTACTGTGTATGTGTTCAGAGCGAGAAGTGATGTCATTTCTACAATCTCTGGTCTTCATATTCTTTTATACGTTTACGAAGCGATAAGTTTGGGGACCTTTTTTATGTAATGATAAGTTTCGGAACTAGTTTTTGTTCATATGCAACCCTGGAATATTACAAATTCATGTGTGCAGAGCGAGAAGTTAATTATTTATTTCTTCATTCTCTGGGATAGGAGAAAGTATATGAAAAGTAATTCTTCATATATAAGAAAACTTCTGATATTGCCATGATATACCATTCGATTGGAATGAAATCGAGTTTGAGGATGTAAATTGGCCATTTGAACGACTACGCAAGTTTTTGGAAGGAATGTGAAATTAGAAACATAGAATTTAATTGTTTTCAGAATAAAATTCCGATCGTGCTGAAACTTTGCACTGATATATTAAGTACCAATCTCAAGTCCTATACAATATTTTGACGTAATAGTCTTATTGCTCCTAACATGAACAATGGCTCAAAAGCACCTGCTCAGGGCTTTTCCTATTTTTTGTAATATAATATGCCATTCAAACTGAAAACAGATATCATATTAATTTTCAAAGCCTTTTTGAAGTTTCATTCTTTGGAGCTCGAAGCTTAGTTAAGTATAAAATTCATTTGAGTATTGCGATCATATGATCAGTGCATGAGATTAAATTCATTGAACAAACCGATATCTGTCATATAGTCATAATCATCATAGACTACAAATTTATATGTGTGCAGAGCGAGAAGTGATCATAGACTAACTAAATTTTAGTTTGTCTATGGAAGTGATGTCATTCCTAAAATCTCTGGTCTTGATTTTCTTTTATACGTTTACGAAGCGATAAGTTTGGGGACCTTTTTTATGTTATGATAAGTTTGGGGACATCAAAATTTTCAGATACTGCGATGATAGTATAATCAGTGGATGTGTCTGATTTGATCGAATAAATCGATATCTCTCGAATGGGAGTAATTTTTGTCTGCATTCTGAATACTCTGAACTGAAAATTTATATGTTTTGTGGCCATAGTGTTAACAGAACCATAGAAAATTCAATTGGAATATTGGAAAGAAGAATTTTTTTATTTCTATAACGAACTTTCCGATTTAAATGAAATTCATTCTGTAAGTGGAGACTGACACACTGATTGTTCATGCAAAATTTCAAGAGAATAGCATTATCAGAACCATAGAAATTTCAATTGGAATATTGAAGAAAAGACTCTTTATATTTCCATAACAAGATATCCGAATCAAGTGAAATTTATTTTTGTAATTGAGATTTATATATTTAATGTTTGTGCGAAATTTGAAGAGCATCGCATTATCCGAACCATAGAAAATATTCAATTTGAATATTGAAAAAAATATTTTATATTTTCATAACAAGATATCTGAATTGAATGAAATTTATTTCTGGTATGTACATTGATATACTGAATGTTCATGCCAAATTTCAAGAGGATCGCATCATCAGAACCATAAAATTTAATTATTTTAATTTTCAAGTGTGACCATAGAATTGAATTTTTTTAATTGTCAGTTTTTTTTATATATTAAGTATCAATTTCAAGTCATATACAGAATTTTGAGATGATGGTCCTATTGCTCCACCAAAGAACGAGCGCTCAGAAGCTCCTGCTCTGGGCTTGCTTCCATTTTTTTTCTTATGAGTAACTATCTGATATCACATGTTTCTGAAATGACATTCGAAGGGTTAGAGAAAGCAGGGAAAATTTGTGCCATTCAGGATAACAGTTGAGTTTGAGAATATTTCCTGCTCTCTCAGAATCTGAAGCCTAAAAAATTTTAAACTGCATACAGGGTGTTGTTTTTTCCTAATTTCAAAAAAACTAACATTTTTGAGTCCGGATCTCATTTTATTTCGAAATTTCCATTTAAACCAGGTCGTACTCACTCTATCATTGTTCATACGAAAAATCATCTGATTAGCTCTCTAATATTTCCTGAATTATATTCATTTGAAATTTCGTAATTTTTTCTAAATCTCCCTGTATATCAGGTACCATGAACCTCAGATGATTTCAAATGGCATTTTCTCACTTCTTGAGACATCCCTCATCACCACCTAAACGTTGTCCCATTCCTCACCAGACACCCTGTATGCATTCATGAGAAGGCAAAACTATAGATTGTTTCTCTCTCTCTCTCAAATTAATCTCATTGATTTTTTCGATATGAGCGAAATTACGAATCAGATCAATATCCAACTTGAAATTTAGAACTAAAACAGCGAAGCGCAAATATGCTCTGAATTTCGTAATAATCCTATCATTAGAAGATTCAAAAAAATCTTGGCCGTACAGCAGATCTGGACCTAAATAGTCATATTCAGAGCAAAATCATTAATTTATTGTATGATTAAGAGGTCACGGGATACTTTTCGGCATAATCATAGAAAAAGGCCGATGCCTTTTTCTATGATTTCGATCGCTTATATCGAAAAATCAATGAAAAATTCATCTTATTCGATAATAAGATGAATTTTTCGATATAAGCGAAATTACAAATCAGATCAATATCAAACTTGACATTTAGAACTAAAACAGAGCAGCACAAATTTGCTCTGAATTTCGTTATCATCGTATCATCAGAAGATATGAAAAAAATAGAAAATCTGGGCCGTACTGCAGATCCGGACTTAAATAGTCATAACTTCCATATTCAGAGCAAAATCTTTCATTTATTGTATGAATGATGGAGTCACGGAATACTTTTCGACATAATCATGGAAAAGGGCATCTAATAAGATGAATTTTTCAATTTTTTTCCTCTGGATTATTTCTGAAAGGGGGCTGGCACTACCTTTAAAATAAACAATGCTTAAAATCGGGACGATATGGAGTCACTTTCCAATACAGTGCGCGTCAACATTATGGAACAAATTCATTTCTCCGAAGAAAAATATTCGGAAACGAAATCCCGAAATTTTCTGAATAGGGAACGTGAGTCATGTGGTACTTTTTTGGCAAGGTCTTTGTATCTCCTTTATAGGCGTCCAGACATTTTTAAGACAAATTTTTTTTTTCAAATTAGTTAGTTTGTAGGGGTTTTCAGTATGTGCACTTTGTCATTGCTCATTAAGTTTAGAACGATGATACCTGATGAAATTTGTCACCGAATGAAAGTCGACCATTACAGTTTTGTTCATGAACAACCTTCAACGCCGTCACATGAAAATTAAAATGTGTCGCTTCAGTTATGATCTCAAGTGGGTATGTTATTAGTGAGATACAAATTCAGTAGAAGCGTACTCAATGTACTGAAAATTTGTCAAAAACTTTCAATAGTCAGTCACAAATGGTCTTGATAAAGAGCACATTTCCGCATTATGCTGTTGACACAGTGAATTATGTTAGAAAATATATCGAATTAAATTATAAAAGAACGGAACTCAATTTGAGACCTTCATATGAAAATTTTGAAGTTCATTACAAAAATTTTGCGGGATATTTATTCAATTTTGCTTGTAATGGGTATTATCTGATTTCACGTTCCATATTTATTTTTTTCATACAGGTTCTCATTGTTATTTTTCTTCGGTCTATGAAAATTTTAAAATATTAATTCACTTTGCTTCAAAATTGAAATCCATTGCTTTTTCATTTGTAAAGGCATGAAAATATCAAATTTGCATTGTATTTTCAATATGACAGCTCCCATTCTCGGAACCAATAATGACTAAAATGTTCTAACAAAATCCAATATATTCGATAATTGATTCTTTTTCATCCATGAAATTATCGAGATGATGCTGATAAATAATAACAATTTCGGTGGATAAAACCTCGAAATAAATATGAATCCTACGAATTCAATTTCAATTTCAGCCTGTAGGAAAACTAATAGAACACCATTTGAGTGATAATCACTATTCCACAAAACTCCAAATCAACATTTTATACATTTTTCGAATGAATTTGGAGACGCGTCCTCAAACTTACCATTAAACCAATTTCTTAAAAAGTTTGGGGACTAGTCCCCAAACTAACCAATTCTGTAAAGAAAAGTTTGGGGGCCGTCCTCAAAGTTGACAAATGTCCTCAACTGACCATTTAGCAACACAAAATGTCCCCGAACTTGACGATTCATATATACATATATATATATATATATATACGCATTAGGCTATCTTTACCAAGCCCGGTACGCACCCCAGGTGAAGTGAAGCCCTGGTGTGCGGGGGTATGCGGGGAAAGTATATAATTTATACATTTCTGGAACTTATCACTACCAATAAGAGTCCCTGCATACTGCTAGTGACATATTAGCCCATCTGTAAATAAAAATAGATGATTTAGATCCATCCCTCCCCCCCCAGGCGTGTTGCCAAAATATTCTAGTAGCTTTTGCATTTGAATGCTTTATTTCTCTATTTCTTTCGATCGTAACAGATATACGCGACACGAAATGCGTCCAACGGAAGCCAAAGTATGATTCATCAATAAAAACTATTCCGTTTCGCGGTTTATTGTTAGCTTCGTAACTTCCATCTTAGGAGAGCTAAATGAAAAGGGATGTACAGGTTTTAAGCATTTTTTTCCAAAAATGGAACATTGGCACTTTGCGTTATTTTTTTCTATAAATAACAAAGATTCACACAATAAATAAAATTTGAAATTGGCAATGAAATTCGAACTATTTTCACATGGAATTAGTTCATTCTGTTCTTATATGAATGAAACAATGCAATCATTTCATGAAAGTTTTTTCCATCATAAAATTCGAAACTAAACGATTATATTCTCTGTTCAAAAATTATGGTATGACTCATAATTTTGGGTTGACATTTCCATAAATTTAATTTGCATTGCAGCTTGGAAATTGATCATTTAAACATTCTAGTTTTCAGATATTCTCGATTCTCTATGTCCAGTACGCGATGATTAACCAAATATTTCTATGGATTGTTCTACAGATCAATTTATTAGTGTTTCACACGGATTTTTTTTTTCGAACCGTAACCCTGATTTGGTTTGCCACAAATGGATACACTTTTTGTTCATGTGTATGAATCCATATTTTTTCAAAAACCCTCTCACTTTTATGAAAATGAAATAGATCGAGGTCAGATAATTATTTTTTTTCGTATATGCACTTGGGACTTTGAAATTCGAATAACAAACAAACAACAAGTACCCTCCATAAAAAAATTCAAGAAAAGCCCTGAGCAGGAGCTTTTGAGCGCTTGTTTATTGGTGGAGCAATGAGACTATTACCTCAAAATTTTACATGAGATTTGATATTGATACCGAATATACAGGGTCTCTATAAATTATTGTAACAGCGCAGTTGGCTTTTGATTACTTACTTTGCCGCTACAGAATACCAATCTATAGATTGGTTATAACCAATCAGAGCATAGCATGATCACAGAACTCTGTGGTTTGCATAGAAAGCGACAAAATGAGAATGATCCAAAGCCAACTGCGCTGCTACAATCGTTATAG